>JANHMN010000006.1:29235375-29258058 GCA_030674055.1 Rhabdomys pumilio | reverse complement strand
ACACACACACACACACACACACACACACACACACACACACACACACAGCCAAGAACATTAAGCTTTGGCTTTCAGCTCTCCAGGATTACCTTCAAGAATGTCTCACTAACTTGTTTCACATGTGTTACACTCATAGGAACATCTCATTAGAGTTAAGCATTTTGCCTCCTTTTAGCATGAGAATTCAGACTTCCCAAAATGCCTCAGGGAAAGAAGGAAAAGGTGACAAACTGAAAGCTAGAAAGGTCTTGGGCAATGCTGTGGCATTAGGAAAACATAAATAAACCAGAGAAAGAAGGCAGAGAAAGAAGAGGGAGGAAATTGATGTGTACTGACAAATCTTAAAGAAAAATGCTAGGCAGGTGCTAGAAAAGTAGGAGCCAGAGAACATTCTGGAAGGTAAAGTGAATGCTGCTATTCAGTTGTCAACTTGGCAGCCAGAAGTTACCTGAGGATGTGTCAATTCAAGGACTACCTCAATTAAGCAAGTCTGTGGGGGTTTTTTGAGATTGCTGATTGAGAGGCCTGCCTCCCTGTGGGCAGTGGCATCTCTAGGCGGGTGAGCCTTAGCTGAATACGAAAAGTAACTGAATATGAGCCTGGGAACTAACCAATAAGCAATGTTCTCCCATGGTATCTGCTTCAGTGCCTGCTTGAGTTCCTGCCCTGAATTCCCCTCAATGATGGATTATAATCAGAAAGAATAAACCAAATACACCATTAACTTCACAAGTTGCTTTTAATTATGGTTTTTAATATTAAAACACACACACACACACACACACACACACACACACACACACACACACACCAAAAAGTATTCTGGACAGAGGCTAAGAGAAGAACAAGCCATCAGAGAACTCTTAAGACTTCCATCTCTGACAACTATGTTGCCCATATTGTCTAAGATGTTACAAGAAAGGGAACCATAATTTCTTACCATCATCACAAGAATGTATGTTAAATACCTTACAGGTTATTTGAACTTAAACAGTATGTTCTCACCTCAAATCCAAGGGAACACAGTAATTCAACTATTCTCACAAAATCTAAAACTAAGGTTAAAATTAGTATTCCTCCCACTGGCTACATCTCTGGTCATGGTAACGCCATCCAGGTAAATTGTCTTGAGGTCAATAAATCTCCCATTTCTAAGGTTCCTACATGCAGCTCATCACAAAACATTGCTGTACCCCTTCCCTTTTCTTCACAACTAGGAGTGTTCTCATCCTCTGTCTTATAACTCATAACTCAAGAGCTGGCTTTCCTGCCTCCATTCTTTTATTATTCTCAAAGTTATCCTGCAAACTACATTATAAAATACATTTCCATCCTCTCAACCCTCCCTATCTTGAGAATTTTAAAATGGTAAAATTTACCATTCCATAAAGTTTCTGTACTATATATATTATCATTATAATCAACATTTCTAATTTGTAATCAGTTTTATATATATATACAAATATATATACATATATATTTTTTTTCAATCTCATCTTAAAAATGAGGAAGTATCAAAGAGACAAACTAGACTGCCTAAGAACACTAGGGAGGTGGTTTACTTTCTCCATTGAACTTATTTTTGAAAGCATGATTTGAGTTTAGATTTCAGCCTGAACCAGGACTCAGTTCTATTTGCTGTATGTGTCTCTGACCCGTTATTGTTTATGCCATTACGTCAAGCCCTTCTATCTTCCTTTCTAGGCCTCACAAAATTACAAACAAAACAACAAAATTTGGCCCATCAATGATGTGTCCTTTAAACTAAATAATCACAAGATGATAACCAACCCATGTTTAAAATGGGAAAATGAGAACAAAAATAGCAATATCTTTTAACTATCACTTTTTCTATAAATATTATCTCTTTTTCTATGAATATTAAAAATATATAAACGTGTTTGAACTTGAACCTCAGGTACATATAGTTGAAAGGATTTTTGGTGGGTTGGGTTTTTTTGTTGTTGTTTTTTGTTTGTTTGTTCTCTTTTTGAGATAGGGTTTCTCTGTCTATCCCCGGCTGTCTAGTTGAGAGTTTTATTTTAGTAAATATTTATGGAGATGTGCTGTGTGCAAAGTATTCCTGACTCATTCTAAAAAGAAAACTAAAGCAGCATACAGGTAATGCCTCAGAGGCACATCACACGGTGCCATGTTCCTGTAATCTATATCTTCCTGAGGCACAAAACCACCTGTGCCCACAAGTTCAAAGCCACCTGGGCAAACTCAGTAAGATCACATCTTTACTTTTTGTGTAATTATGTGTAAATATATGTGTGTGTGTGTGTGTGTGTGTGTGTGTGTGTGTGTGTGTGTGTGTATGTGGAGGTTTGTGCATTTGATTGGCCCTCAGAGGCCAGGAAAAGATGTCAAATGCCCTAGAGCAGGAGTTACAGGCATCTGTGAGCTTCCTGACCTGGGTGCTGGGACCCAAACTCAGGTCCTATGCAAGAGCAGTAATGCTCTAACAGCCCCCTTGAGATCCATCCCCACAACCCTTCATAATTAATTCTTTCTGAAACATGGCATTTATAATCAGAAACTTCCTTGGTAAAAGATGTTCAATTCAGCCAAGCCTGCTGATGAAAGTCTATGATCCCAGTCACTCCAGATTGAAGAGGTGGCAAAAAGATAGTAAGTTCAAGGTCGGCCTGAGCCCAAGGCAACTTAGTGAGACCTGTCTTTTAAAAAAGAAAAAAGGAAATGGACTTTCAGTAGGACACCTCAGTGGAAATGCTTAATTAATCTGTTGCATTAAAGATATTTTACATGATTTTTAAGGGCAAGTCTTCTTGTAATAGTAATTAATTTATCATTAGCACGGCAATAAAATTTATCTAACAGCTACCCCATTATTATATCTACACCTTGAAGATAAAATCACATTTATTTTGTCCATTGCCACATCCCCATCACTTAGCTCTGAACACAGTATATATCCATATATACTAAATTAAAACTCTCAGCTAGACAGCCAAAGATACATAGAGAAACCCTGTCTCAAAAAGAAAACAACAACAACAAAAACCTTTCAACTATATGAACCTAAGGTTCAAACAAATGTTTATATATTTTAATATTCATAAAAAAAGAAATAACCGGAATTTTTAGAGTCCTTCACCACCCCCAAAAAGAACAAGACAAACAAACAAACAACAACAACAAAACACACACACACACACTTTGTTAATTTGGTACAGCCTACAGAGGTAAATAGCTCAGATTTCTCACTCTAACCCCGCTAACAAATTCTGGCTAAGTACCATTCTTATGTGATTTCTTCTTAGTTTACAAACTTATATATAAATACAGTAAATAGTTCACTGGTTCTGTTTTTAAAATTCTCCTGTTGGCCTTATCTTTGAAACTGATATTAAATGATGCCACTGTTAAACATAATAATACCTTGTTTTTTAAATTTTACACAAAACTATAGTCAGCATATAATGGTAAAGTCACAGCACTATATACTTGGAAGAGACTAGAATCACATAGTAACCTTTCACCTAGCAAGCTAAGAAACTAACTCAGGAAATGGTAAGGCCACACAATTAACTGGAGTTAAAACCCAGTCTCTGACTCTCAGTATACAGCATGCCAATTCATTACATGTAATGTAAAGATACACAACAGTCTGATAAAAGCAGGACAATGCTCAAGATATCCCTTTCATCTCCAATTATGCCAACCCTTTCATCCAAGGACTGCAAATACCAGCAAGGAAGATTTAGAGTGGAAGTTACTGTTCACAATCCTCTTATAAGAAGATAAGACAAGATCTGCTTTGCACATTCAGACCACAAGACACGCTGGACCAAGGCAGCTGGCCTAGCAGAACTCTGTATTCTTGTATTTGGTTCAAAGACCACAAAAATTTTTCTCCTAGCTTCGCATTTCTCATGAAAAGCAAGACTCACTGTCAATACCTTTCCATTCAGCTTCCTTTGCTAAAATGCAACAAAAAGTTATTGTTATCTCCCGGAAAGGAAGATTCATTCTCAGAGTAAAGAAAGACAGCTACTATGAAACAAACTGAAAATCATGTGGCCTACAAGTAGCTACACAGCAACTCAAGCCCAAACTGGTCTAGAAACCTAACTCATTCCGTTCCACTCTGCAACTGTCCTAGTCAGTCTTCATAGTTTATTATCAACATGTTCACACCAAAGAATTGACCAACATGACTCAAACATCTGTACAATAAATGATCCCACAAATAAAATTAAATGAAGACATATAATCCAATAAATGATCGTGTTTATTTAGTTACTATAATCCACCAATCTGTAGGTGATAAAACTCTTGGAGATTGGGAATTGTAGTTCAGTCCGTAAGAATGCTCCATATGCTTCGTGTGATCTCCAGTACCACGTAAACCATAGAGCAAATATGCAATGCATGCCTGAAATGCCAGCACCAGGAAAGAGAAGTGGAAGTAGAAGCAGGAGGATCAGGAATTCTAGTTCATCCATGGTTACATAATGACAAAACCTAATCTCAAAATAAAGATGTAAAATATTTAAATTTGATGTATAATTTTACAGTTTGGTTATCTACCCTTAGAATTTATTTACTAATACTAATTCTAAACCTAGTAGAAAGTGGAATTATTGAGATTTGTACTTAAAATATGACTTTGCAAACTGATTTAATAATCTTAACCTTTGTGTCCCTTAGGGTTAATAAGTAATTACTTCAATAAGTAATGCATTTTAAACAAAATGTAAAGCACTTTGAACAGTGCCTGGCATAAACTAAATGCCCAACACATGGTTATTATTATAATCATATTTATTATCATAACTACTAGTAAATCAATATCATAAATGGTAACTGTAATCTGTTATAACCACAGTATCTGGCACATAGTTAACAGTCATATGTTGAATAGATTAATCATTATTACTAACACTTCTGTAATTAAGCATAGGATAACTACACTAGAATGTAATCCCTTCTATAAGGAATGATAAATTAATCAAGGAAGGGACCCTAAATTGATGCTTAGCTACTTAAGAGAAAGAAGAAATACAAAACTGTGAATAGGCGCGATGCAAAGCTTAAAAACAAGTGTGTAGCATTGGGACTGCGACACTCCCATTGTTAGACAAGTGGAAGCAAAGTAAATGGGAACAATTTGTAATGAGCACACAATGGATCCTCTTTCCTCTACCACACTGGATGCTGACATGAACACATAATTTCAGATCTCAGCACTCTCCAGATGTAAACTTCCTCCAATAATGTACTTCCAAGGCATAGCCCAGACAATCACATGAATTGGCTACTTCCAACCTCACTTCTGGATATAACTCTTCCACCCCAAAAATAATAATAATGGATTTTATTATTGGCTACTGCTCTTGAGGGTCAGTACTAACGAGTTTATAGGTGGGAAAGGCTTCTCGGTGTCACTATTTTTACCTCTTTACCTTTAGAGCTCACTGAGGAAAAATGGTGGAGCTTCAGCACGCCTGTCAGGAGTCACAGTATTCCACTTCTCTGGCCTCCTTACTGAAGCTTTCTGTACTAGCTAATCATTGTAACATCACCCAATGTGCATAAAACTCAGATTTATAAACATTTTAAAATTAAACTACTAATACATACAATCACAGCTGTAGTGGGTTGGACTGATACTGCTTGTATTCTAATGTTAAATACTGGTTCTTAAGATGTGGTTGCCCCCAGTGACCAGATCCTCATGCATTCAAATGATGCCATGTGAACCTTCTCACCAATTTAACAGGTCAATAGAAGACTAGAGCCTCTGATTGGGCAGTAGAGGGAGAAAGGACTGAAGGTTTGAGAGGAGGGAAATGTAGGTAGAGAGAGAGAGGGAGAAGAGGAAGATGGAGGAGGAAGCCATCATGGATGAGAACTGTGTGGCCAGGAGAAACAGCAAGTAACAAGGGAAATTATAGCTGGGAAATAAGTTAGTATAGCCCCAGATCTGCCCTATCTAGGCACAGGACTTATAAAGAAAATACAGGCTTATTAGAATTGTAAATTTATACTACACACAGCACTCAGGTAGCCGAAGCAGGAAGATTGCTATGAATTTGAGGCCAGTCTAGGCTACATAGTGAATTACAGGTCTGCCTTCACTGCATAGTAAACCCTGTCATTTAAAGAAATTTCTTGGAGACAAGCAAACATAGTTTCTAAAATTAGGTGCCATCTGGGGTCATGTGAGACAAACTATATAAAGTGTTAGTCTTCCATAATCATTCTACTAAAGTTCATGACTCCTGAACCCTCGCCCAAATAATTACCCAGCAAGCATCCAGAATGCTGACAGGCAAATAGTATGCCTCATTTCTTGTATCAGATTTCTGCCAAGGAATCATCGCCAAATAATCTTGGTTTGCCTATACACCTAGTAATGGTTTTTGTCTAACAAAAGATTTAGGAGAGCCTGTTTCAAAGGACAGGTAAGGGCAAAAACCATAACAAACTGAGAAAGCTCTATCCTCAGCACTCCTCTCCCAATACTAAAATACACTCAGATACAAGAGAATATTATATAGGCATATTGTGGATTCTATAACACAAAGAAAGCCACTTTGTGATCACAAGGACAGGTAAGATACTGTGGTGGTCTGAGTAACAATTATATCTGAATGCTTGGTAGTCACAGTAGTCACAGAGTGGCACTATTTGAGAAGGATTAGGACATATAGGCTTCTTGAAGGAAGTGTTTCAGTAGGATCTCTCTCTCTCTTTCTCTCTCTCTTTCTCTCTCTCTTTCTCTCTCTCTCTCCCTCTCTCTGCCTCTGGATGAGGCTGTAGTTACTACTCTAGCCATGATGATATTATAGTCATCAGGTCATACTCCATCACTGAGGGAAGTCAGGACCGGAACTAGAGACAGAAACTCAACAGACACCATGGAGAAATGTTTAGCCTGCTTTCTTATACAACTCCAGACTGCCTGGCTCAGGAGTAGCATCATCCCCACTATGAGTTGGGCCTGCCCACATCAATTATTAGTCAAGAAAATGCCTTACAGACGTGACTACAAGCAATCCGATGGATGCATTTTCCTCAGCTGAGGATTCTCTTCCCAAATAACTCAAGCTTATGACAAGTTGACAAAAATTTCTTCAGTTCCTCAAAGATCTTAGTAGGTACAGAATATATATTATATAACTTTGTACCAGCAGCAGCCTCAAAAGGCCTGCACACTACAAATGCACATTAAAAATGCATTCTGTTCATGGGGAAAGTCAGCCAACATTTTTCAAGGCCCACTACGTAAAGCCATGTGGGAGGAACTAGGATGAAAATGAGAATTCTATCTTAAAGCTGTTTACAAGCACAAATATATAAATTACCTATAGAAAAAAAATAGGAAAAAGTATGTACCAAGAAAGTATCTGGCTCTATTTGGCAGAATTAGCATGAGAATATTGGGGTATCTAGTCAATATTTAAAAAAAAAAAAGAAAAAAAAAAAAAAATAAAAAAAAAATAAAAAAAAAAAAAAACAGGATTTATCCGTTTACCTTTGACTAATGGCTCCAAAGAAGTACAAGGCGATAGTACTCAAAGAACAGCAAGATCGTTGCCATGAGCACTATAAAAGGACAGCAAATGTCATCAGACAATAGGGGCAAGCTTTGGGAATGGCTGGCAGAGGGCCTGCACAGCAATGCAATGTCAGAGCCTGGGTTTCTTTGAAGGCAATACAAAGACACACTTTGGAGAAGAGACACAATATTACTGAGTCAAGAATAGACAGGAAGGGAGAGCCAGAATGAGAAGCTGGAAAGTAAGACTACAAACACACAGCCAACAAGATACCTTGCCTGTCTACACTACTCTCAAGTAAAATTGGGGACCCATGTAAGACCTTCACATGAAACCCTGAGTGGAAGGGCAGGGCCACTTGAATCAACTACCTACCTCAATGTAAACGTTTATGACTCAGTAAAGCTAACATAACAAGGTGGCTTAGAGCAATGGAGTGTCTCTTGAAGATTTCTGCTCTGACCCATTAGGTATATGACCAAAAGAACACAATCTTACATGATTAGAGGCTTACATGATAAAAGCCTCCAGAGGAAACTACTGGGGAGGGGGCATAAAAATACTACTTCCAAGTCTTCCAGGCCACTCAGTACCATGCAACCAGCCAAATACAAGTGACTCTTGGGTGAGGATATATAGAATGACTACAAGAGTAGCTTAATAAGTTCCCAGCCAATATTATTAAGAAGAGGCATGGATCTTTGGATTAATGTCACAGTTCTTCAGGGGTCCTTGAAACTCAGGTTGGGAGTCACTATCCTAGAAAAGAAGCCAAAGGAACAGCAGAGTGTTCAACTCATCAGCAAACAACTGTGGCAGCTACAGAACGTGGTACTGTGTTGCAGGTATACCAGGAAGCCTAGGCAACTCAAGAAAGCAAGGAAAAAATACAGAGTAGTGTCAGGGAGGTGATGGGTGGTAGGGCAGAGCTCAAAGGGATCTAACTTTCAAACCTGAGAGCACAGCAGGTGTTTGGAGTTTGAAATGAAGTGAGAAACTAAAAAAACTCCTGGTCAGGAAGTGGTATGTTCAGTATAGTACTTCAGCAGAATGCTTGCTGGGGGGTAGGGGTGGCGGCACTTCCAAGCCTTCCTTTCCATGAAGTATCTACCAAACAACAGTTTTCAACTATTTAACAAGATTCCACTTCTAAGCTGCACTGACACAAAATGCCACTTAAATGGATATAAGCCATATTAATATGGCACACAACATCTTAACTGAATTTCTTGATAATATGAAATGAAAGTTTACTTTAGAAATTATGTGAATGTAGTTAACATCTGGGCTTAAGAATCAGTCTGAAAATTTGGGAAAAAAGAATCATCTGCAAGAGATCTCTAGTATATGATGAGAGACGACAGGGGGTAAGGGGAGGCGGCGGGGACGGGGAGGGCACAGTTCAATGGTAGAGCACTTGTGAGGAGTCCTTGACTTGATGTTTTCATCCTTAACCTTGGATCCTTTTCCTACCCTTCTATCTTACTAGTTTGTAAGCGTTTATTTATTTTAAGGACCTTGAACAAGATGCGATGATAACTGAAAGAATGATCAGTATCTAATAATTGAAATAGTCTAATGTCTGGGGACTGTGTATCTGCTCTTTTGTAAAACGAGAGAACTTAAAGACCACTTCCAGTCCCAATAAGACACTTCCTACCTGTTGGGCTTCAGGTAATTCAAACTCCTAAGCCTCAATTTCCACATCTTAAACTGGATATAAGGACGTTGTTGTGGAAACTAATGAGTCATTATTATTCAAGTGTCTACGATATTGTAAGTATGCTGGTGTGGGCCGTATCAGCTTTATTATCATCTTCACCATCTTCGATTTAGCATTACTTTGACCACCATCAGATGTCCTGGGATACACACAAAATGTCCTAAGCAATAAGGACATTACTTCAACACCCCTGAATCTCACTCTACACAACTTGACAAGGCAGTGGTTAGCCCTATCTGTTACCAATACCTCTATGAGATGACTGTCATAAATTAGTCATGCCCAGCATATAGGACATGGGGTCCCAACATCCCGGCACTGCCAAATTACCTCACCCAAGGAGTTCATGCCTTTGGAATTAGAAAAGCCGGTCTCACTTTGGGACTCCACATACTGACATATTCCCCGACCCTTTTCTTCCCTGCACCAGGATCTGCAAAGTATGAAATTCCTTCCAAGAGCTTACTTGGGTTCTGGAGAAGAAACGCCACAGTCACCCAGGGGACAGGTGGAACAGAGTGGACCTGTGAGTAGCACCAGCTCACACCCCCAAAACAGTCAGAGAACCACGCTGCTGGGGCTGAAGCTGTCCCATCCCGCAACCGCTCACACCTTCCGGGACTCGTGGAGCGCAGTTCCCCGTGGCACGGCGGCCCCGCGCGGGGAGGCGGACCACGCTCCCACGGGCTACAGGCCGCTCGTCCCCGCCCCGCACTCACCTGGCCGGTGATGCCAGTGATGAGAGCCACTTTCCTGAGCTTGCCCATCTCCCCATCCCCGGAGCCCGGGTAGCTCGGGCAGTTAGCGGGAGCGTGAGCCATGTCGCCTCAGGGTGAGCGTGTGGCCGAGAGGAAGGCGGAGTGGAACGAGCCGCGGGCCGGCAGGGACGAGGGTGCGCGCGCGCCAGTCGCTTCACGGAGCTGCAGCGGCCGCCACGGTCTGACAGGGCGCGCGGGAGGCCGGGCGTGGAGCGAGGGGCGGGCCAGCTTAGCCGGGGCGGGCAGCGCGAGCGGGGCTGAGGCCTGGCTGGCGCCGCGTCACTCGCCCAAGCAGCGACGCGTCAGCGGCGCCCCGACAGCCCCGCCCCCGCCGGGGTCTCCGCGCTGAGCCACGCCCCTCTAGGGGCGGAGCTTGAGGGCACCGGGTCCCTGGAAGAGGAAGGATGTAAGTCTGCCGTCAGGGTAGTGGATAAGGCCTGCTTGGGCCTCAAGTCTCCAAGAATCCTGATATCGCCCCATGATGCCAAGAGGAATGACGAGCTGACATTCTCGGTAGGAAACAGCTCTGAAATCCAAATCTAGGCATCCAAGGCTGGGGTCATCGACCTTATTAAATTTCTAGAAACCTGCTTCCTGTGTCTTTGTGAGCAGTTTTACATTTCTCGAGGGCACTAGAGTTTCAAGGTTACTCTAACCTGTGAATCTTATGTGAACATTAGCAGTTTGCTAATGTTTGGAACTAGTTTGGAGGTTCCCAGCAATTCCATGCAAGGGGCTGGAAGTTTCTGACCCCAACCCCTTCCTACATAAAGAAACAATTGACAAAAATGCACAGGTCAGTAAAACCTGTACAAATTTCATGAGGTGGGATTGTTGCAGTGTCTGTTGAATTTGCTTCTATTTGGTAGATGCACACTGACAGATTCACTGACTGAGAAAGGCTGACACAGGACTCAGACATAGGGAAGAGGGTGAGGGGAAACACACACGCACACACACACACACACACACACACACTCACGCTGTCCTGCTTATCTCTCCAACATCCCCCAATCATCTTTCCAGTTGCAAACTAAGCTACCAGGACAGGGCTCAATAGAACCTGCTAGATATAATACAAACTTAGAGTGCCCAAACTCCTCAGAAACATTCCAAACTTTATACATAGGCTTGTCTGGTTTAATATTTTGCTTTTCCTCTAATGCATTCTGTATGGAAAATGATACCCAAAAGTTGGGGAAATATATTCATTAAAGCAAGAAATGTCTAAAATCTAGATGATCTTTAACGATTGATTTGGTTTTATGTAAATATGTTGTAATGCAAGGATAAATAATTCAGGACAAAAATGAATACTTAGGAGAGATATGTCCCATTTGTCCTGTAGGTCTAACACCTCCTGTCATACTAATGAATACTAGGAATGTATCTGTCCAGTAAAAAATGTACCAGAAAGATAATAAAAATCAGATATGTATTGGATGTACTGAGATATGCCTTGGTGGTAAAGCACTTACCTAATGGGGGAGTCTATGGGTTTGAGCCCCAATACTACAAAGTAAATAAATAAAACCAATATTTTTAGGGCCTGAAAATGCACAAAATAGTAAAGAAAATATTTTTAAACTATCAGAAATTAAAAACAAACTGTGTAGCTTAAACATCCAAACTGTATTTCCTTTATTACCATACTTGAATCAGATTATTCAAGTTCCAGGGTTGATTTCCTCTGAGGCCTGTCTCCCTTGCTTATAGATGTCACCTTGCATCTCGTCATGACACTCTTCCTCTCCATGTGCTTGTGTTCCGATTTCCTATTGTAAGGACACTGGCTCCCTTTGATTAGGGAGCACCCTAGTCACCCCACATTACCTTAATTTCCATATTAAAGATTATGGTTTTCAGCCAGCAAGATGACCTGTTAGGTAAAGGTATTTGCCACCAAGCTTGCCATCCTGAATCTAATACCTATATCCACATACTAGAAGGATAGAACCAAGTCCTGTAAATTTTCCTCTGATCCCAACATGGCCACCCATTTAAAAGAAAAAATAGTAAACAAAGTAACTAAAAGTAAAAAAGTATTCTATTACCAATTACTTTTTTGTTTTAATTATTTTTATAAAGTTTTTAGTTTTGTGACTTTGGCTTATTTTGTTGTTGTTGTTGTTTTGATTTTTAGACAGGGTCTCACGTAGCCCAGGGCTGGCCTGTAATTCATTATATAGCCGAGAATGACTTTAGTTTTCTTTCCCCCTGCCTCTGCCTCTTGAGAGCTCAGATTATATGCATGGACAACTGCACCATGTTTACGTGGTCCTGGGGATCAAACCTAGGCTATTGTGTATACTGCATAATTAGGAGAGATATGTCCCATTTGTCCTGTAGGTCTGACACCTCCTGTCATACTAATGAATACTAGGAATTCATCTGTCTAGTAAAGAAATATAATAGAAAAAATCATAAAAATCATATATGTATTGGATATACTGAGATATGGCTTGGTGGTAAAACACTTGCCTAATGGGTGAGACTTTGGATTTGATCCCCAATACTACAAGTTAAAAATAAAACCAATAATTTTTATGGCCTGAAAAGGCACAAAATAGCAGAAAATATTTGCAAAGTATCAGAAATGAAAACAAAACTAACAGAAAAACAAACTTTGTAGCTTAAACATCCAACCAATATTTCCTTTATTACCATTCTAGACTGTGGACATTCAAGATCCCAGGTTGATTTCCTCTGAGGCCTGTCTCTACCAACTGAACTATAGCCTTGCCCCCAGTTGCCTTTTTTAAAGACTCAATTTTGAGGTGATGAAGTCTTAACACTTCAATATATGAATTAAGAGAAGGACACAATACATCTCCTTAGAGACAAAGGAGAACTATTTTTCTCAGTCAGTTTAGTTTGGAAGTGTGAAAGGCAGCTGGTGGTGGGCATCATTGTAGTTTGCCCAAAGGCCTTAGGGGAATGTTCACAGTCAGCATAGGGCTGGTATTAACTTACATGAGATGGTATTAGCCAGAGGGGAACTGTGCTGGTGTAGCATAGCAGTTCTCCACTGTGAAAGACTATAACCTGGAAGACATTTGACATTTTTTTACTGTAAGAATTAGAATTGCACTATTGGTATTTAGTGATTAAAGAATGAGTCTGTTGCCAAACATCCTACAATTCACAGCCCAGCTAACCCTGCATATCAATACACTCTGTTCTCTATACCCATTTAATTTGCATCCAATCAACCAAACTTGCATTGTTTACCATGAAGTTAAGAGTACAGTGCTTGTGGTGATCAATCTTATTTTAATTACGTACATTTATTGTTGTATGGGGTAGGAGTGCCAGGAATGCGTGCTGCTCCTGCAGAGATCAGAGGACAACCTATAAAAGTCTGTTCTTTTCTTCTACCATGTAAGGTCCAGGGATTGAACTCTGGTTGTCAGACTTGGCAGTGAATGTCTTTATTAAACAAACTGGTCAGTCCTGACTGATCTTGTCACCTCGGCTGGATCTGGAAATCAGTCTAAAAGATTTGCTTCTAGGCAGGTCTATGAGGGTATTTCCAGGAAGGGTTAGTTGAAGAGAGAAGACCCTCCCCCAAAGTGTGTGGCACCTTCCAGCCACTATCCAGATGTGAAGTATTCCACAGAAAAAGCAATGCTGCTTTGCCTGACACCTTCCCTTCTTGCTGATGAGCGTTTTTGCTGCTCCTGCTGCTGTCCTCTTTTGTAGACATCAGAACCCAGGTTCAGCACTCTGGTGTGAACTGAACATGGGAATTTTCTCTGGTGTCCTCAAAGCCTTAGGTGGGGATTACTGAGGTATCCAGCTTCATAGACTGAACAGTTATCAGTTTCTCATCCCATCCAGCATGCAGATGACCACTGGAAGACTACCTACCCCCTATCACATAGGCTAATCTAATAAAATGATTTCTGTCATGTACATCCATTCTGTTCCTCTAGAAATTGCTGCCTAATGAAGTGCTTATGTCTGTAAAGAACATAGATGGGCAATTCTTCTTTCATTATCCCCTAAATAACACATTGTAACAACTACTTGCACAACATTTATGTTGTATTAGGCATTATAAGTCATCTAAAGATGATGTAAAGGATACAGGAGGATATGCATAGGTTATATATAAACACTGCACTACTTTATACAAAAGAGTTGAACATCTGTTGATCTTGACATTCAGAGAGAACTAACAGGGATGTAGGGTTATTCTGGAACCAGTCTCCTTCCGATAATGAGAATCCAGTTTTGCATGTGTGCACCAGTCCACTGCAGATGAGATACTAAACAGTTCCATCCCCCAATCAATGCCTTGTGCTAACCTTTCATGACCACAGCACTTCCCCCCACCCATCTCTATCTCTTAAACTACTCACCTGTTCTCCATTTCTAACATTTTATTATCAGGAATATTCATTAATTATAAATGGATCTTACAGTGTTTGGGGACTGGCATTTTCACTCAGGGTTCCCTGATGCTGTGTTTATTAGTAGTTTTTGTCCTCTGTCATCAGACCCTCACAAGATTTTTCATTAATATCCCCTTATGAAGAGGAGGGAAAACCTTAATGTCCAAGCACAAGGGACTAATGAGGGATCATACTAGACATCTGAGTCTCCAACCTTCCTCAAAGTATATAAACCATTAATTACTGTGGGAGTCAGGTGGTAGCTTTTCTTCAGTAATATAGCTGGCTATGAGTTGTCCATGTTCCTGTAGGTAACCCTTCACCCATTCTCCTGTAAGTAACTTTAAATAAATTCATACTTGGATGGAATAATGTTTTTGGTCTGTTGCTGTTTTGTCTGAAATGAATAGATATTTTTCACATCTTCTTGGGAAAGGTTAATGCAACAATAGCTCATTTGTTTTTATTGTAGAGTAGTATTCTATTTATAGGTATACCATAGTTTGTTTAACTACTCATCTACTGAATTAATTTTTGAACTGTGCCCATATTTGGACTTGTTATAAATGAAGCTACTATGACCATTCATGTGTTGCTCATTGTATGAAAATAAGATCATTTCACACAGGGTAAATTACTAGATGCTATGGTAATTGTGTTTCATTATTTTAAAAACTGGTCTACCAAGTGAGTTCCAGGACAGCCAGAGATACACAGAGAAACCCTGTCTCAAAAAACAAACAAACAACAAAAAAAATAAAAACTGACAAGCTGTTTTCTTGCAAGGATTTTGTAACTACAGAATTTACTGTATTAAATCCCTATCATGGTTTAATCTTGCCAACCCAATAGGATTTGAATCAGATAAGATAGATTTGTGAGGCCACTTCCAAGAAGGATTAACAGAGAAGACAGTGACCTGTGGTGGATGATGTCTTTCAAGCATAAGAAGTCTATGGAAAATTCTGTGCTGCCTGTTTGCCTTTGCTTCTTGCTGGTGAATGTGTCTACCCCATTGTTTCAGTTGCTGATACTGTAGTCTTCTGATGCTGCAGCCAGGATATGCCCTTTCCAGGAATCTTCCAGGAAAGCATGTTTAAGCTAATGCTGAGGCATTTAGCATTGTGGACTGAATAGCTACTGGCTTCTTGGCCTCTGCATTGTACAGACAGACATTATTAGGGCTATGCAGCTGCTATCATTTATAAGCCATTCATTTAATTAATTAAATATAATTAATCTTTAGATAGTCCATTACTAATATAATCTCTTTCTGCTTTAAATACCTATATCTATAGTACTCTATTTATCAGGTTTGACTCCTGACTGACATTGTAGTACAAAAGGTTTAAACTCTAAACTTGATTTGTCAAAGTGACTTTTATTCACCAGATGAAATTGTCATCTCAGAGACTTACTGCTGAATAAGTTCATCCTTTCTAGTTCTTCCTGAACTCTGGCTGGCAGGTTCAATTCAGCTGTTCTGGTTCAAACTCCTTTCCAGGCTGACTGATTCAAACTGGCCTTTCTTGGCTTTTCACTGAATTGTTCTACTTGACCTCAAACTAACACTGACAATTTGTTCTAATCTTCTAGCTCCTTCATATTCTCTGGCTTCAACAGCCTCTGCTGACCTGCACTGCATGAACTACACAAACTGAACAGAACTCACAAACAAGCTCAACTGAACTCAACTGCACTGCACAAACTGCACTGACTGAACTGATTCATCCTACTCAACTCCACTGCACTAACTCAGTATACTCAACTGAACTGAACAGAACTAATGCAACTGAATTGCCCCAAACTCAAGTGAACTCCACTGCTTTGCCTGAACTCAACTGAACTGCACTCACTGAACTCCCCTGCTTCTCTGCACTGCTCTTAAGTAACTTCTCTTTCTTGTCTGTTCCTATGAGAATTGAGCATATCCTATATCTGACTCATTCTTTCAAATCTTTCTCAGATTTGTTACTTTACCTGTTTCTCAGTTAGATATAACTTTCACACATGACTGTTTCCTTCTACAAACAAAACTTACCTTCATTGTTAGGGATTAAAAGTGTATACTAAGGGCATGTCTGTATTCCAGCCAGATCATACTGTAATCCAGGGCATGTCTGCATTCTAGCTGGATCATATATACCTAGTAGGTCTTTGGATGTGATCCTTTGACTGAACATCCATGTTGCTGGGTTAAAATACCTCTACATGACTGTCATAACTACAACTAAAAGATCAATGAAATGTCATATGGTATGTGAGTAATACTTCATTGAGACAGAAGAATTAAAGCAAGAGAAAGCCTACAGGAGAGAAGCAAATACCATTTTCATTTGCCTTCCTCCCTTCAGGTTTTATACCAGTTTTCTTGCTTGGACAAGAAGCAGGATGTAAGCACTAGATTTTGAAATAAAAAATCATCTAGAATCAACCTTTGCTGGGCATGAGACAATAAAAATATGTTCTTCTACTTGAAGGCAGTGAGAAAGAGAGAGAGACCTGAAATTTCTAAGAACTTCCTAAGATTCATGATCTTGACTTAGGAGTATACCAGTCTACTAGTAAACTCCTACTGTTATAGTGTTTTCATACTGAGTTTGTTTTAAATTCATTTTTGTATTTTGAAATGGGATCTCTTTATGTTACCTGGCCTTGTCTAAAACTCTTGAACACAAGTGATCCTCCTGTCTCAGCCTCCCAAGCTTTTTGGACTTCTAACACATGCCATCATACCTTCAGGTGTTAATAAAAAGGGGTGGAGTATTCAAAATAATTGAAGACCTTTATCTTACATGAATCATTCGTATAGCTTTTCATTGAGTAGAGCTGTAACTTCAGACAAGTGAGTATCGAAAGCACAAGATCCACACCATATACCTCTGTGTGTGTATCTCCTAAGAGGTATGTGTTGTATACCTAAATTCATTTGTCTCCTGCCCTCTTCTTCTTCTGACAATGTCTGTTTATTAATGCATAGAAACACATGAGCAGTACCTTGGAATCATTGCTGCACTGTTCAATTTGAATCTGCTCTGGTGAAGCTCAGCCTCATTTTTCCATCCATGGCAGAAAACCCAGAGGAGAAATCAGATGATGTGTTAAGTCTTTTTTGGCTGCTATTTTCAACATTCTCCTTGAATACATTTGAGAATGTATTCATATCTACGCCTCCCTTTGTGCCATTAATTAAAGCAACCTTGCCTAATAAAAGTGGATCTCCAATAACATAAAACACTAGAGATGAAGTAATTCATTGTTCTTTAAATTGGATGAGGTAATAAAGATCCTAGACTGCTCGCATGGAAAGTTGCCAATACCTGGCTACTAGTCTGATTTCTATAATATGTCAAAACTGCCTCAAGGTTAAGATATTGGTCTCTTTCTGAATTCTAAGTCCACTCCTATCAAAGAGACCTTGCCATTTTGTACTAACATGCTTAACATGTTCAAGATGCTACAATAAATCTCAAGCTCTTTCCATTGTGATCCACTGCATCAGGTAATGATGGCTACTCTTCCTTCTTGTATTTGATGCCCAGTAAAGGTATTAAACGGAGTCCTGATCTGAAGCTAGGATTATAAAGGGAAGCACCTCGGATCCTATGCACTATAGAATCTGTAGACCTCCTGGAATGATCAGTAAAGAATGTTTCAATCCTAATGACTTTTAAATGTTTTATATCATTCTTTTGTTTGAAGATTTGTTTGTTTTTGTCTTAAAGAGGCATGTGTCCTTGCCTTCCTGAGTTTATATGTATACATTATATTCAGGTGTGCAGTATTTCTCTTCACCTTTTGTTTTCAGGACTTTCTTTTGTGATTGAAAAAAGGAGGCTTCTTCACATCACAAGAGGCCATTGTTTTTGTCTGAGTAAATGACCTACTGCTCTCTTTAGGTGAGGGTGTTATGAACCACTCACCAGGCAATTTCTAAAGGGAGTGATTGACAAGAAACCATAATACAAGCAAGGAGGGTTGGAGGTGATGGGAAATTAAGATTTGTGGAACCATTGGCATATGCAGCATGCTTTATTCATTCCAGGCAAAGCTCTCAAGGACATTTCTACAGATGTCACATAACAGTAACATCATGCAATAACGGCTGTATAATGAGTTACATAGCATCGTGTTTATTGCTTACTATAGTTACCCAAATTGGTCATCTTAACTAAGTTATTCCTGATATCCACACCTATGACATTTTGTCTAAACCCTTATCCAGACCTCACAGCCTCTATGTCCTTTAGTCCACCCCTTTTAGACAGCAGACACTTTATTAGAAAGGGCCCACAGGGATATTCCTTTGACCCATAATACACAATAATGGAACAGAGAAGAACAACATATAACAAAGAAATGAGTTATACTCCTAAGGTTGAGATGGTTGACTTCAGCCTAGTGGGAATGAGTACTATTGTTCTAAGAGATCTCTTGTCAACTGCTGGATCCTCTGTACCTCATTGTCCATGTGACACAACTCCATTGACAAAGTAAAATGTTTTACGTCTACATAAGATTTACTCTTGGGGACTCTCTAAAGATACCTTTTGTTTTCCTTTTGTCTGTTTTGTTGGGTACTTTCCTATAAAGTGATCATATCAATGATTGGTCTCTTCCTGCAGATCTTCCTTGTCGAACACCAAGAAAGCAGTGTCCAAAAGTTAAATCTAGGGTATGAGGTTTCTGTAGTACTAAAAATTCTTGAACAAGAATAGCCATTTGGGTTAATGAATTCTAGAAAAAGTTTAGGAGTCATAAAAAGAAAATCAGAATAGTAATTTGGACATTTCCATCTTGAGGTCATCAGCCAAGAAGGCTACAACGAAACAGAGTTATTTTTAACTTATGGTAAGCTCCATTTCATGATAAATGACCCCATCTTCTACAAGTTTTCGTGAGGCCCATACATCTCCCAGATTAAATTACCCCCTTTCTAAAAAATAATAATAATAATAAAGAAAATGACACAGAGTTATGTAAACATGAGGACGAGACAGAACATGCTAGGATGCGGCCTAGCATGTGACTTAACCTTCATCTTGATTAGTGATCAAAACAGAGTTGACTATGTGAATTCACTACCATCTTGGTTAAAGTACCACATGGCATGAACTAAAATGTCAGTACCCATTAAACTTCCTAGTACAACTGAGTGCTCAGAGGATTACTGTCCTTAGAAGTTCCTGGACCGACCACAGACATTTGGTCACGTGTCCCAGTTCTCTTCTCCCATGTTTTGAGGGTTTTTTGTTTGTTTGTTTTGTTTTGTTTCCTCCTTTCTTTTAGTTTTTCATCTTCCTGGATGCCTAATGGGATGGTAAAAAATGGCAAAAATAGAGGAGACTCTAACATGGGTTATATTGCCAAGCTATAAGTACAATGTATTTTTATATCAGACTTCACTGGCAGGTTTTGTTGTCTGTTTGATCACTTTTATTTTAAATTCTGACACATTGCTTTACAGTATATATTTCCTCATTTCCATAAGGGACTTAAGAGTTTTTCTAGATCTGCATCAACAATGCCCAGCTATTGAAGGGAGAGGACACATTGAGATAGCTAGACTTGGAAAGCTCGTGTGAATTTGCAGCAGCCCAAGGGAAACTTGGAAAGCTATAGATCCCAACTAGGCTTGAAACAATAAGTTCCCAGGGGCTAGACAGCTGATGCCAGTGGGTTGCTACAACAGCTAGAGAAGAAAAGAAATGAGCCTGCTTGATCAGGAGGCTGGAGGGGCAGGCTCTGCTAGGTCTTAATGCCTTGCTTTCTGCCCAGCATTTCCAAGCCTAAAACTAACTTTTTTTTTCTCTTTTTGAGAATCTTTTGCTGGGCGGTGGTGGCACATGCCTTTAATCCCAGCACTTGGGAGGCAAAGGCAGGCAGATTTCTGAGTTCGAGGCCAGCCTGGTCTACCGAGTGAGTTCCAGGACAGCCAGGGCTACACAGAGAAACCCTGTCTCGAAAAAACCAAAACAAAAAAAAACAAAAAAACAAAAAAAAACAAAAAAAAAAAAAAAGAGAGGGAGAATCTTTTGCCAAGCTGGCTGCTTTTGTTTCTGCCCCAACAAGCCCTTTGCCACCCTAGGTATTATTTTTATTTCCAGTTACAGTTACATGGACAGACAGAAAAAGAACAAGCTGTGTTCCTTTAACTCCAGCACTACAGTTTTAACAGGGCTTCCTTGACTGAAGTCTTCTGGATGTTGTAACCACAGATGTATTATATAACTGCTTCTTATCTTTATCTACTACTTATACTTATTCAAAAACCAAAAGCACAGTGATGGTGCATCACTCTGTGTAATGTATAAAATTGGCATTGTGCTTTCTATGTGGGTTATCCAGGAATTTACAAAGCTCCACAGTTTAAAGGTATATATACAGGTAATCTTAATTAATTGAAACCATCTTTCTTTTACTTTTTATTAACTATTTTATTCATTTACTTTTCAAATGATCTCCCCCTTCCAGGTTTCCCCTCCACAATTCCCCCATCTTATCTGCCCCCCCACTTTGCCTCTATGAGGGTGCTCCTCCACCCACTCACCCACTCCCACCTCACCACTCTAGCATCCCCCTATGCTGGGGCATCAAGCCTCCATAGGACCAAGGGCTTCCCCTCCCATTGATGCCAGATAAAGCCATCTTCTGCGACATGTATAGCAGGAGCCATGGATCTCTCCATGTGTACTCTTTGGATGGTGATTTAGCTTTCTTTTATTAAGGTGGTGTTGCACAGCAGTATCTCTGAGCCAAACAGCTGCCATCTTCATTGCTTCTGCTCTGCTTGTTTTCCAAAGATCATCACCTCTGAGATTCTTGGCTACTGATGGTCCTTCATAGAAGAAGACGTTGAGCAGAGTCAGTGGACCCTCGCTTGTGTCCACTCCTCCCTGCCTGTAATTCTGTATTTCTGTAATTCTATAATTCTGAATTCTGCCCTAATTGGCCTGGTGAACTTGAAGAGGAGCTAGAGCAAAAGGACTGAGAACAGCTAGGAAGAGGGGGCTTCAACAGTGTGGCTGTGGTGATGCCATCATCCATGATAGGTGGAGACTTTTCCAGCGTGACTGTTTTCTGGTCACCCATGCTCCTGTCTTTAAGTAAGCCCATTGGTTCCCAAGAATGAACTTTGGCAAAGTAAAACTTTGGTTTGTCATTGGGACTTTATGAATAAAGTGGTAGACATTGCTTATTGCCATCCCCCCACCCTCTCTGGGGAAGAAAGGAATGCTTATATACATGGTAAATTTATTTATTACTGGTTTCATGTCTCATGACATTAAAAAACAAACATTATGCAAGTTATGAGGTTTGAGTAAGCTATTCAAGGCATGTACAAGATGAAACTTGGAGATGATATGTGTGATATTCAATTTTCTCAGGTCATTGTTCAATTTATTGGTGTTTCCAAACCTCTGTCTAAATCAATGGAGCTAAAAAAAGGTTTAACTTTTGCCCAAGTTTTATCTAAACATTACACAGTAGTTAAGCATATTAGACTGGATAACCAACCTTCTAGCTGTCCAATAACCATACTTGGAGAATACACTAATGTGGTCAGAGAAATTAAAAGGGAGAATATTTTTCCTCTTTCCCTCCAAGGTCAAGTAGGCCCAGGCACTGTAAGACATCTCAAAATAATCTGTTTTGTTGTTCAGGGAAGAAGAGAAAAGAGAAGAATTAGCATAGAGAAAATATTTTCTGCATGTTTCCAAATGAAGCCACAGTGAAATAAGGCCGTTGACTTATCCTAAAGTAGGTTGAACAACTGGAAAAAGAAAGGCTAAGGGAACCAGAGGTTCCTCTCAGGCCCAAGGGATGCCCTGATTACCAGATCCTCCACTAGCCTTGACAATTAAAACAAAACCAAAACGCAACAACAATAACAACAAAACAATCTGTGGTTAATTTTGGCTACCCACACAGACTTATATACCCAAGAAAGAAAGTACAGGAAAGTACAACTGGACTAAAGTTGTTGGTCTTCTTTAACCATCTAAGGGATTGCGCTCCCCAGACATTACATTTAAATCCATGTGAGATATTATTTAGACAACTATATGTCACTAATGATTTTCTTAAGAAAACTGCCTCCCAGATATAAGACTTCAGACCTTGGTGAATTGAACACTATAGCACCCACCTGAAGCCAAAACCAAGAGAGATGGGTCCATGATTATTTCAATTTGAAAATAAAATAATAGTTGTGTGTATTCATATTCTCTCTCTCTCTCTCTCTCTCTCTCTCTCTCTCTCTCTCTCTCTCT
>JANHMN010000006.1:29223455-29235365 GCA_030674055.1 Rhabdomys pumilio | reverse complement strand
TCTCTCTCTCTCCACCCCAGCCTCATCTCAGAAGCAGTTGCTATTAGACTTCTTTGCTGGACCCACCTGCTCTCCTGATATTTATCTTAGAAAACATATTTTCTCCTTTTTTTAGCCTCTCCCTCCTGTGGCACATTGGAAGATCTACAGATAGATGGTCCTGTTGGTTTTTTCCACCCAAATGCCAATAAAATTATCTTTCAGATTAGACCTATTCTTAAATTCATTTATCTACAAGGCCACAACATTACAAAAGGAACACTCTGCTCCCCAGTAACTTTATGATGTCTTCCTAATGTTTAGAAGGTGGGTGAGAAGTAAGAACATCATAGTTATCCAAATAATGTTTTCACAGAACCATGACTTGAATCCTCCTTAAGTTTGCTTTGCCATTCAGTGCCACGGAGCAGGAAGAACCTGTTGACTTTGCCCTGTCTTTCTAATCTTTCACATGGTGTTTTAAACTCTAAAGAGAAGCATCTAGAATACCTGCTCCTTTCCTCTGCACACTTGAATTGACTTGTAGAAAAACAATGTGTTTGAAAACAAAAATGCAGATGCTGTTCCAGGAGGCTCCAGGTCCAGGGGACCTTTGAGAAAGAAATGGTTGATAAAGCCCCTCTGATAACAAAACTGACTACCACAGATTTTTCCCAGTCCTTGTCTTATTGTAGCCTATTGTATCCTTTGAAGGCCTGTACTGCAGCTGGCCCTTTCCAACATATAGAGTTGAGGAAGAAGTTCTGTTTTCACCATGAATGTGTATTCCTCTCTTCATGAAGCCTCTCCATATGGCTCTCCTGGGCTTCCTCACAGTATAGGAATCTCAGTATAGGATTTCCTTGATGGTAGATGGCCTTCCAAAGACAAATGTTTCTATATTCTCTCCTTTTGTAGATGTGGCTTGAAGTGAGCAAAAATCAATATTCAACTTAATCCAATTATGAATTCATTTATAAGTCTTCAATACCTAGTGTTGTCTCTGTATATATTAGTTACATCTGAATGTGACCAAATACCCCATAAAGCAACTTAAATGGTGGCAGGGGTAGGTGTGACCAAATACCCCATAAAGCAACTTAAATGGGGTGGCTATGGGAGGGGCTTCACTTGGACTCAGAATTTGAAAGAATCCAATCTATCCTGAAAGCAAAGGCACAGTGAAGTTCAGAGCTGCTACAACTCATATCTCAGGAGACCATATCTCAGGTGCCAGAGAGTTCAGAGCGAAGCCCTTCTTTCTAATGCTGGAGAATAAATGTTCAAGCACGTAAGCATGTGGGGGGCACAGAAGGTCCAAACCATATTATCTATTTAACAAATTATGGACAAATCCAAAATTAAAGTCAAATGACCTTCTGTGGGTTAGAAAATTAGTCTCATTGGGTGCTGTAACAAAACTTGCTGAATTAAAACAGGAAAGTATGGACTAGAAGTCCAAAATTAAGGTGCCACAGGTTAGTAGTCTACCTGCAGATTCTAATGAAGTCTCCTAGTTTTTTTTTTTTACTAGCATTTGGTTCCTGCCGGTAACATTGCTTGGCTTGTTAAACATACAGCCCCATTCTTTGCCTTTGACAACATAAGGTGATATATATACTATTCATACCAGGTTTGGGGGCTCTGGTAATCTATTATGACCTCATCTAAACTTCATTATATCTATAAAGACTCAGTTTCCAAATAAAGTTACATTTATGGGTACTGTTAGCTGGAGACTTGAATGTATCTTTTGGGTCATTTAGTTTAATGCTCAAATGGCAAATTATCAAAGGATTGATACAGTAAAGGACATCTACTTCGTTTAGAAGATTCTAATGAACTGTTGATAAGGTAAGAAAGAAGAGTCCAAGGGCAGATCTAAGAAGGCTAAATTTGAGTATCAAAGAGTTCAGATGATAACAAAAGAAAAGCTTAAAAAGAACTGGCTGTGGCTTTCTGAGAAAATGAATTTTTTTCTAAGACTGCCAAGAAAATCATATGGGGGAGAATAAAAATGATTAAATTGAGAACTTACAGTGCACTGGACAGAACACTGCATGTATTGTTTCGGTATTCCTCAAGCCTTAAGAAATAAAAGTATCTCCATTTTCTAGATAAGGAAGTTTGAATTCAGGAAAGTTAGAGTCACTGTTTAAAGGTTACTTAGCAAATAAAGTGCAGTGCCAAGAACAGAACCCAACCCAAGTCTATTTTACAATAAAACTATGCCTTGTCATTTACAGAGTAAACCTGCATGAAGTTAACAAATAATTATGGTATGTTTGCCATATGCTGGGTTTCTGATCCTAAGGCATGCCAGGCTAAATTCTGCCAACTCCCTTCAAGTAAGGTCTGTCTGCGTTTCTACCCAGAGCAAACAGTTTAAATAACTCATATCCCAGAAAACCAGGTGTCAGAGCATTTTGGTTGAAAGTGGAACTGAGCTTCACCTCCAGATACATCTCCTAGTGACCTGCTGATGTGTTAGATCCTGGACTGTCTCAGGGCTAGATGGTTAAGAGTGGTGGTTCATTTAAATCTATCTGCCTGTCTCTGATGACTCGTGAAGATGGGCATGTCCTTTTCCAGCTTTACTTCTCTCTCAATTGCCTTATGCCTTGTTCCTATTTTTCTATTGGATGGCTTGATCTTTCTATAGCATTTTAATAACATTTAAAGCATTTTAAGTACGATAGGTGTCATTTTCTGTTCCACAAATATTCCTTCCCATTAAGTTGTATTTCAGTTTGTTTTCTTTCTAGTAACTTGATCAAAAGTGTATTCCCTAAAGAAGATTAAACAACTGTCTTACACTTTTTGTGCTTGTATTTTTATATAAAAAATAATAATTTTTTAAATTGACAAAGATCTCAAAGTCAAGTATTGATTAGTTCCTTCTTTCCACATTAATTCAATATTTTACCTTCATTGAATCTTAAATTGCAATTTATATATGAATTTTATATGAGACTTTCCCATTGGCTTAATTAGCAATCCCCTTTTCAATACCAAGTTTAAAATAAAAGCTGCATCAAGAACTTATTGGCAATAGTATCTCTTAATAGCGCTATTAATTTTCAAATTTTATTTTCTAGTATGCATTTTTTCTTTCCTAAAAAGATATCAGAATTTAGACAGAAGTGTAGCTTTACAGTTCTGCACTTGCCCAATATATTAAAGGTGCTAGGTTCAATCCCTTGTGCCCCCCTGCCCATCCCCTGCCCTCCCTCTGCCCTCTTCCTGCCCTCCTCCTGCCTTCCACTTGCCCTTCCCTAACCTCCAAAAAAAGGAAAAAAAGGAAAGCAGAATCATGCTAAACTCATTACATTGGAATTTTTTATAGCAAGAATAAAATTAATCTAGTGAGACAATATAACATGTTTATATTAATATTTGTAAAATTGTCTCCTGTCTATTTAATATTTTTTATTATTTTTCTTTTTTTCTTTTCATATATAATTAATTATTTCTCATTTATAAGAACTTTTTTCTAAAATATTCTAGTTATTGCTGCTGAAAACAAAAAAACCAAAAGTATTGGTTCTTACAAATCTATTCCTTGTGTATTCCTGAAAGTTCCCTCAGGCATAATAAGCCAGTTAAAGCTGTCTTGTCTTTGTAATGCTGACATGAGTTCAGGTGTTTGTTTGCATGCCCTTGTGTTGAAATCAGAGCACAAGATCAAGCCAACCAAACTGCCAGCTTGAAAGAGGGACAGAGCTAGGCAGTTGGCAGTTGCTGAGAAAGGGAGAATCACTCTCTCGGGGCATGGCTACTGGTAGGTACACATCCCAGTGGATGGCTTCACACTCATGTGTATGGGAAGCACTATCTGACTTAGGGCTTATTAACTTTATAAAAAAGAACATAAAGTTGGGAGGGTAATGGTGGATGGAAATGATAAAATAAAAAAGAAAGAAACGTACAAAAATATAACAATCTCAGCAAGTAAATGAAAATTTATTTTTTAAAATTGCCATTTGTAAAGGTGACTTGGTGATTAACTCTTAAACAGGGAATGATGATAATCTAAGGAGTTTCAGCATCAATCTTTTTCCTTTCACAAGCTCTTTCTTACATTTTAGAAATATAAAGATGTGAACTTTGGACTTTATCTTACTGAGAAGTATATTGTAAGTGTGTTGGCAATTGTTTTTACATGCAGATGACAAATATTTACTTAAGTTCCCGAGTACTAGGCCTAATATTAAGATATGTTTGCACTCATGTCATGCATATGAATACAGCTATTCTGTTTACTACTATTCTTTTGAAAACACAGGTGTTTGTTACGTGGTCTTGATATTTGTCAAACTGAAGGAAATACAATTCTAACATTGAAATTAGTGGGGGAAAGTGTTCATTCTGAAGACCTGCTTAAAGACTTACTTATAGAGTCATCAGATCATCCTGGTGTGTCTATCTCATTGCATCAAAAATAAAACTTCTCTTTTACATGTATTTGGGAAAATAACTTCAAAGGTAAACAAATGAGGTGAAAGCAAGGAGATTTAAAATGGGTGGAAATAGATACATCTGACTTCCTTGGTTGTATTTTGGGCTATAGAAAAAAAAATCAGTCCATCTTAAAGCAATGACAATTTCTGTTTGTTTGTTTGTTTGTTTGTTTGTTGCTGTTTTGAGACAGGGAACTCACTCTGTAGACCAGGCTGGCCTTGAACTCAGAAATCCACCTGCCTCTGCCTCCCAAGTGCTGGGATTAAAGGTGTGCGCCACCACTGCCCTACAGCAATGATAATTTCTAAATGCCTATAAAATAAGGCTTAACTCTTGAATAAATACTAAATTTGTTTAGAAATCATAAGACAAATCTTCCCTGTTTTATAAAAGATATTTAAGGTATATGCATGATTTTTGTGTTTTCAGGTACAGCTTTCTGGTTTTCACTTGGATTACAGTTGCTTTCTTAAAAAATGTTTTCTAAATTTTATAAAGAAGAATAATACTGCAAAGAAACCACCAAGTAAGAAAAGAATATATGAAAGTTATAAAAAGTTTTTTGGAAAAGAACTATGTTTTTTTTTAAAAGCCTACATGTTTACAAGATAACCTGTTGTTAAATATTTAGGAAAAATGTAAACTTTTTGCTAGACAAACTTAAAATGTAAATTCAATAGTTTTTTTAAAAAATGTACTGGCCTACTATAAGGATATTTTCACTTGGTTTCCGGCCTTTTACCTTCTCCCACCCCCAACCTTCTTCCTTTCTAGCTAATATTTATGGTAACAGAAAAATAGGATACATCTGATTAAGCCAAGTTTCAGTTTGGGTTTGGGTTTTTTTGTTTGTTTGTTTGGTTGGTTGGTTGGTTGCTGTTTTGTTTCCCTGCTGGGAATGAAGCCAGGGCCTCATGCATGCTAGGCAAGTACTTTACTCATGCCATTGATCTCCAGCTTGGTTTCAGTTTTAATTGTCATAAGCTTAAATCAAAAACAGTCAAAAATTGAATAGAACATTACAAATTATTTCTTGACATTCTGAAATAAAAATAGTCTCACAATTTATCTTGATGCTTAATCATATATCTTATGAGGAAAAAAAAAACACCTCAACTTTGGATGGATAGAAAACTCATTTAAGTTTGCATGCCATTTTTGTCATTTAAGTGACAAAATTTCAAATAAACTATTTCTGAATTAACAAAATTAAAATAACTCATCTAAAATACGAAAAATAGATGTTTTACAGCATTGCTTGGATGGCTGAGAATGGTTATTGTAATTCAGAAATAGACTGCCTGTCTTCTTAAAGTCCTGTAACAAAGCCAAGATCACATAAAGAGAGAACTCATAGATATAAAAGAAATGCCAGGCAGTGGTGGTACAGGACTTTAATCCCAGAACTTGGGTGGCAGAGGCAGGTGGATCTCTGTGAGTTCAAGGCCAGCCTGGTCTACAGAGTGGGTTCTAGGATAGATAGGGCTACACAGAAAACCCTGCCTTGAAAGAATAACAAACAAATCAATGTATGTGATGAAAATGTGCAAATAGGAGAAGTTACAACACATTATTCGCAGGAGTATGCACTGTGCTTGCCTACCCTGGAGACCTGTGTAAAGTTTATATGAACATCTCTAGAATTCAGTATAAACCTTATAGTGTTTGCAGATAGGTAGGGAGAAGTCAAAGTGAATAGAAAATTTCAGTCATTTTAGGAAAAAAGTCACACCTCCTTAATTGCCTTTCTTTTTCTCTCGATTCAAAACTCTTAGGCAAATAAACACCAAAAAGTGTGTTTGTCACACAGGGTTCTGCTCAGAAAAACAAAGGCATGAATACTGCTGAAGAAAGTAAGGAGTCTGGGCTTCCAGCTCCAGAGAAGGACTGCGGACCTTGAGTCTTCACACATGCCCAGAACACATGCTGAGCTAGTGCTTGCTGAATTGAAGCTTGATGGGAAACAGATAGTGCAGCACTCCTACTCGTTGTATTTCGTGAGGGTAGCTTAACAGTTAATCCATTTGGACTATGACATTCAAGGTCAGGAATGTTCCTCCGAACTCCATATTCCTGGAAGTCCTTCCTAATGTATTATATTCAGTTTTCTTTTCTGGGTATAATTCAGAGACTATGCAAAAATTAAAAAAAGAGATTCAAGGACTAAGGATGATAGAATGCTTGTTCAGCGTGTGCAAAGCCCTGGGTTCAATCCCTAGCAGGACATAAACCCAGTGTAATGGTAATACACGTAATATCAATTCTGAAGTTGAAGCCAGTTTGGGATGGAGGAGACCTTGTCTCAGACACATAGGAAGGAGAGAAAGAGAGATTGAGAGAGGGGAGAGGGAGAAGGGGAGAGAGACAGACAGAGAGACAGAGAGACAGAGAGACAGAAAGAGAATCAAAAATAAAAATAAACAACAAAAACAGACAAAACCAAAAATCAAACAACAACAAAAACAAGAGAGAATAAGATTTTTTTTACTGTTCTCTTAAAGTTCAGTCAAATTTTATATAAAAAAAATGAACTTTTTTATTTTTGCTGAAGTTCAAGAATAACAAAAGATTGATTATTTTATCAATTCAGCCTTCACGCAGGAGACTTTTGTGTGGATGGATCAGGTGCTCTGGCAGCTGGGGAATGCTGATTATTACATACAGTACACCAACAAACACAACTCAGAAAATCTGGACAGAATACCCCAAAATAGACCCTTTGGCATGTAGCTTATTTAAACTGATTTAGTCTGAGTAACTTTGGATATAACTCTGGAAAGCTAACTTTTGCACAAGTAACTTTTGATCTAATATAGAATTTTTCACTAGCGAAGATTTCTCTGAGAAAGAGGGCTGATCCCACATAACGCATCATCTGAGAGTTGTTTTGGTTTTCTTTCCCTCAGTGCTAGGATTCAGATTCAAGGCCTCCTGAATCTAAGCGTACAATGTCCCATTGGACTACACCCCTCCCCAGAAGCCTATTGTCTACATAACAAGAAACTTTCATCCACAGAATAAATCCTTCTCTGTTGTGGATTTGGTTGACTGCTTCTATTATGTTAATTGAGTTCCTAAAATTAATGCACAAGAATCCAGCATGTAAGATTCTGAGGGTCCCTGCCCCCAGTTGGTTCTGTGTATGTATAAGGCTGTGTGTGTGTGTGTGTGTGTGTGTGTGTGTGTGCATGTGTGTGCGTGTGTGTGTGTGTGTGTGTGTGTGTGTGTGTGTGTGTTTCATTTGGGAATCCAGAACATTTGGCCAGATATCGAGGAACTTGGGATGGACCTAAGTCAGCATCTGTAGCTTGCACTAGCCTGTGCTCTATCCACCCAAACTCCATCCTGAGAGTCTGGTGAGCAGATTTAAGGCAACACAGATCTAGCTCTGGAGTCCCTCCTCTCTTTCTCTAGTCACAAGCCCAAGGCCCATCCTTTATGTCATCTAGACTGTAAAGGAACGCACATCTGCACAGTACCACAGAAGACCTTCTCTCTAGATTTCAGGAGGGCTGAGATAACCTCAGCCCTGCATTTCCTCATGGAGACAGCATGGTATTCACATCACATCAGCAATTCTCTCCAAACAAGTTTTCAAAGTACCTTGCAGCTTCCACTTCTAGTCAGTTCCCTTTGGCCTTTGCCATAGGTACTGTCCCTCCTGTTCTACATCTGGATCACAGTACCACCGACACCAAGTGTACAGTGTCTCATGCCCCTAACTAAACATTCTCTTGGAACATTCAATTTTCTTTTAACGTGTGTGTGTGTGTGTGTGTGTGTGTGTGTATGTGTGTGTGTGTGTGTGTGTGTGTACACTGTGATATGCAAGTGAATATCAGAGAACAACTCACAGTAGGTAGTTCTCCTCAGTCTGTCATGTGGGTCCAACTAATGGAACACGGGTTTTTTATGAGGGGGGAAGGGGCTTACTCGATGAGCCATCTCACCAGCCTGAACATTCTTTTTTCTTCCAAGACTGTAACAGATTAGTGAGGATTTTGAGGAAAATGACCATAAATAATAGGAAAAAACAGACTACGCAAGTCTGTGGCCAACTGTTCAGGATTGCCCTGCTAGCCCACCCTGAGACCCGACTTACAACAGTGCACCATTCCCTTTGACCCTGCCATTCCCAGCTCGGCAAACCCGCTTTCTCTGTCACTTACACGTAGCTCTACTTACTGGAAACCCATTCTTTGTGAGATCAATTCTATTTTTCTTAGTTTTCAGGCAGGAGAGAAGGGCCAGGGGTGGTTCCTAGAACACCAACCTAAGGTCCCTGCAGAGCTAAGGGAAGGAGAAGCCAGGCCACCACAATAGGCGTCAAATGCCAGAGCTCAATGAAAATGGCAAGATGCAATCAGGGTCTCTGAAATCTAAGCTGTCAAGAGGGCTCCTGGGTTGTAACTCGCAGCTCTACACAAAGCCCCGTGGTGGATCCCTAGCACTGTAAAAGGAAACCAAGTAAGATAAAATAAAATTTCAAGATGAAATACTGCCAGCTTACTAGGACATGGTTACCAGAGGTGGCCCCTGGAGGTGAAATCGAAGCCAAGTCGTGATTTTTAAAAAGGAACATTTATTTGTATAGCTTGTGGCAATTTTCAAAAATGTATTTGTATTCGTTATCTAAACATCAAAAATAATATTAGTAAATTATCTTGTTTCATTTTATATTTTTATCATGTCAGCCATATTCCCATAAATAATTTGGGCTTTGGTTGGCATTATTACCATTAATTTTCTCTTGCTCCAATTGATCGTCTCTGTGGATCATATTATTTCAGACTGAGAGAGTGCTCTCCCCATAGGACATGAGATACTGATTAAGGTCTAAGCAGAGTCTCTAAAATATGGATACATTCACTTCTAATTATTTTGATGCAGAAATGCATAGATATTTCAGATCAGATATGTCCCCTAGAGCTGTCATTTGCCAAACTGTAAGAATTTTGTAATTTTTGGTTGCTTGCTTGCTATTTGTTCATGGTGCTTGAGCTTGAACCCAGGGCCTCACACATGCTAAGCTCTACTCCAACCCTTCATCATGACATTTTTATGTCACTTGTCGTGGCCCATGACTCTCCAGGAATCTGATCTACAGTGTCCCTCCCACAGCTTTTAATCTGACTTCCTTTGTTCTTCTTTAGTATTTAGTCTGCCTAATTTTAGGATATTATAACCAATTTTTGGTAGTTTGGGGGCTAAATTACATAAATTAAAAGCCTGTTGTAAAAGGCAATTACATAAAAGTCCCAACAAGGAAAAGGCACTCATTAAATGAAATGGAGTGACTGACTCCAGGAAGGGTCAGGCTAAAGCACAGCGATAGTGTTACTAACTCTTCTAGTAAACTCCATACTCCAACAATTCACCTCAGTGTTCTTCCTGAATGCCCAACTGAGACCTTCCAGTTTCTGGTCTTTGGACATGCAAAACTGATGTGACCATGGATGTGACTGAGGAGGGCAAGAGCCCTTCACACAGCAAAAACAAACACTGCTAAACACTAAGATCTCCCTACACCCCTCTGGTCTCATTATGTAGTCCAGCTGGCATGAAACTTACCATCCTTGGATCTTGGCATTCCAAACACAGGAATTACAGACCCATGCCCAGATTCGATTTTCTCATTAAAACTTTCATCATCCTCCACACAAGCGCCCTTCACTGTCTCCTCCGGTTTGCCTAATATATGGGAAAACTCAGTAAGCTTAGTTTGGGTTCCACATCAAGAGATTCAACTAATAAAGACTGCAGAATATTTGAGAAAAAAAAAATGCATCTTTAACTAAGATAAATGTTTTTCTTGTTCTTCTGTAAATAATGCAAAGAATTTACAACTATTTGCATATGTATTTCCTATCAGGCACTGTGATCTCTCAGATCTCTAGAAAGAACTTCACAGGAAGATGAACTTGGATTCTGTTAGTCCTGAACCATTAAAAACTAGGGACTTGAATATCTATGAGCTCTGGTATCTGAGGGGTTCTGGATCAAACTGCCTCCCGCACCCCCATTGATCCCAAGGGCTGATTATTCCGCTACTACCATGAGTGGAACAGTTTGGGGATCCTGGTATGTTTTGGTTATTTGCTCAAATTCTTTATATCTAAGATGCACACATTGGTTATCTTCAGCTCAGATATGTTTAGAAGTTTGGTGGTCATTTTTGCCTGAGAGCTGCCTACTCTTAGCTGGCAAGATTTGGGACAGTATGATGCAACAGGATTTACAGGAGCCTCTTGTTGCTGTTTCAGTTAGCTGCTTATCCACCCCTCGTCTGGCTCTGAGGATAAGGGCTTCACTTTGCAAGAACCTGTGACTGTTACCAATATCGTGCCTGGTGCACACATGCCATTCACTGCCAGGAGCGGTAAAAATGAACTCCCCACATTGGCGAGGAATCTTCATTTTCCTTCCCTGCTTGGTCTCTGGAGGGAAGGCAGGGGTAATAAACTTGCTTGTGTACTTATCACAGCTACGAGGTTGGGTCTTCCATCTGTATAAAGAATTATTTCTCTAGCAGTGACGACATCACATTCCAACCATCTGGGAAACTTTAAAAGCACACCAAATGCCTGGGCTGGGCCAGATAAATGGATCCGGAACCATTGGGTCTGATCTGGGCACCAGCAAGTTGTTAAAGCTCCTAGATGCTTTCATACACAGCTGAGGTTGAGCTCCGCTACACTCAGCTGTTTTTGCAACTGGAAAATTAGTTGTTGATTCAGCAAAGAAAAGATTTAAATCGTTTTGTCCTTGGCATAAAATTATCCTTCATAATCCTAATTTTAAAATGTCAAAGGCTGTCTTCCTCTTGCCCACCAAGTGTTTATTTTTTGCTCCCTCCTGATCCCTAAATCTTATGTGGTCCTTTAGGGAAGTGGCTGCATGTCTACCTCATCACATTCTTATGAGACAGATGTGGTGAGTATGACTAATTCACACTGGGGCCACAGTGGTGCCAGAGTCAGAGACTCATTCTTTCCCTTTTAGCATTTCTCATCACCTTCCTCCAAGGATACTGATGGGCTGCCAATGAGGTGCAAGGAGAGGCATACTCTTGCACACAGAGCTCATAAAGATTCTTGGGGCACTGCTTTGACGTTCAAGGTGTCTATAGTCTAGTCTTCCTGAACTAACTAGACCCAAGACAGTGTGTAGTGTCTTAAGAGAGATATAGAGTTTTATACTTCAGGATGGTGGGGTCACATTAGGAAATGTCTTAGGGCCAAGGGCATGGTTCAGTAGAAAAGTACTTGCCTTGTGTATACAAAGCCCTCCTTCCATCTGGAGCAGCAAACAAATGGAAAAATCTTAAATGCTGGTACCTTGGACTTATAAGCAGGTGGGGTTTGTGAAATACGACAGGTGGCATGGTGGCATAGCAAAGCCATGTGTTAGATTATTTTAACATCTGGACAACGGGTAAATTATGGCAAGTGAAGTAAAACTCTAGTTAAG
>JANHMN010000006.1:29194281-29217695 GCA_030674055.1 Rhabdomys pumilio | reverse complement strand
AGGATTTGATAACTAAAAAAAAAAAAAAAAAAAAAAATTAAAAAAAGACAAAAGAAAACAAAAACAAAAAAGAAAAAGAAATAAAAGGACCATTACATATCTGTAACTAAAGAAAAAAAAAAAAAAAGAAACACTGGTGGTAAGGAATTCGAAATGATTAATGTAGGACTGTAGACTGTTGCCAAAGTTTGGGTATAAAAGGAAAAAAATAATAGAGCAATAGATGTCAGATAGGGAAAACATCAAAGTAACACTTAGTATATAAGACAGGAAAATTGTAAATTGAGGCTAGCCTGGGATATACAGAGAGAGTCTATCTCAAAGCAAAGCAAAGCAAACAAACAAACCCTCAAACTAAAACACTAAGAGCTCCTGGTTTAAAAAAATCTTAACATGATAAATCCTGATTGAGCTTGTTACATGCCAAGCATCACACTGGGCACTGAGGATGTAAGCAAGCATAATACTATACTCTTCACTTTCAAGTATCTTGAACTCTATTTGGAAGCATACATGCATTAGTCTATATTACAAGAAAGACTTTATTATTTTTATTGGCTATTTTATTTATTTACAATACAGATGTCATTCCCTTTCCCCATTCCCCTCTCTAGAAGCCCCTATCCTATACACCCTCTTCCTTTATGCTTTTATACCATTTTGATTATATGCATGTATTAAGGTCAGTTCTAGGTTGAGGGTCTAGCAATACAATAGATGCAAATAGTCAAGGAACAAGCAATACAATAAACATAAATAGTCAAAGAATAAGCAAGTCATTAAACCCAGTTCTGTGAATACTCCCGTGATCACTGTTTCTAAAGGCTTATCAGGATGACCAAAGTATCTGAGCCTACTTCCCTATCCTAGTACAAGGTCATTTTTTCGTCTGAAGCCTACTTCCTTGTTCTAACCTAAGATTTAGATTCTGTCTGAAATTACTTCTTTGTTCTGGCCTAATATTTAGGTTCCTGCCTGAGATTACTTCTTTGTTGAAGCCTAGGATTTAGACTCCTACCTGAAATTACTTCTTTGTTCTAGTCTAATGTCAGATTCCTGCTTGAAGCCTACTTCCTTGTCCTTTGCCAATGTCATATTCCTGCCAAGCAGCCCCTTTCCTTGTCCTTGGCCCATGTCAGATTCTTGCCAAGCAGCCCCAAAGGCTCTCCACTTCTCCCCCTTTTTTATTTCATTAACAAGACTGAACCTGTCTTAGGTTATTCTGACAAGAATGCCTTCCTTACCTGTCATGGAATATGCATTATCAAAGGCAATGCACTTATGTCTTAGGTTGGTAAGGCTCTGTGCAGAATCTTACTTGTCCTTGGCTTGCCAGCCTGTTAATTTAATACCTCTGTCTGGGGTTCCATTTTCAGGTTTGAGTCATGTACTTTGGTTACCAACATGTTGATGCTGTTAAAGATAAGCTTTAGCATGATGGGCAGGAATAGAAGTAGTCCCAGGACAAGAAGGGCTAGCCTGATCAAGCTATATATGCCATTCCTGAGGTTTGTCCAAAATGGAAGCACTGAGCTCAGGCCATGGATAATTTTATCGGCTATATCTGCAGCATCAAAGGTCAACAGGGCAGCATTCTTTAAATTCATAATCTCACTATGCAAAGTTAACACACACAGAGAGGTGTTAGGATTATGCCAAATATCCTACAGGTGTCTTTAAACTTTTTTCTAATTATAATGACAATCATTGTGAATTTCAAAAATAACACTACTCCAATGATATTTGTTATGACAATTGGGATGGCTTCTAACTCTTGAACCCTAAACCTCCTCCAGATAATATGAATGGGTTATAGAGCATCATTTGTTGTTCCAGATACCTCTATAAATTCTTTTGTATACTCAATACATTAGTAACATTTTTTTTTTGCTAGATGGTTAACAAAAATAGGTGTCTTAACTCCTTGTGTCAGTGCTATTGCAGAAGCAATGGTGCTAGCAATTAGTGGAATTAAAGCTGTTATACCAACAATAATCAAGCCTGCTACTCTCTTGCTTCTGCTTAAAGCCTAACTCACTTCTTCCAGTACTTTCAAGCTTTTTTCAGAGAATCAAGGTTTTCTAATACTCAGGGCAGTGAGACAAAATCTGGTTGATAGACCCCCATAACAGACATGCCAGGTTTCAACACACTAACATAATTGGAAATTATTCAGTCAATGCAACTTACAATAAATGCTGTAGAAGAGACAAAACCAATTTTAGCTTGACAATTAAAAGAGCCTTAAAACATGCACTAACTCTTGTTTGAAATCCAGATCCTGTCCCAACATTATCTCTTGCTATCTTAACATCATAGTGAGCTACAGCTAGCTCCCAAATATGTCTCTGACAAACTCCAGACCCAGTCTTCCAAAAGTAGACTGTTGTTTCCCATATTGGACTGATTTCTAGACCAGTACATGATTGTTCTAATAGTTGGGCACCTTTAAGAAGAATACAAGAGACAATTTCTCTTTTCGATTCTCTATCCCACAAGGCTTAAAAACATGAGGCAAGGCAGCTTGTCCTATCTGGGATATAGTCAAGCAAAGGTAGGTCAGGAATATATGTCCAATACAGCTCCCCAGTCACCCTTGTCAGGGCACTCAGCAAGCTCACAGGTCAGCATCATTCTTTGTCTCAGCAACAGTATGTCTCACCAATCTTTTTAAAGTTCCATGGGCTTCTTCCGCAATACCTTGTCCTTGAGGATTATACGAAATTCCCGTAATAAATTGTTAACAAAAAGTCTCGACTGCTCAACTACAGTTGCCAGACCCATTATCTGTTTTTTAAATTAGATATGAAAAACTTTATTAAAATTACAGTATCAATATATTTTATAAAGTAGGAAATGGTTCTGGAGAAATGGCTTAGCAGCTAACAAGGCATGCTGCTTTTCCAGGGGTTTGGAATTCAGCTCCAGCACCCAAGTCTGCCTATTATTCCACTTTGAGGGGATCGAGCACCCACTTCTGGGGAGACAAACACACAATTATTATTATTATTATTATTATTATTATTATTATTATTATTATTATTTTACAAAGAAAGAAACACTGTCTTGGGGCTTTGACAAAAGCTTCATGGAGGAAAAGGCAGTTAAGATGAGCCCTAATGGGCAGCAGTAAACTTGTAAAAGGGTTCCAGACCTTAGTAAGCCCCTTGATCTTAGCACAACTGACTCCATGATGGAAGTACTATACAAGTCATAAAACTTAGCACATAGACAGCACCACCTGCCAAAATGAAAACAAAGACCTAACCCATCAAAAGACTGGGAAAGTCTCTAAATGTACTAACCTTGCTTTTTCGCTTCTGTAGTTCTGCTTCTGGATAACTTATCTTGAAGTATCCCAACTCAGGGTATGGATTTTGTTCTTAAAACTCACCTCAAGAAAGGCTTGATACATTGAACTCCTGAACACTCAGTGTAGCTACCTCCCAACTAATAAATAGTGACTTTCTATTGGCTTAAACCTGTGTCCAGTCTTCTCTGGTGGATATTCTACAACAACCTGAGGAGAGGAGAAAGGAAAAGAGTTTCTAGCAAAATACACACATGCTAAAAGAAGTAAAGGGAGGAATTCTGCAGAAAGAAGTTAAATGGTTACATATAGAAGCATGGGAACAGGGAAGTAATCGTGCTATATTAAATGTACAAGAGCGTATCTGTTTTAGGGCTGACAATTATAGTCCAAATGAGACAATATTAGAATATGAGGTTACGAAGATATACAAGTGTCAGATGGCTAAAGAGAAACTGACTTAACATGGAATTAAGATATTAATTTGTAAGCAATAACAAAATTCAATCTGTGTAGAAAATAATAAAATGCTTCTTTAAAAAAACAAAAAAACTAGCCTCCAGGTTGTGATGGAATAGCATGGTCTGAACATTATTTCTTCTAGTAGAAGTATTTAAGTGTATTTAAGTTTTAAATAAAAGTTCTATATAAAACATATACATGCGTTTATGTTTGTGTATTTTTTCAAATGCGCCAAGGAATTAATGATTTAAGCAGAATTAGAAGGAAAAAACTCTACATAAAAAAGAACCATATGGACAACTGCACTGACGTTATATAACCAATTTTTCCTCCTTAGGACATTTAAAAATTTGTGTATTGAGAAAGAAAAGAAGACTTTAGGCAGAAGAATTGAAGAGAAAATTAGTACTAAGAAATGAAAAGCTAGCTAAATTTAGAGGCCTAGTGGCAAATGACTTTAAATCCAGCACTCAGTAGAGAGAGGCCAGCAGATCTTCATGAGTTTAAGGCCAGTGTGGTCTACATAGTGAGTTACAGTACAGTCAGAGCTACAAAGGAAGGCCTAGTCTTGAGAAAACAAACAAACAAACAAACAAACAAACAAACAAACGTAGAAAAACTGCCACAGCTACCTACATCTCACACCAAAACAACAGGGTAGATGTTTATAGAAAAAGAGAGGTGGGGACAGAACTCAATGTTCTTGGACTTTTCTCAACGCAGATATCGCGTTCTCAGGTTGTCTTGAGATAGTGGGTAGCAGCCATGTGGCTTTTTAAATATTCCCTTAATTTGGTTAACCCTCCTCCTCTGCCACCAGCCTTCCTGTTCCCCATCCTTTCCTACTTGAGCCTTTCTGTCACCACTACTTTCCTGTCTGTGCTTCCTGAGTTCCAGGATTATAAGGTGTGTGCCATCATGCTTGCTAAAAATCATCTTTTGTGAGCTGGCACTGTGTGGTTGAATACAGGTATAGTATTCATATGCCCCTAGGTTCAATCCCCAGCATGGAAAATAATTTTGTTAATCCCAAACTGATCTGATTAATGTAAGGCACATGTTCATTTTGTTGTTCACATGTCAAAATCTTGTTTTTCTCTTTTCTTAAACTCTCTCCAGAGAATTCACACTACATTCTCTAGGATTCTTCATTGCTAAAATCTCAAAGCTTGCCTCACCTTAAAAAGCACAGAATTGGGTTTATTATGCTTGCTTTGTATGTTAAATCAATATAAATGGCATGGGTAGTATTGTTCATTAACTGTCAATTCTCTATCTGACCAGCAGATCAGAGTTCTTCTCAACGCAGTTTATTCAGGATCCTTTACAATCTCCTCTCTGGAAGCCCTCTCTCTCCAGCTCCTTAACAGCGCTGTCCTTTTATGCCCCTGCCTGTACCAATCAGCACCTGCCTTGTGGGCATGCCTCATTGGTGCACCTCAAACAGCCCGATTCTCGTGGCAGCGAGTCTGTGCAGTAGTTCTGTGGTTGTGGCTCAGTTAGGGAAAGGCACGGGGCGCACAAACTGCCAAGAAGCGTCGCCGTTCATAAGATTTGACAGGTGCCATTCATAAGATTTGGCCCAGGCGCCATTTTAGCTGGCTGCGCTGCTGCACCCGCTCCTCACAATTAACAATGACATTTAATCTTTTAAGTACTATATTTAAGTATATGATACTAATATAATTGTTAGTTGATTATCTTGGGTATAGAATGTTGACTAGTGCAACTGGGCAAGAATTTCTAGAAAAATTCATGAACTGTTAACTCAAAATCAAGCTGAGAAAGAATCAATTGTCTACATGAACTACATGAATTTACACAAATGACTTTGCCTGGAAGCACTAGTGTCTCTTAGTTAATGTTTTGTTCTTGATTCAAAGAACAATGTTTGTTTCTTGACTCAAAGAAATCTTTTTTCTCCTCGAGCTATTTAATCCTATTTAGTCCAGACTGGCCTCCAATTTGCAATCTTTCTGTTTGCTTCCTGAATCCTGAGATTGCAACATATGACTGGCCAATCAGGTCACATAGAACTAGGTCAGCTTTGCAAACAAGTAGGTCTTACTCTGATTGTAAATGGAGTTTTTTGGTAAGTTCTGGCAGCCTCCGCTGGCTAGGATTGGCTACCCATACCAATTTGGTAATTAGGACAAGATGAGTAATGGTGAAGAACTGAGAGTGGTTTAAACAATTGACAGAGAAGAGACAAATGGGTCTTGTGACCCCAAGTTTGTCTTCAGGGACCTGACATGAACTGTAAGCTTAGAGGGGAAACAGGGCAAGGAGGAAGAGGTATGTATAATTAAGCAATCCTGGTCAAGATGCATTGATCATTGTGTCAGGTCTGATTCTGCTAGGTGATCTGGGGACATTCTTATTGCTCTTAAGGGAGGGATCAATCTGCTTCCTAGAGCACAGTGAGTCCAGGGTGCAACCTCTCCTTCATGGATAATTGTCCACATGCAAGGTGCCCTATAAGGTTCTGCTGTTCCTGGAATCCAAGGTGACTGCAGCTGGTTTAGGAACAAGTTGTTCTTTGTGTCTCCAGCAGCAAGAAGGATAAGCTTGGTTATGTAGCCACACTCTGAGTGGTGAGCATGCTTGTCCAGCATGAGTCCTGGCAAAGGCAATGTCTAAGTGCCTGTTTCATGGTTACTTTTGCTAGAACCAAGGGTAATCATGATTGTAGACAGTAAAGTGACACGTTAGCAGAAACCTTCTGAGAACCTCTCATTAGATTCTATTGCTGTTCACTGTTGGGGTGGGGCTTGTGATCTAGCTCCAAGGTAGACTGGATCTTGCTTGAATTTTAGTTTCTAATATCTGACTACTATATCTCTCCAGGCTGACATTTCCAGTTTTTCTCTTCCCTTGTTTTCTTTTTATCACTGAAGCCTCAAATTATCCCTTTTCTGAAGTCCTACAAGCTGCTCCTAGATATTGTGATAAACCTTAAAGAAATTATCCTAAGCCATCCGGTCTGGAAAACTGTTGTGCCTGCTGCCCAGGAGCCCCTCAGGCAGTTCACCAAAACAGCCAACACTATTTATTACCAAAGATATTAAAACCACAAACCAGGAAAATAGAAGACAATTGCCATCTTTGTTCTACCACCACAGCATGGTCTAGGTGATATGGACTCAAGTGCTGGGTTTTAAAACACTAATCTTTGCTTTTCTTCTTGAGTTCAAGTAAATCTCTCCCATTAAGTGCTTGCCCACTTCTGTAATCCAACTATCTTGTGTTTTTGTCCCCCAGCTGACTAGGCTGACCTGTCTCAGGGAGTTCTGTGTGGATTTAATTGAGAAAGAACCAATGTGTTATGATTGGTGCTGGCAAAAAGTTGGGTTGTTTTGTAAGAAAGAGATTAGGTTTAGCTTCCAGATACTTGGAGGGGTGTGTGTGTGTGGAAGGATTCTTTGTTCAGGTCAGTGGAGGTGAACAGTATTAAAGGGTGTCTCGAGCCCAGTATGCTATCTGTCGTGAGCAGGTTGTGATAAGGCTTTAGTATCCCCTGGGGAGAGGAGAGACAGGTCCTCTCCACCTAGGAATTGACTGTGAGATGGTCAGTTCCACGAGAGGGGAGAGAGTACGCTAGAGATGGAGGTTTGATATTTAATTACTCTTTAATAATGCACAGCAAACAATATATTATCACCAGTGCCAAAGCTATTGTAACAACGAGGTATTGCCACATTTCCTATGCATTGCCTCTATCAATATCAGTACAATAAATACAAATAATAAGTTGCTAATTACCAAAGAAATCAGCATAGCAATAAGTACATCATCATTCATGAGTTATATGACCTGAGTCCTTATGGCTGCAGCTTCCAGCAGCTTAGATCTAGAGAGTGCTTGACCAGGAAGATAGGGGCCTTCTGTGCCTTCCAGCAGCTCAGGGCTGGAGAGTGCTCGACCATGAAGATAGGGGCATTGGTCTCTCAGCTGCTGCTTTGATGATCCATGCCTCAGAGGCTACAGAGGAGGCCTGAACAGAGGATCACACTAGCCAGTCATGGCTACCAGTGTGATGAAGTGCTCCGGCCGGGGGCTCCTCTTTTATCTTTGAATTGGGGTTACTGCTGAAGTGCATGGCAGATAACCAGATGCTTCTGGTTATCTCTGGGCTATGACTTCATTGCAGATAAGCTTTTGATTATCATAGTACTTTAAAACATGTCCAAACTTTTTTTCTGCACTTGTCCAGACTTGTTTTCTTTCCTATTACAAAAATGGAATGAGCTCTGTTAAGGGCCTGCTCCTTACAAAGGGCCAACTCAAATCTAGGAGCAGGAAAATCTGCAGTCTAAAAACTCAGTTGTGGACCTGTATGCTATCTGAATGACAATGGTCTCCCAACCTTGCATTTGGAACTCTTTATCCCCACCCCAAACTTGCTGCATTTTCCTGTTAGCCTTGGTTATCAACTTTATAGGAGTAAAAGCTTTCTAGGACTACCAAACCTGCTGTGTACCCGTAGGGGCATTTCTAGGGAAGACTGACGCAACATCACTTCACAACAGAAAACATCTCTTCCTGTCTCATTTTCCCATCACCTATCTCAAGACCTGGAACCAAACAGGTGCTCATTAAATGCCACTTAAGTGGATTGCTCAGCACCAATCAATCAGGTTTTATTAACTTCCCACATCAAGCCTCAGCACTGACTTAGAAAACAATTCTTGAGAGGCAAAGCACAGGAGAAAATGCAAAACGAAACAAACCAACCCACAGTAAACAAACAAAGCCCCAAGTAAACAAAAACCAGAAACGTTATTCCTATCAGGCCGAGCTGCTCACTTACTGTATTTTAGCTAGAATAAGTTAATTATATATCTTTAGATATACATATGTAGATGTTCCTGCCCCCCCACCCCCACCCCATCATGTTTCAAAGGCTCAAGTCATTGGAGGAAATCTTCTCTACCATTTTAGGTTAGGAAGGTTAGGGCTCAGTGAGTTAATTGACAATGTACATATTAGAAGGATGAAAAGACAAAACTGACTTATACATGCACATAAATAGCCAGAGAGAAGTCTTGATGAAGAGGGTGTGTGGGGTGGGGTGGTGGGGCAGAAGAATAGTTTCAACCAGAAAGCATGGCAAGTGCTATTTGCCTTTTTTATGTTAATTGCACGGACAGTCTTCCACAGTGGGTGGCTGATTTCTCAGAGATTTCCCTCTGGTTGGGATTAAGGGTGGCAGTGTTTTTCCAGAAGGTCTGCTGCAGTTGGAAGAGCAGGGATCAGGTAAGATTCTTTCTGCATTTCTGTGGCTCTATGTATTTTCACCTTAAAATAATTTTTATAGTAAGTGTGGAGATTGGAATGGTTCTCCACAGAAGTGTGACTTAGATCACAGAGATCTGTAAACTCAAGGTTTTAAAGAAACAACAGGACTTAATGTCTCTAAAAATGAAAAAAAAAAAAAAAAAAAAATGCAGCCCCGCTAGCTAAAGGATCTCTCTCCTGAGCCTGAGATTTATAGACCAACCTGGGAAGCCCAATGAGACCTTGATTCCTAAAAACAAAATAAGATATAGTCTCTAGAATTAAGACATAATGTTCTATTTCTAAAAGCTTTTAATTCAAATGTAAACTTTCAAAATCTGGATATTTCATCTTTGCCCAGAATAATGAGGTATGCAAGTCAAAAATGGATTGGAATGTTCTTTCCTCTTCCCCTTCCTTTCTCCTTTCTTTCCCCTCTTCTTCTCACTTTCTTATTCCTTATATTCTATCCATCACCAAGTTGTTGAAGCTGTTGATGGCAGAGAATAAGTCCTGGCTCAAGGGCCAGGTTGTCCATAATAACCTAATTATCAGCCTGTCCAGAACCCTGACTTTACTCAGGGGTTGGTAACCGTGGTGGAGGGGAAGTGTAGAAATCTCCACTGTAAGCAAAGTTGTGTGCACATTTAAAAGAAAAAATTCTTTGTTAAGTATTTATCTTAATACTTGTGAGACAGGATATTGTTCCAGGGGCATTCAAAAACTTTGCCTTTAGTTTTACTGTTTGAAAAGATTTATTGAGTGCTAGAGAACAAATCCCTTTGGAGAGGTCTTATTACTGAAAGAGCCTCAGGACTAAGTATTTCTTTTCCAAAAGCAAAAGAAATGCGGGGATGGCAAGAATCCATAGAAAGCACACATGACTTTGTATACAAGCAGCTTGGTTCTATTTCACCTGCAACATGGTTGTCCCTGAAGCAGTCATCCTACAGATGCCTCAGGAAAAAAAAATGCCATGTGTCTTTAGCCCTTGAAACATTAGCTTTACTGTTTCCCTTCTGTTTCTCATGCTGGAGTTCTTTAGTTCATATACCAGTTTTAGATCAGTTTTGAAGTTTTATGGGATGGGCCTGCTTGCCATTTTCCACCCCAGAAGTTACTTTATTTGAATACCAGGGTGTGTTTCTGCTTGCATACTGGCAAAGACTATTGGAAAAATAAAAGTGTGAAATTCAATTTTATTGCTACCAGAAAATATTAGCCATAGGGTGGAAATGTGAGAAACCTCCCACTTTGCGAGAGGAAGCCAGGATATCACCCAACTTCCCAATGAACATTGATTCCTTCTATTGGGCAAAGATAACTTATGGAGCTGTAACACTGGCTGCTGTCAAAGGCTGGGGGAATGCTAATATCTAGGCTCCTCTGGAAGCTACAGTGTTAGTGGCTGCTTCAGACTGAGTAATCTCAATCTCCTAGGTCTATGCAGAGCTGTAGTTCTTACAGAGCATAAGGGCCCTGAGACTGTATGAGGACTCTAGCATTAGAGAACACAACCTGCTGGTGGTCTTACCTACTGTGTTTTAGTTAGAGTTTCCATTGCTGTGAAAAGACACCATGACCAAAGCAACTCTTACAAAGGCAACCATTTTAATTGGGACTGGCTTACAGTTTCAGAGGCTTAATTCATTATCATCATAGCAGGAAGCACGGCAGCATGCAGGCAGACATGATGCTGGAGAAGGAACTGAGAGTTCTGCATCTTGATTTGAAGGCAACCAGAAGAATCTGGCATCCTCAGGCAACTAGGAGGAAGCTCTCTTCTGCAATGGGAGGAGCCTGAGCATAGGAGGGGACCTCCAAAGCCCACCCCCACAGTGTCACACTTCATTCAACAAGGCCCCATCTCTTAACAGTACCACTTGCTATGGGCCAATCATATTCAAACCACCACACCTGCCTTCTCTGCCCTCTGCTGTCAAATATGGAGGGATACAGAAACTGCTCAGGAACCACTCTGACTACTCATGACTTCTCTCTGGGTAGAGCCACAGAATCCCTGACAGCTCATCAGTAACAGATACATCTAGAACTTCATTTGTTATGTTCTATTTTCCACTTATAGAGAGTTTTGGAAATATCCTTTTTTTTTTCATTAAAAATTTTTCTCCAAAGTCAAATGCGTTGTACAGCTTATAATAAGAAATATGAGTATGTGAGGTTACATGATAAATCTAACTATAATTATAGGTGGAATTGAGGTTGCTAATTAGTTGTCCAGCTGACACCCATAATTAATCAATTGCACCTACTTTTCTCTACCTTTTTCTCACTTGATATACCCCGAGGACCAGTCCACAGCAGCATATGACTTAGCCAAGTAGAGCTCTGTGATGGTTTATCTCAGTTGTCAACTTGATGAGTTCTAGAATCACCTGGGATCGAAACCTGTCATCACGCTGCTAGGATATTGTCATTGGTTAGGTTAATTGAAGAGGGAAGACCTGGCTACTGTGGGTAGCACCATTCCCTAGGCTGCCTTTCAAAACTTTATCAAAAGAAAAGATAAACTGACCATGAGTGTTCCCTGTTCCTGTTTCTTGACTGTGGATACAATGGGACCAGATTCCTCAAGCTCCTGCTGCCATGACTTCCTGGGATACTATGAAGGACTCTAGGATGGACTGTGAGCTGAACTCAAACTCTCCTTTAAGCTGATTTTTGTCAGGGTATTTTACCACAGCAACAGAAATGTAACTAAGACAGACTGTTACAACAAAATACTATAAATTGAGTGGCTTACACAATAAACATTTGTTTCTCATAGTTCAGAAGCCGCAGATCCAAGATCAAGGTGCTGGCTGATTCAGTTTTTGTGATGGTTCACCTCCAATCTTGTAGAGGATATTGTGAAGTATCATCTGGCTGTATCTCCATACGGTGGGGAGACATCCTATTTTTATTAGGATATTTTTCCAACTTGGGGACCTCCTCTGAACCTAATTAACTCCCAAATATGCTACCTCCAAATACCATTATTTTAGCAATTAAAGCTTTGACACAGATTTGGACAAAACACAGATGTTCAGTTCCTAGGCAACCCACTGTTTCTAGCTCATTTTGAGCACCACATACTTTATTATGTTTCATTTACAGTGTTACAACATTCCAATGTGGAATCATTTTGTGCAATGTCTTTTTATTCTATGCTAATATATCACTAGGAAAAATCCTAGAGTTAGAACTGCTGGTCCAAAGGTTTTGATGTAGGAGTGTGTATGAGATATTGCCAAATATCTACTAAAAAACTATATGAGGAAACAGACAATTACATACATTGCTAGTAAGTCCTTTGCCTTACTAGCAATGTATGTAATTGTCTGTTTCCTCATATAGTTCTTGAAACTTTGAGTGATTGCTAATAATAACAATTAATTTTTTATTATTATACAAAGCACATACTATAAAATCCACCTGCAAGTAATGGGAAATATGTTCATTTTAGGTCTTTTGAGTTTGGTCTTTGGAATCACTTACTATTTTGCAGGTGGGTAGTCAATTTTGTCATCACAATTTGTTGAAGAGACTATTGATTCCTCATTAAATGAAGGATATCTCATGCTGACCTCTATTTTATTGGATGCTCTTTCTGTGCCCTTTGTCTGTACGTTTTCTCTTTGTGGTACACTGGTAATTAAGATTAAGGACCTAACCTACTCCACCATGGCCTTGTCTTAGTTATGTCTTAAAGGAATCTCTTTCTAAATAAGGCCATATTAGGGGGAATGGGACCTTAGAATTGATTTTTACTCCCAACACCAAGTCTGCTCTCATGTCTACTAACTTGGTGGTCCTGCTCCCTGTCCTCACCCAACCTCACATTTCAGGATACAGACCATAGCTTCCTCTTGTAACAGAAACAGGAAAAATGCTTCTCATAGTTTTCCACAGTGACTTTGTAGGAAAACAAAGCACAGATTATTTTTAGAAAAATTTAAAGATAACCACTCTTAGATTCTTTTTTTTTTTCAATTTGGAAACATTTATTATTTTTGTAGATTACAAGTGGAATGCATACCCATTATAAACATTCAAGCAATTTAGAAACATGGGTAGACTGTAAAGCAGATCTGTCTGCAGCTACAACAGAGGAAGTGAAAGAAAAAAATAACTTGTTGATTCAGGTTAGGTTATTAGAATTAACTTTTTTTATGAAAACTCAGGACCAAATGTAAAAATATAAAGCATCTACACTCTGCCAAGGTGTAAGATATCGCCTGTTCAGAATCTAGGGAGAAATGAAACCCAGGGACTAGGAAGCAGAGTACAGTGTCGTCTAATAGCATCTGCTGATCTGATAAACCAACTCTTTTGGTTTTGATGACCTTGGAAGTTGACAGAAAGAAAATCTCATGGTCTACCCATGAAGAGGAGACTTTCCCTACACTAAAATAGGACTGAGTGCTAGAGACCTATGGTGGTTTGAATAGGAATGGCCGCTATAAGATCATAGATTTGGATGCTTAGGGAGTAGCATTAAGAGGTATGGCCCTGTTGGCCTAGTTGTGGACTTGTTGGAAGAAGTGTGTCACTGGGGGATGGGCTTTGGGGTTTCAAAAGTTTAAGCCAATCCCAGTGCTCTGGCTCTTTCTGCTGCTTGTGGATCTGAATGTTGAACTTTCGACTCTCGTGTCTGCCTGTATAACGCTGTTTCCTGGCGTGCTGATGATGGACTAAACCTCTGAAACTGCAAGCAAACTTCAATTACGTGTTTTTCTTTCTAAGAGTTTCCTTTGTTGTGGTGTCACTTCATAGCAATAGAACTGTGACTAAGACAAGACCCATAAGGGAAAAGTCAACCTGCAGCAAATTCTTACCAGGCCTCTGTATGAAAAACTGTCCTGAAGTGGAACACATGTCCTATGTCAGAGAGGGCAGTATGAGCAAAAAAACTACAACTCCTTGTTCTCAGACCTGCAGTATACATCTCAAGTGTACCGAAAGTCTAGAGTTGATTAAAATATACTATCTTGAGACTAGACGTCCTGTTCTATGTTTGATCTTATCTACTTGGAAGGCAGAGCTAGAAAGATTCATTGAGCTCTGGTATTTGAAGTCAGCGTGACCAAACACAGTGGGGCCATAGTTCTCAAAAACAAACAAACAAACAAACAAACAAACAAACAAACACTACACATGCACAATCTCCCCATATACAAAAACAAAAAAAAATTTAACAACAACCCTCCCCCCCCAAACAGTAATATTGCTATAATTACTTGGAAGACATTCTGGTTGTTTTTTTTATAAAGCTAATTCTGATCCTTTAATACTAAAAGTTGATATTTGACACAGCGATTCTATCTCTGAGAGAAACAAAAGTTGAGTTGGGGTGTAGCTTAGTGGTAGACATTTGCTTAGCATCTTGTAAGGCTCTGGTTTTGATTCTCAGTATGGAAAGAAAAGAGGCAGGCAGGCAGGCAGACAGACAGACAGACAGACAGACAGACAGAAAAATATATATTTTCAAAGCATATTTGTTACTGTCATTTACATGAATAAGGTTGTTCACAAATAACAGGCTCATTCATAATTACTAATCCCTAAAAAAATCAAATACTTATGAATGGATGCATAAATTTTTGTGTGTTTATATCATGAATTACTTCTCAAGTGTAAGATGAACAAATTACTGTTACATATAAGAACTTAGCTGTATCTCAAAAAATATGCCAAGTATGTGTATGCAAGCACAAAGAGCACAAGTTGCCTAATCCTACTTTTGCAATTCTAGATCATTCTAAATTCCTCCATAATGTCAGAAAGCAGGCTAGGTTTTTTTTTTTTTTTTTTTTAAAGATATATTTATTTATTTTGTATGTATGAGTACCCCATTGCTCTCTTCAGACACACCAGAAGAGGGCATCAAATCCCATTACAGATGGTTGTGAGCCACCATGTAGTTGCTGGGAACTGAACTCAAGACCTCTGGAAGAGCAGTCGGTGCTCTTAACTGCTTGCTGAGCCATCTCTTTAGCCCAGGCTAGGGGTTTTGTTTTGTTTGTCTGTGTGTGATTAAAGGCTGAGGAACAAATACAAGAAATGTATTTGTGTATGAGACAGTGGTGGTTCCACAGTGATGAACATTTGTCAAAAGTCACTAATCTCCATAATGAAAGCATGCCCATTTTATTGCATGCAAATTACAATTTGATAACATTTTTTTTTTTTATGAACACCTTAGAATTTAGAGCCACTGAGGATCTGCCACTGGGTAGAGAGTTCTTTGTTTTAGGTCTTAAAATGTCTCCACACATTATTTTCATGAATAATCTTTAACACACCCTTTTTTTTTTTTTTTTAAAAAGTCAGACATAGCAATGTATGTCAACTGCTGGGGAGAGTGAGGCAGGGTGATTGTTGCTCAGGGCTTTGAGACTGTCCTGGAAAGCAGAGTGAAATAATGTCACAAACAAACAAACAAAAAAAATTAACAAAGTCACATGTATAGTGTGAGTGATGGCTATTCTTGGTTGTCAACTACATCTAATCCAGATCTTTGAGGAAGGAAACACACTTTGAATCCAGATCTTTGAGGAAGAAAACATACTTTGAATCTAGATCTTTTGAGATGGGAAAAGACACACCTGTAATCTGGATCTTGAGGAGAGAAGATACACCTTTGTTGCAAATCTTTAATCCAGACCTAACCTGGGCCAAACCTTCTGCTGGTACCCTATATAAGGACCTGGAAGAAGGAAGCTTTTGCTCTTTGCCTCATTGCAAGCAAGTTCTTTTCTTCACTGGCATTAGAGCCTACTTCTTCAGGATTCCAGTAAATAAATACTGAAGACCAGCTGACACATCCAGTCTTGTGGACTGAGCAACTACTAAATTCTTGGATTTTCTTTTCATAGCTAGTCATTGTTGCAGCTAGACTGAAGCCTGAAAGTCATTCTAATAATCCCGTGTGTGTGTGTGTGTGTGTGTGTGTGTGTGTGTGTGTTCCCTATCTCAAAGATATGGGTTAAATGTAGTCAAGTTGACAACCTAGAATAGCTATCACACACACACACACACACACACACACACACACACACACATACACACACACATACACACACACACATGTTTCATGACCCTAATACAGTGAGTGTGTCATTTTGAGAAGTGGGACAGAAACAAACGGACATGCAAAACTTTTAAATGGCAAAATAATCAGGTATAAACTGTATAATAATCTTTATTTTTAGTTTTTACCTTATTTTTTTATTTTATTTTTTTTTTTGGATATTTTATTTACATTTCAGATGCCAATCCCTTTCCCCATTTCCCCTCCCCTTACCTTATTTTTCAAATAATTTATTTTTTTTTTATTTTATGTACACTGATGATCTGACTACATGTGTGTCTGTGTGAGCGTGTCATATCCCCTGGAACAGAAATTACAGACAGTTGTAAACTGTCATGTGGGTGCTAGAACCTGAACCTGGGTCCTATGGAAGAGCAGTCAGTGCTCTTAACTGTCAAGTCGTCTCTCCAGCCCCCAGGCATAGCTTTTTAAAAGGAGAATTACCAATGCAGAGAAGTGAAAGCCATAAAAAGTGACCAAGTAAACATTACAAGAAGCACCAAAATAGAACAAGAAATGCCAAGTGTGCGTGTAGTGCACATTTATATACACTGGCAAAACACCCATCACACACTATGCTTTAAAATTATTAATAGAAGACAATTGACTAGCAGTTGGATGACAGGAGAAAGTGCTTGATGATATTAATAGGAGGGGGAATATTGGGAAGAGCAGAAACGAGGATGAGGGAATCTTGGCTAGAAGTAGACTAGAGGGGGGCTAGACTATAACTGAGAACAGTCCCATCTCCCTGGAGGCTGAAGCACAGGTGACCTGCAAACCAGGTTAGACTGTTCTTTTGGAGAATAAGAACCAAAAGAAAAGAATAAAGGTTTGAGGCTACAACATTGGGTGTTGTAGGTGACGGTCCTCTGAGCCAAACAACTGCCATGTTGGGGATTTCTACTGCAACCTTGGTCTGGGATTGTTAATTGTTACCTTCCAGTCATGGAGGAATGGAGAGGGTCACCAGACCCTTACTAAAGCAACTGGTGTCTCCCTACCTAACACCTGTTGTGAGCAACTCAACTCTGCCTTATTTACATGAACCTTAGGAAGGCTCTAAATTTATTGGTGAGGTTGGGGACTAAAAGCTAGAGGCAACATCTATGCCTCTCTACATGCCTTGTGCCCTGTTTGGTAAAAGCTTTCCAGGTGTGTGTTTGTGGTGGTGGTGGAATCTACACCCGCATATGTAACACTTTATCTGTGGCCTGTAAGGGAGTCCAAAAAATCCACCTGGTTCTTCAGAGTGAACCTCAGTGGAACTGTGCACTGACTTGTTATTGAAACCTTAGGAGAAAGGGTAGATACTAATTACATCTCCCCTAGGAGGGAAGTTGCAGGCTTAGGTTTTTCTAAACCTACTTTATTTAGGGCTCTAGAATGCTTCAACCTTCCTTCTAGCCCACCATATCAATGCAAGAGTATTGTCATTGAAGATCATTGAAGCATTTCAAGGTGAACCAATGAAAGAGCATAGTTCATTGTCTGTTGGGTTCCACTTATACTCAAACTTCACATGTCCTCTCATGTGTCTGCCACAGCAAAATATTCTCTCATAAAACAGCTTCAAAAAAAAAATCACATGACACAACTGAGTCTCCAAAAAATCCTCAGAAATGTCTACTTCAGGAAGTTTAGCAAAATAGGGCAAACTGGCCTGCCCAAGTAGCCTTGGGCATTAAACATGGATAGAATAGATACAGAAGGAAAGAGAGATGGGCCGGGGTGGGGGTCAGGTGTCATGGGGGATATTGGCTATGAAAACAAATTGGCCTGATTGTTGACTTTCACATGGGCGAGAGTCTCTTGTGTTTCTTCTCTACCCCCTGAGGAGATCTTCTGCATTGAGCAATTCTCCTCTGTCCTCTGAGTCTTTCTTTGGATAATTGGATTGTAGATTTTTGTCCACTCCAGTGACTGTGCTTCTCAGGTAAAGTCTAGATCTGGTCACTCCTCTTCAAATTGTTTTAGGGTTCCAGCTGTGCATACTGCCTCTGGCCCTGTGCAGCTCTTGCCAATGTCCTTTGTGCTCCTTGGAGTCTGTGTAAAAATACAGTGTGTACTTTGGTTCTGGCATGCAGAATGCTATTGAGGTATAATTTAGTTTCTCTTCTACAGTCTCACAGGGTTTTGTTTATCAGGTATCCGCATTCCACTTTGTCTGAGTTTCCCAAAAATGAGGTGCACAGATGGTCTTGGGCTTTTGAGCTGCAATGAGAGGTCTTTTTGAAATGATGTCTTGTGTCTGCTCTGTCAGTTGCCAGAGCTGTGCACCAAGTGCCAAGGAGAGCGCTGGGTGGGGGCAGGATACTTGTGGTTTCTCTTTCTGCTATTGCTGCTGCCGCCCTGGGTATGGCCTTTCCCCCAGCTGTTCAAAGTGTCTGTTCCTTTTCTGAGAGCTATTTTTCAGCTTTCTCAAAATGATTCCCTGCAGACTTTAACCGACCTTGTCTTCGTGTCAGCACCATGTCATCTTACAGCCCCAGGCTGCATACTTCTTTGGAGGAAGCTATCATGTTATGGATGGGAGAATTTAGAGCGTGGTAAGATAGGGCAAAGACTCTGTATGTGTCCCTTCACGAAAAGTTTGTTTCATGCTCTCCTTAAAATACAATTTAAACACCTTGTTGTTATTTAAAGAGGTATGTCCAGGCCTTAGATGGATTCAAATATTTAAGATGAAAATGATACAAAGTGTCAGTCACATCTGACACAGAAAACACACATGCATATACTCACCAACCTACATACACACACAACACACACACACACACACACACACACACACACACACACACACACATATACCACCCAAGGGTTGTATTCAAAAGTAAAAGTAGGGATAAGAGTAAATACTGTTACATAGAGAATTGGGTTAAAATAATTGATTTTAAGAATAATCTTTTATATTATATATATTATAAATATATATTTTATAAATATATATATATTTTTACTTAATAGTACTTTTAAAAATAGAGCAAGTACTCGGATTCTTGTATTTCCATAGATTCAATAGGCAAAATAAACAAGGATGCAGGGAATGTGGGTAATACACACCTGGAGTGAGCACTCTGGCGCACGGATCACTCAGGCTTGGTTGTTTTTTTTTCCCCCAAAAGGATTTAGAATAAAACACATTTTGCCATTAAATAATTTCTTATTTAGTATACCTTGATTTTATAGGAGAGATTAATTTGCATCCAGTGAAATAGAATAGGTTTGCACTCTCTGTGAAATAGACATTGCCCCCCACCCCCACAGTCCCCACACTAATCACCATGGCAAACCCTTCCTCACTTCAGTTCAGCAGCCTGGGCAGGCCCTCAGCTGTGCATTTTCTCACTTTACATTTTCACAGACCAGTGTCAGCTTTCTGAACTGTGGTGAACACAGTGATTCTTCTCTATTGCTATTGCTGTGGTAAAATGTATCAATAAAAGTCTGCCAGTTAAACAATTTTAAATATGTAATTCAGTAGAATTGAGCAGATTTACAATTTCTGTGTACTACTGCAATCTTGACAGCATTAAAACTTTCTCTCTATGAACAGAGGTCCTTCTGTGTATTTGTCTTCTTTTATTCTGTAATGTTCTGTAGTTTTTAATATAGCAGTTTTCTACCTCTTTAGTTAACTTCCAACTCTTCTATTTTGGATGCTATTGTAAACAGAGTTGTTTTCTTGATTTCCTTTTGAGATTGTTCATCGTCAGTGTTCCTAAATGCAGCAGATTTTGGGGTGTGGATTTCATATTCTGTAACTTGGCTTAATCCATTCATTCTCTTAGAATTATATTAATTCAAATTTTATATTTACTGAGCATGCATGCAGGTGTGTCTGTTTCTGTGTGTGTAAATGCATGTTCATGTGCATGTGTATGTGTGCATGCCTACAAACACACACACACACACACACACACACACACACACACACACGCGCGCGCTTTGGGACATTCACAAACTATGGCAGGCATGTGGAGGTCAGCAGACAGCATGCAGGAGTCAATGTACATGTACCATTTATTTAAAAATGATGATATGTATAAAAGCCAAGATGATATTCTTTATACAATCTTGAGACAGAGAGGGGAGCAGAGAAGGAAAACAAGAGGAGGGTGTTATTTTTCCCCCAATCTGTTTTTTATATGCAAGTATTAAGGTCAGTTCTAGGTTGAGGAACTAGCAATACAATAGATGCAAGCAGTCAAGGAACAAGCAAGATAATAAACAGAAATAGTCACAGAATAAGCAAGGCAATAAACAAAGTCCTGCAATCACTCCCATGATCACTGTTTTTCAGGGCTTATCAGGGTAACCAAAATATCTGAGCCTATTTCCCTGTCCTGGCCCAAAGTCATTTTCATGCCTGAAGCCTACTTCTTTGTTCTAGTCTAAGATTTAGATTTTCCCTGAAATTACTTCTTTGTTCTAGTCTAATATTTAAATTCCTGCCTAAAATTACTTCTTTGTTCTAGCCTAATGTCAGATTACTGCCAAGCAGCCCATTTTCTTGTTCTTGGCCAATGTCAGATTCCTGCCTGAAGTCCATTTTCTTGTCCTTGGTCAATGTCAGATTCCTGCCAAACAGCCCCAGAAGCTCTCCACATCTCCCCATTTTTTTCTTTCATAAATAAGACTAAGTCTGTCTTAGGTCGTTCTGACAAGAATGCCTTCCGTACCCGTCATGGAATATGCATTATCAAAAGCAATACACTTATGTCTTAGGTTGGTAAGGCTTTGTGCAGAATCTTAGCTGTCCTTGGTTTACCAGTCTGTTAAATTAATAACTCTGTCTGGGGTTCCATTTTCAGTTTCAAGCCATTTACTTTGGCTGCCAACATGTTGATGTTGTTAAAGACAATTTTTAACAAGATGGGCAGGAATAAAAGTATTCCTTTTATTCAAAAAGGGCCAGCATGATCATGCTATATATGCCATTCTTGAGGTTTGACCAAAATGAAAATACTGACCTCAGGCCATGGGTAAGTTTATCAGCAGTATTTATTGTATCAATGCTCAGCAGAGCAGTATTCTTTAAATTCATAATCACACTATGCAAAGTTAAAACATCCAGAGAGGAGTTAGAATTATGCCAAATACACTGCAAGTGTCTCTAAACTTTTTCCTAATTATAATGACTATTATTGTAAATTTTAGAAGTAATACAAATCAATTGGTATTTGGAATGACACTTGAGATAGCTCCTTGGGTATTATATTACTGGATTGGATTTGATAGGGAATCTTAAAATGGCTATACCAGTTGCCAGTGCTGAGCACTAGGTTCCAAGAGAAGAAATTTTCTCCACCTCTGGATTCTGCTATACTTTATTCACTTAAAAATGTAGATACTAGATATCAAGATGTGCAGCCCAATTGTAAACAAGATCATAACCTTTATCATCACATCTTAGTAAAAGGAGTAAAAGCAAAGGCTGCTGTGGGGTCTATACTATGTGATAGTAAGGGTTAACCAGAGGTAGATAATAGTCAAAGGATCTGGAGTGACCTCTTCAAGCAGTTGGGGCAGGTACAATATGACAGAAGGTTCTGGTGTATTCTCTAGTTATTATTCCCATTTTATCAAGAAGGACAATGTGATGGTTTGTTAATGCTTAGCCCAGAGAGTGGCACTATAAGGAGGTATGGCCTTGTTGGAGTAGTTGTGGACTTGTCTGAGTAAGTGTGTCATTGTGAGTGTGGGCTTTAAGACTCTCGTCTTAGGTGCCTAGAAGTCAGTCTTCTAGTTGCCTTCAGATGAAGATATAGAATTCTCAGTTCCTCCTGTACCATACCTGCCTGGATGCTGCCATGCTCCCCACCTTGGTGATAATGGACTGAACCTCTGGACCTGTAAGCCAGCTGGAATTAAATGTTGTTGTTATAAGAGTTGCCTTGGTCATGGTGTCTTTTCACAGCAGTAAAACCCTAACTAAGATAGTCTATATAGTCATGGTGTTTGTGGGGTGGTGTTTTTTTAACATTTCTGGAACAGTTGGACAGCTGACTTAAGAGCTATTGGCTCAGGGTCTGTGAGAACCTTTACATATACAATAAACAAATATGTGGCCTCGTGAGATTGACATAAATGAATGCAGTAGCAACCTCTGCCAATTTGGGGGAATGGAGGTGCTTCTCTCTCCTCAGAAGATCTATATGGACACATTGCTGGCCTGCTTTTCTTCTTTTGTTACCTTGGAGCCTTAAGCTATGTTTATATCTGTCATTGCATTCACAGACAGGAGCCTAGCCTAACTATCTTCTGAGAGGCTCCACCCAGCATCTGACCAAAACAGATGTAGAGAGCCACATCCAAACATTAGAAAGAGCTCCTAGGAAGTCTGGTGGAAAAGTTGAAGGAAGGATTAAAGAACCTGGAGAGGATAGAGCTTCTACAATTAAGACCAACAGAGTCAACTAACCTGGACACTTGGGAGCTCCCAGAAACTAAACCAGCAACCAAATAGCATATAAGGGCTGGACCTAGGCCTCCCCACACATAGGTAGCAGATGTACAGCTTGGTCTTCATTTGGGTCTGCCAACAACTACAGTGGAGGCTATGGTGGAGGTCTTACCCTGACTCTGTTGCCTGCCTGTGGATCCTGCTCCCCTAACTGGGCTGCCGTGTGTGGCCTCAGTGGGAGAGTATATCTACTCCTACAATGACTTAAGGTGCTAGGGCAGGTTGGTTCCCTGGGAGAAACCTCCAACTTCTCAGAGGTAAAGGGGAGGGGGTATGGTGGGAGGGGCTGTGTGAGGAGGAAACTGGGAGGAGAGGGGGGATTTTGATCAGGATGTGAGGTGAATACATAAATTAATTAATGGTAAAATAAAGGTGTGTCCTTCTTGGGGGAGGTATGTTGTTCAGGGTAAGTTTTGAGGTTTAAAAGCCTACACCAAGTCCAATCTCTCTCTGTCTCTGCCTGCTGCTTGTGTGTCAGGATGGAGTTCTCCATTACTTCTCCAGCACTATGGCCTGCCTATTTGTTGCCATGCTCCCTGCCATGATAATAGACTAACCCTCTGCATCAGCAATCAGGCCCCCAGCTAAATTTTTTCCTTTGTAAGAGTTGCCTCAGTCATGGTGTTTCTTCGCAACAATTGAACAGTAACAAAGACACCAGGTTTTCTGTTCATCTTGATTTTATGTTTTAAAAGCTTGGATTTGGTATCTTCCATTCTCTGTGTCTGTGTCTGTGTCTGTGTCTGTGTCTGTGTCTGTGTCTGTGTCTGTGTCTGTGTCTGTGTCTGTGTCTGTGTCTGTGT
>JANHMN010000006.1:29188143-29193143 GCA_030674055.1 Rhabdomys pumilio | reverse complement strand
TACCTACCCCACTAAATGACTAGTACATAGTGTAGGTGGATTTAAAATTCTTCAGAGGCATAGGATCCAGCGTTAACTAACTTATGTGTGTATTGAACACACATTGGTTGGAACCTCAGGTATTAATTTCTGAGTATAGAGGCTGCCCTAGTCAGGGTTACTATTGCTGTGCTAAAACATCATGACCAAAATCAAGTTGGGAGAGGAAAGGATTTATTTGACTTACTCTTCCACATCATAGTCCATCAATGAAGGAAGTCAAGACAGGAACTCAAACAGGATGGGAACTTGGAGGCAGGAGCTGAAGCAGAAGCTTTGGAGGGGTGTTGCTTACTAGATTGCTCTTCCATGGCTTGTTCAGCTTGCTTTCTTATAGAACTCAGGACACCAGTCTGGGGATGGCACCACCTACAACAGGCTGGGCCCTCCCCCATCAATCACTAATTTAAAAAAATGCCTTACAAGTTTGTCTATAGCTTAATCTTACTGTTTCTACTTTCTCAGTTAAGGTTCACTTCTCTCAGATGACTCAAGCTTCTGCCAAGTTGACATAAAACTAGCCAGAATGGAGGCCAAATGGACAGACACAGAAAGAAGCCCAGAGTATCTATCTTTCCACAGGGGACCTAAAGGGAAATCAAAACCTGCTAATGGAAGTCAAAACTCTCTTAAGATCGATCAGAAAAACAAACAAACAAACAAACAAACAAACAGCTGAGAGGAGATCTTTGGTGAGTACTAGAGACTCCTCTGGACAACACCCAATTGAAGGTGAGGAAGGAGCTCTTACATCTTATTTTGTCAATGGACTTAAACTTGACACAGAGACCTAATTTGAAAACAGAAAGTGGAACTGGAGCAAGCTCTGTTAGCTTAACTCTAACCCTGGCTGAGGTATGGCATGTTGAAAGAGCTTTCAAACAAAAATAAGTCTAGATCCAAAGTAAACTGTGGAATTGCCGACAAACTGCTAAGGCCTAGTCCCCAGCCCACACCTATGGATGAAAACACTTGTAGATATCTTAAACTGGAAATGAGACTGCCCTGACATCAGAAACACACACTCATGCACGCGCGCGCGCACACACACACACACACACACACACACACACACACATGCATACATGCACATACATATGCATGTATGCTCAGATGCACACACATGTGCATGCATGTACATGTTGGGGCAAGAATAACAAAATAAAAATGAAGATGTTTAAAGGCTTCAAGGGAAGGTGGAAGACCCCATTACCTGCCATACAGTTTTCTTTAAGAGCATATGTTCTTTGCAGAAAATACTGGCTTCCTTTCTGACATTTTCATGAGTGCTTACCATGTGTTTTGCCTGTCAACACATTCACCTGTCATCCTCTGTTGTGCTCCCTTCTTCCCCTCTTGGTCCCCATCCTTACCATGCATAGTTTCCTATCTACCTACGTGTCTTTTTTATTTTGTTTTGTTTGTGAAATAAAGTCTCACACTGTGCCCTACAATGGGTTGAAACTTTCTACATAGCCCATATTAGCTTTGAGCTAATTCTTTTGCCTCAACCAACCCAGATGATTATAGACATGAGCCACTACACCAAGCTGTGTGTGTGTGTGTGTGTGTGTGTGTGTGTGTGTGTGTGTGTGTATACTTCTTATTTTATTTTGGCATTTTGTCTTACTTGGTTTTATTTGTTTGTTTGATTTGTGTTTTTGTCATTCCCCCTTTTTGTGTGTGTGTGTGTGTGTGTGTGAGAGAGAGAGAGAGAGAGAGAGAGAGAGAGAGAGAGAGAGAGAGGAGAGAGAGGAGAACATGTAATGTTGGATGGGAAGGGAGGTAGAAAATGTCTGGGAGGAGTTAGGGGAAGAGAAACACAATCAACATATACTGTATGAAAAAAATTAATAAAAATGTCATAGAAATCAATTCTAAGTGGGCAATGGTGACTTCATGTGGCGGCATGTAACCACCCTCTGCCGAGTAAAACAGGTTTCTTTGTCTTCAAGAAGTCAGCTTGCATATTGCTTTAGGTAAAATTTTGAGGTTTGCTTTTATAGAGAGGGGAATTTAGATAGTATAAAATAAAGAAACCAATGTTCATATCTTTCAGGAATAAGTTGGTATTGACGGACAGACAAACTGAATGGTAGCTTGTACAGTTGTGGGTCATGAAGTTTCATGACTTAGCTGACTATTAAGTATGCCAGCAACCTTCAGTCCAAACCCTCTCAGACCATTATGATGAGACCCAACAGTGATGTATTTCAGCAGCTTGAAACTCCCTGAGCAAGTCCCACTTTTGGGTAAAAATTTGTTGTCATAGGGTACCCCTAAACTTTAAAACAGTCTTGGCTGCTGTGACTCAGTAGTCCCACAGCATTTTGCTGTCTATATGTACAGTGTGAGGGGCATTAGGCTTTGCCAGTTCAAAGGATTGGATGCATGTTGTCATTTGACTAGAAACACCTGGTTTCCCCTGATGCATCTATTATTTCAGTTCATATTCTATCAATTATTTGTTTTGCTGTTATGACTGAACCTATGTCTTGCACTCACCAGTTACTCTGCCAGGAGGTTGTAGCCCGAGCCTGATGCTCCATTTTAACTGTGTGCAGGTGTCTGATTTTAAGTCTCCTCAGCTCCCTTTGCTCTCTTGGGCTTTCCACATGCTAGGCAATTGCTCTATTGCTAAGTCACATCCTCAGCCTGAGTTTTCTTTTATTATTGTTGTTGTTATCTTACATTTATCTATTTATTTTGCATGTGCAGGCATGTGTGTATGCCATGGCACACATGTGGGGGCTCTCTTCTTCTACCCTGTGAGTTTTGGAGATTGAAATCAGTACATAGAACTAGATAGTACATAGAACTTTCTGTGAATCCTAGGCTGGCCTCAAACTCACTGTTCTCGTGTCCCAAGACACATCCTCTGTTCATCTTCATTGCTTAACAGCAAGCTTTTGAGAATGTTCTTTGCTAATCACCCTCTGCTTCTGTTGACAGGAAGGAGGAACTCGTGAGACCTCAGTGTACTCTGTGGTCTGGTTTAACAAAGGCTCCTTATTTTCTTCAGTTTCCAGGGTCAAGGGACAGTAGCACAGTGGCCCCATTGCTCCTGTATCTGGGCTTCAGGAAGACTGACAGTTCATACAGCCCAGTTCTGCAAGATCATGAGGCCTCTTCTGGGAGCCCACTGTGCCCAAGATGCTAACAGGAAAAGGCGTCTGCATATTTGGCTTGGGTTATCAACACTAAGTTTTAAAAGATATTTTTGAGACTAGCTTTTAGTCCTAGTAGATTTCTGAGTTTGAGGCCAGCCTGGTTTACAAAATGAGTTCCAGGACAGCCAGGGCTACACAGAGAAACCCTGTCTCGAAAAACCAAAAAAAGAAAAAAAAAGTGAGGAATATAATGAAGGTGTCTGCTGGGCTTTCTCTCTCTTTCTTTCTTTCTTTCTTTCTTTCTTTCTTTCTTTCTTTCTTTCTTTCTAAGTGTGTTTCTAGCTCTCACTTTTCTAGTCACTCCTGTCCCAGCCCATTATAAGACACTACCAGGTATAACATGGACCAGTCTGATTTATGGTCTAGAATTCTATTTCTTTTAATTAGCATTTTTCATTTAAATTTATTTTTGTAAATTTTTATTTTAAATTGTTTTAAATTCACTAAAATTTAAATTAAAATTTATTTTTAAGTTCCCACACTTAATGTATGTATTTACAGAATACCATAAGATGTTTGGATACATGTATATATTATATAATACTTAATCATATAAATATCTCCATCTCTTCAAAAGCTGATCATTTCTTTAGGTAAAAACAAACAAACAAACAAACAAACATTGAAATTCCTTTTTTCTACCTCTCATAGCACCCAGAGCTTCCTTCCTTCCTCTGACGATAGCTTCTACCTCTCCATACTCTTTCCCTTTCCCCGTCATTCTGACCAACTTCAGTGGAGTCAACACCTACAGAAATTCCACACATAGGTCAGATCATATGACACTTCTCCCATGCCTGCTTACTTATGTTTGTGTATATATGTACATGTGTGTGCATGTGGAGGTCAGAGGTCAACATGGGTGTCTTCCTCAGTCATTTTCCACCTAGCTTTTTGAGACAAGGTCTCTTGTAGAACCCGGAGTTCACTGACTCAGCTAGATTGGCTGGCTAATGAGATACAGAGACTTGCCAGCCCTGGCGCTGTTATTACAGACGCACACCATTGTGCATAGCTTTCACAAAAGAACTCAGCCTTTGTGATTAATGGAAATGGGGGAGCTTGATTGACCCCCATACACCCAGTGATGAATCATGTTTATCATGAACCTGAGTTCAAGCCCCAGCACATAGAGAACACGTACAGAACATGTGAACATATATACTTATATATAAATAATATAAGTCTCAAAGATCAGTATCAAATTCTGCTATGTAGCTTTATTTCCTTTTAAGTATTTTTTTTTACACTTCTTCATGAATGTGTACATGTGCACACATGGAAGTCAGAGGACAATTTACAGGAGTCGGTTCTCTCCTTCTACCACGAAGATTCTGAAGGTCAAATTTAGATCACCAGACCCGAGGGCAAGAGTTTGGCCACTGAGTCATCTTGCTGGCCATGCTCTGCAGCTTGAAGCAGGAAATGTTTTAAATGGGAAGAGTTTTAGTCTGCTGCAACACAGGGCTTCTCCGCTGGGAGTTAGTGATTTGTTTGTAGCAGGGCTGCTCCTCTGCTGCAGTCTATTGAAAGCCAACATGTAACAAGAATGTGTGTGTGTGTGTGTGTGTGTGTGTGTGTGTGTGTGTGTGCGCGTGCGTGCGTGCGTGTGTGTGTGTGTGTGTGTGTGTGTGTGTGTGTGGCACTGTAGTCTTGTCTTTCTCAGTCTCTTTATGGATTAGAATGGAAAAAATACGGATGTTCTTCAATTCATGATGGGATTAGATCCTAATACGTATCGATAAATATAAAGCATACAGAATACTCTCAATTTACCAGGCAGAGAGCTTA
>JANHMN010000006.1:29175643-29183143 GCA_030674055.1 Rhabdomys pumilio | reverse complement strand
CTGTGCTTTTGGAGAAAGGTCCACTCAAGTCTGTGCCGCTTCTGGATCATTTGCTGTTCTTGAGTTTTGGAAGATAAACATGCATTTTTTAAAACTGGTTTGTTTTCTTGACGTCTACAACATGCTCCAAACCTGCACTATTAAGTTATAAAACAAATGTCAAGATTTACTCCATGTATATGATACTGAATAGGATATTCATATAGTTGATTTTCTTTTACAAATACAGAGGGAATTAATGAATAATTTTAATTTTGTTGGATCTAAATGTACTTTGTAATATGCTTTCTGTAATACGAGGTTTGCCCCATCCCTGGAAACACTTGAATTGATTGAATGTCTAAGCCGCTGGGCTTCTGATATCTACCATATATCAGGCCAGATCTTAGGATGTCTCCGTAGAGTCTCTGCACTTTGCAAGGATGTTCACTAGCTGTGCTTTTAATAATGTCAGAATTCTATCACCGGTTTTCTTCCCTTTCACAATCCCATGCATTAGTTTTACTATCCTTTTTTTTTTGTACATGAAATTGATTCATTCTTTCTGTGAAATATGAGAAAACACTTAATAAAATGTTCCCCTTAATTCTTTTTTTATGAAATTGGAGGGGTAATGACTGAGTTACTGAGTCACAGAGGAACACATTCCCTGACCTTCTCTTGACTTCAGAGTCTACTTTGGTTGCTGTCATCTCTGGGTTTGCTTTGTTGGCATGGCATGTGGACTAGGTGCCCTACTCCATTGTTACCATCACTCCATGGCTCTGAGCTCCCACCTTTGCCAACAGAGAAGAGTGGAGGGAAGTCAAAGCTGAGGAAACACGAGCCTGTGCCTTTTCCAATATGCTGCTGGATTGAATGTTTATCTGCTGGCCATTGCTCCCATCTGTGCATGATAGAGGCTCACTGGTTGGATAATGTGCTTCTGATCTTTTTTTCCATCAAAGGCTGGGTTGTGGTAGCCTGCCAAATTCATATGTGGTCATATTTGGAGACAGGATCATTACAGAGAAAACCAAACTATAATGAAGCTGTGAGAATGGGCTCTAATCCAATAGGATTTATGTTCTTCTATGAAGAGGAGACAGCACTTAGACACAGGCAGAGAAGACCATGTGAGGATATGGAGAGAATACCATTTGCAAGCAAAGAGCTGGCACAGAATGCAAGGTAGATTTATCCTTCTGCTTACAGGGAGAGTTACAAGTCTCTGGCATGTTTCCCATTAATGAACTTGGAGTTTGGAGGATGGGCAGAGGCTATAAGCTCAGGATAACTATAAGCAGTGGGTACCATTATGTCCCTAAGGTATGACTTCTACTAGATTAGGCTGGGTACTTCTACTCATCTATTAAGTTCAGTCTATGAAGCTACCATCCATATTCCTTCTGCAACATGGCAAAGGACTGTACATTGGAATGGATATCTTTGTCCTTGGTTACTGGAAACTAGAACATGGTGCTAACGTCTTGACCTCTGAAAATGTCTATAACATGATAGCATTATAAAGTTTTGTTCATTTCTCCTCTAGAAGAGACCCCGTCTCCTGTACTACTCTGTCTTCTGCATGTAGAATAAAGCCTGATATCCCATAAATGAGAATGTAAGTGCAGGATGAGACAAAGTATAGACTAGGGATAATTTAAACAATTAGTTCAAATGAGATTGTGCCCGAATTCAGTGCAAGTTCACGCTCATGTTGCTGCCCCCATCTGCCCGTCTGCAGCACATACTTCAGCGTGTACTTCCTCCAACTCACAGGAGGAAACAAAACTTGCCATGGGTTCCACAGTGTGGCTATTAGGGCCAAGTGGATGAAGAAGCATTTTAAAGGTTTTGAAAGAAATGATAGTAGGGGAGGGGGGTGAATAATTTATTTTTCATTATCCTTAGCATGTTCCACATAGGTGTTATAGCAGGAGTGCTCACCAAAGCTTGGGACCCTCTAGTTATTTTAAACTAGGGGGTTCATAAACAGCACATATCTATTTCCCATGATTCCGGGGACTGGAAGTCAGGGAACAGAGCTCCAGTGTGGTTGGATTCTGGTGAGGGTTGTCGTCTTGGTTTACAGAAAGTTGTCTTATGCCCTCACAGAGGGAGTAGATCTTGTTCAGTAAGTAATGCAAGTCCCTTCATCATGGGATTTCCCCTCATGGCTGATTGCCTACTGAAGACCTATCCTTGAAGACCATTGTTTTGGGTGGGATTGAGCTACAGGAGTTATGATAGGACAATTCGTGACCAAGATAGATTATAGATGACATGATCCCAGTGTCACTAGTGCTCTAGGGATTATAGTCATGAATTCCACTTCCCACCCATCTTAATAGCAACATTTAGAGGGACAGCTGACTCAAGAGGTGGCAAAGATGTGTAGAGACAGGGGACTGCTCATGAGTCTGAACCCTGGCAGTCATTCTGGTAACTCATTTGTTTCTTTGTGCAATGAGTGTGCATCTGTCCTCTGACCCAGGATTCCTTGTCTAGCTGTTGTGCAATGTACAGCTTTCACAACAGCAAGCGGTGGCCCAGGTTCAAGACCACAAAATGAGCTGCTGGAACATCTGGGAAGAGGACCTTCTGCTGCCAGGTAGTTCACAGACCAGGGTTTGTCACGGCAGCAGTTCATGGAAAACAGAAAACATAAAGCCTTTGTATGTCAGGGGCTAAAACGGGAAAATAACTATTCCACTGGAGAAGCCCTCGGGTCTGGAAGGAGGACGGGTCATTGTGATTCCATGAAGGCGCCAAGGCTGTGCCTGGAGGAAGTGGAACACTGGAAGAGCATGCAGAAAGGGAGTCTGGAAGGACTGAGTTTCTAAAGCCACAGCTCAGGGAGGCTGATGATGAATGGAGACCCATGCGGTGAGGGACAGAGGAGCATAGAAACCTGCAATGGAGACTAGCTGACAAGGATCATCTCTCTTTGGAAGGACTCCCTGCCTGCTTCATCACGGAGTGACTGAAACCAGATCAGACTGGGAGACCACAAGGTTGTCTGTTTCTCCCTGGGAAGAGACCACAAGGCTGTCCCTCCCCGGGAAGAAGGCTCCAGGACCCCTCGATAATTTAGGAGGACAAGAAGGTGCATGTTTATGATCTGGAATTCCCGCCAGTCTGCAGGTGGAGGCTTGAGCAAGGGCTGATTCCATCTGGAAACGGAAGCAGTTCTTGCCTGCTGTGCTAGTTGTCTCATCCATTTCTTCACCACAGAGTGACTCCTTCCAAAAACAGGGCCCAGGTTTGTGGCTGCTTTGTATTGCTGTGACCTGGCGATGGGTCTGGTATATTGGCTGTTCTTAGTAAACACTGGTGGACAGTGCCAATAGGGGAGGGCACAGAGGGTGTGTGAAGTTAGAAAGAGGCAGAGGGAAGCAATGTCTGAACTCCAAAGGGAACCCCTCCTCCACTCTCCAAAAGCAGACTTCTCATATCATCAGCTCCAAACATCATACTAAGGATACAGATTCTGGGGCAGGCTGCTGACTGGTCATAGATAATTATTCTGCAAGAATAGTTTGTACTCTTCACAAACCTTGGAAAATCGTGAGTCCCAAATTGCACTTCTGACTCAGGTTTCACACTGACTACTGAATAGCACTCTTGAAAAACGATTGGGTGAGAAACAAATTGGTCACCTTCTCAAGCAGTTGTACACAGTACACTAAAGACAAAATTCATTATCAAGTCCATCATAGAAGCCATTTTGGACTCATGGATTTTCCCTAGAATATATTTTTTTTCTTGTAACACTTTGTAGATACTAGTTTCTAAAGAAAAAAAATAAAATAATGCATTTCTAAAATTTGAGTGGGGTTTATTGAAAATGTAACCATTTAAAAAGATTTTTTTGAAACTTTAATTTCCAGCCAGGCATAACGACACACTTTTAATCCTAGAACTTGGGAGTCAGAGGCAGGGGCATCTCTGTATGTTTGAGGCTATCATGATCTGCATAGTGAGTTCCGGGAAAGACAGAACTACATAATGAGACCCTGTCTCAAAAGAAAATAAAACCCAAAACAACAAAAATATTAATTTCCACAAAATGAGACCTTTGCTAACGTAGAGCTTAGCCTTGTCATCTCTGTGGTATTGATAGATTCCAAATGAAATTAAAACCTCTGCTTGTATTATGTTCCAGCTCTTGGAATAGAGACTTGTGAAATGATCTGGTCATGTTTGTGGATCAGCTTTCTAATACTCAAATGTAGACATGCTCTCTCAAGACAGGTTCTGTTGTTTGGTGGTCAATGGGATGGATATACAACCTTGAACAAACCAAGATATAAATGATTTAATGACATCTCATTTACAAAAAGTTTATTTTACTATTTTTAATCATATGTATGTGTATCTATCTCAGGCTATGTGCTTTGGGGAAGGGGCTGGTTCCTAGAAGTCAGAGTTATCTGATTCCTCTGGAGCAAGATCCACAGGGGACCCAACATGGGTGCTAGGGATCTAACTCTGGTCCTCTGCAAGAACGATCATGTTCCACCCAGCCCCTCAGCCCATTTACTTTTTAAGTTAAAAAATATTTCTTTTATTATTTTAAAGTATGTGTGTCTCAGGACATCTCCAGCACATGTGTGTTCTCTCCCCCTCTTGTTAGTCAGAGGTAAGAATCAGGGTGGCTTCTGGGACCTAGGGATGAGAGACAGAGCATGAGACCCCCCAGGACTACTGAAAAGAGAAGTCCTGATGTAACCAACATACTGTGTTTGAGGACAAAAACAACAACAGCAGTTTCTATACATTAGTCTCGGAGGTTTAGGGATTGTTTCAGAAGCTGGCAATATGCAAATATATCCTTAAAACAAACCAACTGCAGCCCAACTAGTACCTTGCTTAGTGGAGACTACAAAGTATTCTCACCAAAGTTAGGTACATATATAGGTATGCATGTCATCAATGCATATTCTTAAAAATTATTGTTGTGTGTGTGTGTGCACGACGTGCACTGTACTGGGGTGTCATGTGCCATGGCATGTGTGGGGATGCTTCTATCCCTTGTTTTATGTTCTAGGTCATTAGACTTGCATTGTACAAAATCATCTCACTGGCACAGCATATATATTTTAACATGCCCATTTCACAAGCTCTATCTAGCTTGTAAATCAATAAAAATATTTAGTGTAAATGACAAAAACAGAAATCAATACAATATGAGAACAGAGAAGATTCAAAAAGATTGGGGAAGGTGGAGAAATGGCTCGGGTGTTAAGAGTACTTGATCTTGCAGAGGACCAGCACACATTGCTGCTCACAACCATCCAAAATTCTAGTTCTAGAGTATTTGAACTACATACACAGTGCATAGACAGACATTTAAGCAAAACACACATACACATAAAGTAAGATGATGAATCTTTTAAAAAACCTAAAAAAATATTGGAGTAAAAAAGGTCTTCTAGTTATGATAAAATGCTTATCAAAGTATAGCATAAAAGCAATTCAGAAAGCTCAAAAAGTAAATGGCCGACTAGGAAAGCATTTAGAAATTCTTCCGTAAGCAAATGGCTAATCTCTCTAACATTTAAATGCATCCTTTAGAACCAATAGAAAAGTTTCAACAACAAAGTAAAAATGGAGAAAGGATAACTATACAGGATCCAGCAAGACAAAAACAAATAAAAGGCCAAGCATTTTACTTTAGAACACTTTAAAGCTATGCTAAAACAGACTGTCACAATGGACAGTCTGTATTTGTCACGTGGCTTCAACACTTTTAACATGTGATTAATCTTGTTTTATCTGTTCTGCTTCCTTTTATGTTTTCCCCAGAAGCATCTGTTCCATTGCTCACAGAGACAAAGGATTATAACATCGGGGTGGTGTGAAGACAGCTCAGCAGGGAAGATCCGTTACTACTTTTGCAGAGGACTGGGGTTCCATTCCTAGCATCCACATGGTAGCTCACAGTCATCTGTAACTCCAGTTCTAGAACTTCCCTGAGCTCCTGCATGCAGATGGCACACAGACATAAATAAAATTAAATAAGTAAGTTTTTTTAAATGAAGAAAGGAAAGGACAATGGAAAACGCCTAATAATAACTTCTGGCTGCCACGCACAAATGGGCATAGTTTACTGGAGTAAAAGTAAAAACACAGGAAATTTCTTATATTGTTGGAGGGAATATAAATCACTTATATTTACCAGAAAGAACAATTGCTTCTTATCTATCAATATTATAAGCTCATTGACCCATAAATTCCATCTCAGGGATGTTTAACATGGCCATGTTTATACATGTGCAAGCATATTTACGAAGTTTGTAATAGCCAATGACTGGACATATGTTATATGCTTGAATTCTTATATTTTGTAGCTATGACAAATTGGGTGTAATTGTTGATATGGGATATTTTCTAAAGTATACTCAGAGGGCAATGCAGTTAAAATTGTTTCAAACCTGGGTTAAACATTATACAATACAAACATGTAGCAAAGCATCACATGGTTACACACAAGTGTACAATTTAATAATTTTTAAATAGCAGGTAAAATAAATTTAATTGAAGATGTTCTAAGGTATAAAGGGCATCATGCGTGTGTTTGCCACTGGTATTTATTAAGATAAAGAGTTATCAGCTTGGGCTTTCCAGAGGACACTAGACAATGTTTAGAGACATTTTTGGTTGTCACAGCTGATGAGAGGAAAGATGCTGGTGTCTGTGAGTAGAGGCTTGGGTACCATTCAGTGTCCTGCAGTGTGGAAGAACATGTATAACACTGATCTGAGTATCAGCAGAACTGACTTCAAGAGACCCTGATATAAATGACAGTGGCAGCTGTGAGTCTTATATCTGACGAAGGGAGAAAGGAATTCTTTCAAAATGCAGGGAGTATTTCCTTCCTAAAGTCTCAGTGGGCGGCCACCCAGACTTGCTAGCTTCAGATGGAGGTCTCAGCAGTCCATTCTTAGAGTGGAACCCACTGATAATTTTTCTTCAGTACTGACAGCCTCCAGAGTTGGAGAACAGACTACAAGAAAAGTAAAAACAGTATTTGGAATATTGCTTAGTGGTGGGCCATACGCAGAGCATGCTTGAGGCACTGGGTTCCATTCCTATCACTGCAGAAAACTTTCTTCCTTTGACAAAGACTCTCTTAAAGACTCTATAGTAGCAAGTATCACATCTCCAAGACATTGATAACTCTAAGGGAAAGTTGAGGCTTTCAACAACTATATTCCAAACATACCACAAAAGCTAGTTCACTTGTGGTACATGCATGTGTATCCCAGCTCAGAAACCTGTAATGCTTTTCTCTCCAAACATCCCTGGATACAGTGTGTGCCAATTAAAATATGGAAAATTGTAAAAAAAAAATTGGTGAAATAAAAAAGGAAAAGGAGAAGGAGAAGGAGGAGCAGAGAAATGGAAGGGAAAAGAGAAGGAGGAGGAGGGGAAGGGGGAGGGGGAGGGGGAGGGGAGGGGGAAGGGTAAGGAGAGGAAGAAGAAGAAGAAGAAGAAGAAGAAGAAGAAGAAGAA
>JANHMN010000006.1:29110382-29161673 GCA_030674055.1 Rhabdomys pumilio | reverse complement strand
CCTTCCTTCCTTCCTTCCTTCCTTCCTTCCTTCCTTCCTTCCTTCCTTCCTTCCTTCTTTCCTTCCTTCTTTCCTTCATCCCTCCCTCCCTCCCTCCCTCCCTCCCTCTCTCTATCTCTATATCTCTCTGCATGTTGTAGTGGTTTTGCTGTGTAAGATGGCCCATACACACCATGCTGACATGTGATCTTGTTTCTCAATATTAGCGGTAGTGTTGTCCCTGGTGGAGGAGTGCTGTGTGCTAGAGAATCTCTGCTCTGACATGAGTTGAAATGCTCTTGGCTCTTAATTTGATGTTAAAAGATCGGCACATACAAAAGAAGGCACCTTTACATAGTAAACAAGGCAGAGTGTTAGCTGATAAACATGTGGCTAGAGGAATGGAGGAAACCGACCGAGTCTCTGAAGATTCCACATTTGTATATCTAACCAAGCACGGCGGGAAACTCTTTGGAAAAAAATATGCTGAAATGTAGAAATTTCTTTATCTTGTCATTATTCCATGAACAATGTAACAGAAACCATTTACACAACATTTCTATTATATTAGGTGTTTTAAGCCTTCTAGAGATGTCTAAAAACCCAAGGGAGGATGTGAATAGGTTACAACCAAGGGCCATGTCATTTTATAGACAGGACTTGAGCTTCAGATTTTCATATGAGCCAGGGTTGTTGGTTATTTTTCCTATAGAGGAAATGGTTCAAAAAATCCAATGTACCTTGAATAATAAGAACCATTATAAATTGCATATAAATATATCTCATCCGAATCTAAGTAGCACTGGGGCAGTTCTGATGACTCTTGCCCACAGCATGTGAGCTCGGCTGCAAACAGTGCTTCTGTTCACTAGAACATGATTCCAATTCAGCAGAAACCAAACGGCATTGCTGTTTATGATGTTCTCCAAATCTTATCGCTTTTCTCGTTGTCTTCTGGTGATTGACATTTGTGATCTCCATGGTAAAGAGAATCTGTTTAAAATGATCATCAGAGTAAAGCAGGAAGGCACAAGTGTTATTATGTAAAAGTTACATCTAACCCTGGTTGAATATCTAAGTTGACTTTGTTATGGGTTCTAAGCAGACAAAAATCTAAACCAAAAATGGATCAGAAAGCCACCTTTCACCACATGAGCATCTATTTATAGCCAGAGAAAATGGAAGTGAGACAAGGATAGCCAAAGTACTTAAAGCTCATGTGAACCTTGTTTGGACATAATTTAAACAGTTGTTTGCTTGCAAGCAAGACTCAGCTACTTATTACTAGAGTAAGTTAGATTTCTATTTACATGACAAATTAGCTTTCAGTTTATCATATATGTAGGCATCTTTAGGCCAAACTTAATTCATTTGAACAATGGTCATTACCCCTACTCAGATTTCAGTATCAGAAAACATCTGGAATATTACAAAGTTAATATCAGGCAAGACTAGAAAGCCCCAGTCTTCCTTAACTGGGAAGAGCTCATCTATCCTCTAGATCCCACATAGGACCTGGCACCTAGTAAGTACTAAATTAGTGACTGAGTAGAATAGTAATTAAATGCACAGCCATAAAACTTATTAAATTAAAACATCTTACAAAATAAGTAGTAACTAAGGTTAATATGACAGCTGGGAAATAGTGCCTTCAGGGCAGACACTGCTTCAGAAATTTAGAGACTTAGTATCGGTTACAAAACCTATAAAGTGCACAGAAAAAGTACCATATATGTCCATAAAGCCACACAGTTTTCTTGTGATAAGTAGTAGAGTTCATGTATTTTATTGGTTTGGCAACTGACAGCCATAACTGTAAATAAACAACTGAAGTAACCCTTATTAGCTAAACCTAAAATCATAAAGTAGTGCCCAGGGGACAGACAAACAATTTAAATGCTGATGTCTTGGCTTGGGAATTATTTCACAATTAAAGTAACTTCTGTCTAGAGAACAATATTTTCCAGCTGTTTTCTAAAATTTTTACTATTTATATTATGCTTTATATTGTTGCTCAGTAATAGAAGCAATTTAGCATTATAGTTTATTTTGCATTTGGGCATCATGATTTTATGGAACGGAGTTTTTTTTCCAGGCAGTTGAAAAGGATATAAATGCTATTTTACTAATAGGAACTGAAAATTTAATAATATGGTATTAAACTGTAAGTATAAGTGAATGACAGTCGTCCTAGCTCACTTTATTTCCTGCATAATTCTGTCCCATTAATAGAACTTTTAGTCAAAGGAGTGTTTTATTACAGCATTTTTAAACAAAGAATATGTCAGCAGAAACACAAAGGAGAAGAATAAAGAGAAATGTTGAGACACTGCACAGATTCTTACAGTAAAAATCTTCTCTTTGTATCATAGTCAGGAATGACTCAGAGAGGTAAAGGTGCTTCACCTGGGGTATGGGACATTTTCTTACCTTTTCATATAGAACTACATGAGGCCTTCAGCATGTGCGTGCACGCACACTCACATGCGCGCACACACACACAGACACACACACACACCACACGCAAAGGCAAGCACACATATACACACATACACACAGAGGTGTGGGTGTAGTGTTGAATAAAAAATGTGTAATACATTTTAGGAAAATCCAAAGCATTTGCATAACATGAAAAATAAAATAAAACAGGAACGTTTCCTACCAATCAGACACAAAGCCTGATGCCAAAAATTGCTCCATAGATGCTAGATGCAGGGCTGTGGAAGGCTAGCTTCTGTCACAGGGCCACGCATGTTCCATGCAACGTGGCTAAACAGATGTTGTACAGCGGCTGAATTAATTCCTTGTAAAAATAAAAATGGCAATTTCTCTCTTGAATTTTGGCACACTGATGGGCATGTGGCTGGCTGGTGGCAGTATGCAAACAGGGACTCTTTGCTGTCTTATAGGCTGGATCAGAGTTTTTGCCGAAAGGAAGAAAAATGTGATGTTACAAATGAGAGATGCTCGATTGATTAAAATGAGGGACATTTTATGCCTGACTACTGTATTTTTAAATATCTGCCTGTTATAAACTTTAAAAAATTCAACAATTTTCCTTTTTCGATTTCTGCCATTTCACATTCTCCTCCCTCTTCGGGGCCAGGTACAGTGTGTGCCAACTGGGCCACTATTTGATCCAGATGCAAATACCTACCCTGACCAATCTGGAAGGCAAAGAGAGCCAAAAACATGCTTTCAGATATTTGCATTTTGGGAAATTAAGCAGGAAAGAAATCTTTAGTTTTCCCTCCTTACTGGTGTAGACAGCTTTTTCTTTTTGGAACTCTCTCAACTATGAGGGATGCAAGATTAAAGAAGGGTGGATATTCTTTCAAAATATCTCTTTTTCTACAGACATACCTTGTGTCAGGAACCATGTGCACTTGAGGATGTGGGCACGGTGACTATTTCTTGGCAGAAAAACCTTTTGAGCAAGCACTCTCTGTACGTTCACTTGAGCAGGGTCTGGAGTGCCAGCTGCTTCCAGGGGATGGGGCCTTTGTGTACCTACACATGTGGAAGGCCATGGGGAGCTGCATACAATACAGTTATTATAGGACTGGCCTTCTTAAAATGTGGCCCGGGGGGCTCATGATGTGAATTATAGGGTGTCTTACTGAAGTTCTGGCATCTGGTTTGGCAATTATCTTTTTACAAATGTAGTCTTTCGTGAGCTTGTGACCCGACATGATATGGTAAAATGAATACAAGTGACTCACAGGTGCTTAAGTTGCAATGGTGACAAAACTAAGGGGAAAGAAAAGTAAAACTGGACACTAGGTGAAATTTAATAAAGTATAATATATATACAGAAGGCCTATCTATTATTGTTTGTCTACCTGGAATGGGCTGAATGGTGACGCCCCCCACCATTAAAAAAAAAAAAAAGATAAGTCCTTGATCCCTAGAGCCTGTAAATGTGGCCAAAGAGTCTTTGCAGATATAATCAAGAAATACGCCTGGAGATGAGATCATTCTGGGTGAAGTGGATAAGACTTAAGTCTAATGACAAATGTCCTTGTAGGAGCTATGCAGAGAAGGGAGAGACAGAAACAGAGGAGACCACGTGACCACCACTGGCAGGCAGGTGCACGTGATGTAGCCTCAAGCCAAGAAACACCTGGAGCTAAAAACACCCAAAGTGGGAAAGGACAGATTTCCCCTAGGGCTTCTGAGGAGCAAGGCTCTGCTGGTGAGTTTATTTCTGACTCCTGAGCTCGGAGACAAAGATTTCTACTCTGTGAAACAAGGGCTATTTACTTTGCTATGGTGGTTGTGTTAACTTCACAACATTGTGACCACAATCCCTGACTCTTAAAGGGAGAAAGAATTCACTTTGGCTCATAGCTTTAAAAGGTTCAGTCTGTGTTGTGTGGTTCCATTTGCTTGGGAAGGATATTATGTGGTGGAGCATGTGGAAGAGGATAGATATTCATTTTCTAGTGACAGAAAGCACAGTGTGCTGCACAAAGGAGCCAAGGAAAATAGCCCCCAAGGACTTGGTTCCAGTGACCTACTTCCTGCAGCTAGGCCCCACCTACTAAAGTTTCCTCAACTTCCTAAAACTGTCCTGTCATCTGGGAAACAAGTATTTAAAATGTGAGCCTATAAAGGATGCTTTATATTCACACTATCACAGTGGCCTATAGAAAGCTTATCTATCTATCTATCTATCTATCTATCTATCTATCTATCTATCTATCACCTATATGTATGTCTTATGTTTGTATGTGTATATGTATATGATGTATATGTATGTATGTATGTATCATCTATCATTTATATCTATCATCTATCTACCTTTCTATCATTTATCTGTGATCTATCTACCCATTTCTATATGCTATCTCAATACCTTCATTGATTATATACTTTCACTGTATTTCTGTTCTTTAAAACCAACTCTTGTTTCTTTGATTATACATATTTGCTAGTCATGGTGGCTCACACTTGTAATCTCAGCACTCAGGAGGCAGAAACAGGCACATCTCTGTGAATTTAATGCCAGTCTGTTCTAGATAGTGAGTTCCAGGTCAGTCAGGGATACATAGTGAGACCGTATTCCAAAAAAGCAAAAAAGCATATTTATTCTCTGAAAAACTTTACTAACTGAAAAAGAGACCCCAGTAAATTCTAGCCACTCTCAATGTGAGCTATTTCATTTGTGTATGTGTCTATATATTAAAATATAAACACATATTAAAAATAAGCCTTGCTGTGTGTGTGCATTGTCTCTCAGCGTTCTTCAATGCTGTCTGTGTCAGCTGTCAAGTCCTCAAAGGAGAGGTAATGGTGTGAGTCAGATCCATTTATTGCACCTCTGGTTATTGGTCATTATTTTCAGTGTCCTTATGACCTAAAAGTAAACAAGACAGTGACAAAATCAGAAAAGCAAAAGCCTCACAATGCAACCTGTTTCTATTTTACTTCTTATTTCAATGAAGATTAAGAAGTCACCTCAAGTCCTCTAAGGCAGCACCCTGGGGTACTACTGATCATATCTCACCTGAGCTCTTTGCCTTCTTCCTCCTCAATTTAATACCTCAATTGTCCTCCTGGGTTTATCACAGAGCCATTAATTCTTGTCTTGCATATGCATGGTGATGTGACTGAGATGACAAGTCTTTGAAGGAATTCATGAAGGAGAAGGCACATAGTAGGTGATCTAAGAAAGTACACTTTTCTCGCTTGCTCCCTCTAGCTGTTGAGCGTTATTGTGGCACTTATGATAATGCATGGTTTCATGGAATAATCATTGTCTAGAATTTCCAGCCACAAGCAGGAAAGCCAGAATGACAGCATCAGGGCTCTTGCCCAATCCTCACCACACTCTTTTAACATGGTCACTCCACTATGTCTGTACTCCAAGAGGGATGAGCTCATGTCAATGATGAGGGCACTGCCCAGTCCCTTGCTTTGGACTGGAAAAGAGGATGCCCATAAGGGAGGAGGGAGCTAAATGCAAGAAGAGATGCCAGGAAGGGCCGAGTTTGTGTCTGGCCAGACCCAGGCACACTTCTGTGTTTCTGAATTACATCTGATTCTGTGGTAGGAGGTGGTTTGAGAGGCTGGAGCTCTGAGTACCAGGGGCCATCTCTGCAGAGTCCTTCCTTGCTCTGACCTTACTCTTAAGAATCACTTGGGATGCCCCCAGTGAAGAGGAAAATTATCTATGAAGTGTCCTCAAACGGTCCTAGAAAGGAGGAAGTGCCACAGACAGAGGAATGAGCACCACTCCCAAAGGAGAGTCTTGAGCCAAAAAGCCCATTTTCGGCTGTCTTAGATGGCCTGGAGTGACCTTCAGATATCTTTAGAGGCAGCTTTCTCTCATTCACAGTGTATATGCCAGGATATTACATGCTTTTGTACTGGGGCAAGTAAGTTAGCCTCTTCTTATTTTGAGGGGCTGCGTTTTTTTGTTTGTTTGTTTTGTTTTTAAAATTTGTTTATATTGCTTTTTTTGTTTTCATTTTTGTTTTTTGTTTTTTTTTTAATGAAAAATTGGGTCAGTCTGCTGAGGTAGACTTCTGAAGAGATTCAGGAAAGATAAAGGATAAATGTGGGTATAGTAGAACACTTTGGGCCCACTGTTGGACAGTAGCCGTAGAGACGAGAACCACTTTCCTTTGTTCTTCTTCTCAGTCCTAGCACCTAAGCCCAGGTCATGCTCTTCATAGGAAAGATGTGAGACGTCCAGGCAACACTGGAGATGAGTGTAGACAGCACCAAGCAGACATCATGACTTTGTGTTGTTTTGATTGCCTCACTGTGCAGTTTAGTAGTTTGTCAACTCGACACAAGCTGGAGTCCTCTCAAAAGAGGGAATCTTAATTTGAGAGATGTCTCTATCAGACTGGGCAAGTCTATGGAAGTATTTCTCAATTAATGATTGACAAGAGGGCCCAGCCCACAGTGAGCAGTGCCACCGTAGGCAAGTGGTTCTGTGTTATATGAGAGAAGCGAGTCGAGCAAGCCATAGAAGTCAAGCCAGTAAGCAGCCGTTGTGCATGGCTCCTACCTCTGCTTCTGCTCAAGTCTTTGCCTTAACTTCCCTCAACGATCAACTAAGTGACATAGAAGTGGAAGCCAAATGAACCCTCTCCTCTCCAAGATACTTTGGGGTGTGGTATTTACCACAGCAATAGAAGGCAAAAAAGATGCTCACTCACAGATTTTGACACAGTGGGTAGAGGTGAGTAACAGCTCACTTTCATTATTTTATTAATGTTATTATTTCTCTTCTATGAAGGAACTAATGAATTGTCAATTTGTACATACAGAAGGTTTTGAACTTAACAGTTATGGCTCTACATTTTAGACACTCTCAATGAATGTCTCCTGGAATAAAATTCTGCCCTGGGTGTGTATTGAGGCTGCTGATACTATGTGGGCTATTCCAAGGACTGGGGTGAAGTAGATGTGACATGGCTTCAGAGTCCCTTGGAAGTGTCCTTAGTGGTAAATCAGGTACTAGGAAGATCCTAGTTTAGCTTCAGAACTGGCAAATAGTTATGAGAGGCTGCACACGGCAGAGAGAGTTAAAGCTCAGGGCCATCTGTGGAGTCACTATCAACTGAGTTTATAAGTTTCAACCTGCATTGTTAGGTCTCTTTGCCTTGAGGAAAATTTTCTCTTTTCAGAAGTTTTTGGCATGTGACTTTGAGGTCATAGTAAATAAATTATGTTTTCAATATTGATTAGAGCATCAGGGTGGATGCAAGGATGAGAATCTTGATCAATTGGTCAGAGATGATTTTTCTTCATGGGAATCTTCATATTTGATTCAGAAGTGAAGAACTCCAAGGTTATTTCACCAATTTTCATGGTGGTGATTACTCAGTTATTCTTGAGCAAAGTCAACCATCCAAAATTTTGGATAACTATCAGGAGCAATGTCAGAAAAGTCTAAACAAAATATTTATGTGCTTCTTCACGCGCCCAATGTCATTCCAGATAGCCAGACCACACTGACACAGTGCCCGGTGGTGTCATCCTTTAGCCAGATCATGGCTCCTTGCTCCAGTGAGCCTTTTGTTGATAATCATCATTTGGGGGACCACTCCCCTAGTTTCATGTCAGGTCAGTCTTATTATCTACTGGTGAATTTTGCATCTGTGGCTGCCATATGGATTGTGTGCTATTGGGAAATCATTTCAATATTTCAGATGCTCTGGGAGCCTGGAGCCATTTCTCAGATAATTAAATCCATAAAAAGCTTTCATTTTACCCTCAATGGTTGGAGTGCTCCATGTGAGTCTGGTCTCTTTGGCCAAAACTATTATGATTGCATTATTTCTCTACTTCTCTGGTCATATATCAAAAGAGACTTCCTGATTCATGTACATGGAGGTGACTATCGACATTGAAACTTTTTAGATTGTAGGTTGTGACCTGACATGGGGTTGTAATGAAATGTGAGGATTGGAAGAAATTTGACAACAGTAAAAGGCTCTGGTCATACAATGATCTGAAATGAATCTGAGGTGTTTCTGGCAGTGCTCACCCATGCTGCACTGTATGACTTCACTGTAGCCTTGGTTCAGGACAGACAGCACACACATTTTGTTTTGCACACGCTGCCACACCACACAACTCCAGAGAACATGGCTTGGAGCACTTTGGCTTAGATTTTTCAATTCTATATCATAAATTGCCATTTTTTTATAATATGCACACATTTTTCTGCTCTTATAGAAACACAGCAGTTTATTTTCAGAAAACAAAGTCTTTAATATTTTCTAATATCATTTTGCTAGCTTAAGTTTTATTAAAAAGCTGATAAATTAATTTTGGCTTGGGATTAAAACAGAATTCTGGAAATTTCTGAAATGTCCCTAAACATACTTCATATTTAATAATTATATATTTAGGTGAAACAGCATTTTCTCAGCACTGATGATTATAAAATCCAAGTTTGATCAGTCATAAAAACTTGTTGAAGATACTCTGAATCCTACATCATCAAATATTAAAGCAACAGCTAAGTTTTTACAGAAAAAAACTTTTTACACCTATCTCCTGCATGTAAAATTGCTTTCATCTTTAATAGATGTTAAAATCACATGTACACCAAAATTATTTTAGTTTCTTAGTGGTTTATTGTTAGTAAATGTTTAATTTATATACACTTATTTTATATACCTGTATACCGTGAGATCATATACAAATTCTCAGGGTAATACAGTGGGGGAGTAGCTGGAATTTGAGAGTCACACTATGAGTGTCCCCCCTCACACACACACACAGCAGTTTTCCTTATTCTTCTTCATGCAAATTTAAAACCGCACTTTTCTAAGTTAGAAAGCAATTATTCCAAGGTGGAGCTCGAAGAAATGCCTACTTCATGACTTCCTTTTAATAGAGAGAAGTTTGAATTTTGGGGGATTTAGAAAAATGGCTGTCAGAGAATAATAGCTACTAACTTTATTGCGAATATAAGATATATATTAAATGTGTCAAGTCGTTTTCATTTAAGCCTTTTGGCAACCTAACATTCATAGCATGGGAGTTTGGAGAATTTAATTTCCTTGCTCAGGGTTTTATAACCAGAACATGATGGAGTCTGGGTTTTAATCTGTAGCTAGAGGATGCTGGAGCATTCCTTTGTGTCTTTTCAATAAGTGATGATCAACGTTACTGAAAATACGTCATCAGAGCATGCCAGCCACAAGAGGCTGGAAACAGCAAGACTGCAGGCCTGAGACCTACTCTCTGTACTGGAAAGGAAGAAGGAAAAGTGTGGCTCAGTGGTAGAGCACTTGCTTAGCACATGGGGAGACATGAGTTCTATCACTGGCCAGTAGTGGGGATCTGAAAAGCTGTCATGTATATTATTTCAACCTATCAACGGGCTTCCTAAATCCTGACCCAATTGTCTCCCCACTTTTCTTTGTCCTGTTCTAGAAGAACACAAACTCTTTTAGGAGCCTTGTTGAAAAGTCACAAACGTTTCACAATTTTCAACAAACTAGCCATGGCTTCTTTTAAACAATATTCTTGGGTAGCTGGGTCCTGGGTAGCTTCAACAACTCTTTAATTTTTGCCAATGGACTGGAGAGAGGAAACTCATGTCATTGGAGACACAGGGGCAAAGTCGGAGGCTTGGGGCTGGCTCTGGATGACAGTATAGTCTTGCTCCAAGGACCTTAATTGGCTGATAGAATGATTGCTTTGGCCAAGGGTCCAATTAATACCCAAGATTGAGGATTGGTTTTCCAACCTCGGTTGGATGAGTTTCCTGGCAAGAAAAGGCTACCACTGTAAATTCAATTCACTTCCTTAACTCTGCACCCACTCTATAATGTAAGGAGATCACTGTCTGGTTAATTCCAGACAAGGCTCTGTGACTAGATGGGGAATTGGGTTTTTCAAATTTGAAAAAAATAAATAAAAAGGGATAAGTGAGTGTGAGTTTTATGTAGTTACCTTGATGCTCCATCTCATGGAAAATGTACTAAATCCCAACAGCACAGAAGGCAGGATGGTGAATTGAAGCACAGTTAGCCTGGAGGCTTACTTTTGCTGGGAATGATCCAATTCATAGCCTGCTGTGACTGGCATCCAGTGGGCCCAGTGGAATCACAGTTGGAGCTAGAAACCAAAGCCACTCAGCCCTGTGTGAAAGTGGCACAAGATGGTGATGTGTTGGTGGAAAACAGAAAGTAATGTAGACCATAGAGCACAGGGTGGGGTTGGCTTTGAAATGTACTCACTACACCGATAGGACTTAATCCTAACACATGAAGTTGATACGACAATACCTCCTTAGAGCTCTGTCACAAAGATCACATTAATGAATATATATAAATGCATGAAGACATTTTACTACTGTTAGAGCTTTTTGCTTATCCAGGGACAGCTGCTGCCAACAGGTCTGACATTGTGCACTTTGGTAACGAGCCTGTACTGGAGAACAGCCTCTTGCTTTGCTTCCAAATAACAGCAAATTCCCAGGGCAACAAACTTAAGAGCATAGAGTTGCTTCCCACTCTGCTTAGCACCTCGCAGACGAGCTGTCTCAGAGGCTGTTTCCCTATTTACTCCCCCTGAATGGACTGCGAGCTGCTCATTCAAGCCCAGCTCCTGTTTCTAAGGCTTCCTCATTTCCTTGCCCTTTTTCTGGTTTACCAGATGGGATGAAGTCTTCTTATTACAACATCTTTCCCTTTTACTTACTTTGACCTGATTTAAAAGTAGCAAGTCACTTTATTTGGGCTGCAGGAAAGAGCACTAAACCAGATGTCGGGTGACTGAGATTTCTGGAAGACATTCCCCTTGTTTTCAACCAGACACGTGATACATAAAGTAGGAGCCCCTGGCATCCAGCCACAGGCCCCTGCTACAGCGCGCGTGTTCACGCATGCCTCCAATCACTGTCCAGAGGGCCAGCTGCTTCAGCGTCTGCCTGCAAATCATTCTCTGGTGCGTCACCCAGCCTGCCTGAGTACCCTGTGTCTGCAGGTGGGTCATGCAGTAGCTGAGAGCAGCCGCTTTGCTGGGGAGAATCTGTTGGTCCTGGAGTTTGTCAACCTCCAGTCCAGTCCTGGTCTGTCATATTGTTTCCAAAAGAAAGCAAGTAAGTTCAAGACTTGGTACTTTTATCTTTGATTTTTAAAAACAATGTAGAAAGACAGCAGGATGTTCTTTATGAGGTATTGCTGGCCCTGGACTTTACAAAGGCCAGAGGTCTCCAATGCTACAAAGCATTATGATCTATGTCTGGGTGTCCTGAACAAGCAAGAGCTTGTTCATCCCTAGGCAGTCCTAGTCCTGTCTTCCTCATTACTGGCTCATTAGCTGAGCATACTATACCATGCACGCATTTTTGCTTTGCTTTCTAAATGTCCAGATTTAGAGAAATCAGAGTATAGGATAGATATTATCTGCATGTTTGTTCATTTAATCAATGGGTACTTAGTGAGTACATATTCTGTGGTAGGTACCATCATGAGCACTATGGAGAGAAGGTTGAGTAAGAACAGCTATGAGCACATGCACCTTGCTGCTTGCTGGTGGGACAGTCAGAGAGGAAGCCAGGGTAAACATCAGGCACAAGAACAGCTTCCTGAAGTCTTCAGAACTTTAAACAAAGGAGCATAGCTGTGACAAGGATGAGAAAGAGTTGGTGGTGTGGTTGTTATGGTTTGAACATGCAATATTCTCCATAGGCTCAGATATTTGAATATGTGGTCCCCAATTAGTGATGCTATTTGGCAGGTGGTAGAATCTTCTGGATGTAGGATCTAGCTGGCAGATGTAGGCTACTAGGGGAGAATCTTGAATGCTATAACTTGGTCCTGACCCATTGAAATATAAACAAATCGCATCACAAGATGAACTGCCAAAAATGAACCTACCTAGCCACCACAGGTGACTGCGTTCCCTCAAACCATGAGCCAAAATGAATATTTCCTCCTTTAAGTTGCTTCTGGATGGATTTGCAGAGATGCTCAGAGAGGAAGGGAGTTGAGACATGAACTCTAGGTAAACCTGAAAGAATCCAGTCTTCATGGCGATAGTCTTTGAGGAGACTGAGATATGTTTAGGTTTCTCTGGAGGTCCACTAGGGCTTGTCAGGATCCTGACTGATGAAGGCCTTGAGGTTAGACAAGGGCTTGTGTAGGCATTTTATGATTTGTGGAGTTGTACTGTCCTATCTCCAGATCCTTGATTGTTTGGTAGAATGTTCTGGATGGGTCTAGCTTCTATATCAGGCTCTGTTCCATATTTTAGGAAAAATGGCCACAGATAGGCCTGTGTGATCCTGTGATAGAGCCAGAAGAGCTCCCTAGCAGACTGAAAGTTTCCTAGATCCTGGAGGATGTCTGGTAAACAAAATAACTACCTAGGAATTGGACTCTAGAGATATGGCAAAGAGATTCTGCAGCCTGCATCTCTGAATGTCAGGTAGCATGTGGGTTAGATCCACCTGGTACTCAGATTTCTTGTTTCCTTATATCCCACTGTATCTATCACTTACATCCAGTTTTAAACAAATTCAATGATGACTATCTGTCATTGTCTGCATGGGCTGAGGACAGTCCCTAGATGTTGGACTTTCAAAGCTACAAGTATGAAAGTTCTGTGTAAAGAGGAATAAATCAGCCACTCCAGTGTCACTGACTGTGTGCCAAGCATTTCTGTGTTCTATGATTGCATTTCCTGAAGTGACATGTTGAAGTAGAAACTATTATTTCTATTAAAGAATGAAAAATTAAGAGATCAGATACCTTCCAAAGATCTGGGTTGAAGTTTTATTAAGAATGTTTGATTTAGAGTCAATACATTAGTTATCCATTGTTATGCTGATTATTTCAAAGCTTGGTGGCTTAAATCAATGACCAACATTTATTTTTAAGATGTATTTAGTTTTATTATATGTGGATGGGTGCTTTGTCTGCATGTATATCTGTACCATGGAAGTACATAAAAGAGTGTCAGACAATTGTAAACCACCATGTGGGTGCTGGGAACTGAACCTGGGTTCTTTTGGAAGAACAGCCAGGCTTAGTTACTAAGCCATCTCTAGGCCTAATAATTAATACTTATTAATTTGGTTTCTGTGAATCAGAAAAGAAGAGCGGTGAAGCTGGGCAGCTCCTGTCAAATTCTTTCATGAGGTGGAGGAGAAGTCAGCTGGAACTGTGATCATTTGAGGACTGGACAAGACCTGGAGGATCACCACTGAAGATGGTACTCTTTGCTTTTCTCCACGTCACACTGTCTTTGGGGCTTTTCAAGTATTATTCCAGCATGGTGCTGATTTCCCTTCCTGAGAGCTGTCCAAAAGAGAACAAGGAAGACACCTTATGCTCTTGTTATACAACCTTGGTAGTCCTGCATTTCTGGAACATTCTGTTATTTTGTTCACACAGGTCAGTCATGCTCATTGTGTCAGGAACTACAAAATAGGGTGAGTCACTGGAGACAAGGATGGCTGGGGACATCTCAGAGAAGAACTGTCACAGTCACTGTGCGTTTTACAACACCATAGCTAGTTCTTAGGACTTCACCTGAGAATTAAAGGGAGTGGCACCACTGCCTCGCCTGTTTATTCTGATTATAAAATAATGCATGCGGTCATATAATAAAATTAGGAAAATCAGGAATAAGTTATCATCTATAGTAAAAATACTAACAAAAAATATTTGGTGTGATAGAAACATCATTAGGATAAATATAATAGCCTAGGAATCTATGGAAAATGACAATTTTTCTTGAAAGAAGAGTCATTTGAGTACATAAGCAACATCACTTTTAATGTATAGCAAGTATTTATGTACAACTATGTATATATTTTATATTTATAATGTAAATATATTTACATTAAAATATGTATATATTTTACATAATTTACAGACAATCCTCTTAACTCTTTTTTTTTTCTCCAAGATAGGGTCTCTCTGTTAAGACCTGGCTGTCCTGGAACTCACTCTGTAGACAATGCTGGCCTTGAACTCACAGAGATCTGCCTACCTCTGCCTTGGGAATGCTTGGGTTAAAGGTATGCTCCACAGAATACTTAGAAACATACTTAAAAAAATCCTTTGGGGTATGTGTGTGTGGTATACATGCAGGTGTGTGTTTGTATGTGCATGGATGAAAGCGTGTGCATGTACAGGTGCATATGCAGTTATATGTATCCGTGTACAGAAGATAACCTCTGCTGATGTCTTCAATTACTCTCCACCTTACGTAATGAGACAAAGTCTCCACTTGAAACCAGAGCTCCCAACTTGGCTAGTTTGGATAGCTTGTTCTGTGATCCAGTCTCTGCTGAGATTACAAATAGGATCGTATGATAGCTTGAACATTTATGTGGGTGCCAGGGATCTGGACACAGGCTCTCACCCTTGTGCAGCTTCTTCTTCATTTGTTGAGCCATTATCCCAGCCTTCAGAATTCTTTCAAGGGTGCACATGAACATACTTAGATGGCTATCGCTTGAAACTCCACCTAGGAATCTATGGAAAAACAGCCTGTATGTTCAGATCTTTCACCAGCTGAAATGTATACTGTTACTAATAGATACAATTACATATAGAATGATACATTACATTGTGTGTGCAAATATATGAGCCATTTCCTGGAACTAACAGAGGGGAGGGGAAATTAGAGAGGTTGGGAAACCAGAGATGCCAACAGTAAGGAGTAAGATGTTGGAGAGAAGATGAATGGAAAATACTTGGGGTGAATTTTACCCAGTCCTAGTGCAGTGTTGCTGGGTGGTCCACATTAACTGAATGGGACTGGAATGGAGCACCTATGAGACTTTCTGGATCTTAGCTACCACATTTGTAAAATAGGGGCCATAGGGCCACTTGTGCTTACTCTATGGTGCTAATGGAAAAAGCAAAGGGGAAAATGCTTGAGGAAGTGTAAAGACCTAAGCCAGAGGAAAGTACTCTTGTCCATTATTTTCACTGCTAGCTCCAGAGAGACACCTGGTGGTGCTGCTACTGCTACCAGCCCACATAGGACTGCTGCTTCACAGCCCTGGGGGCCCTCCCTCCAGATGCACGAGCCATATGTTTTGCTCCTGTTGTAGAACACCTTGGCCACTGTACTTTCTTAAACTCTGCTTCCATGTGCTTGTGAAAGAGCATGGAAAGCTGCTGGCAGAGAGTTTTGCTTGTGTCTGCTTGCTTATGCCTGGATGGAAGGTCAGGTGGGGCTAGGTGTGCACGAAGCTTGCCACCTGGTGCTGGTGTGCAGGCAGGACTGGCACCAGGCCATGGGGCTCCAAGAGATGCAAGTGAGTCCAAATGGTTCCAAAGGCAGTAAATGAAACTTGTACGTAAACCTGTAACACTTTTTCAAATTCCTGTCACATCACCAAGGCTCCAAACAGGAGGACTGAGTTACTTCGACAAACATTTCCCTTTTTACTTCTTTTCTAATAAAATTATTTCCAATCTGTTGGAGTCTGGCAGCCATTCGTGTGTCAATAAGAGGCAGCTTTATGGGGCAGCCATGAATAGACGCTGTGCTAAGACTTTCGGCTCTATGTAAAAAGTGAGTTGCTGCTTACTGAAGCACAACTGAGACCCTCCAGCTGCTGCCCAGAGATACCCACACCTGGATCTCTGCTTCCAGAGTGGCATGCTGGTCAACGGGTAGCAAAATACCCTCCAGAGTGGAGAAAAAAAATCACACCTCCATGAATTGTCTCATTTTCAGATTCCATGGTGTAAACAATCTCCCCATGATATCAGTGGACTCAGGTGATACCCACGCATGCAGAATTAGATAGACAGTAGACAACTGGCCCCAAGAATCAGCATAAGCCAAAGCCACCACTGAATCCAAATGTACTCATCAAATACATCCAAAAACAAGTGTCTAAATAGCCAATTAGCATCTCGGAATCAACACCTCCCAAACTGAACTCAGTCATCTTCCACTACTTCTCAGCTGGATGGAAACAACACAACTGGCTTTACAAGCCATACCCAGACACTAGTGGATTATCTCTTTAAGTTTTCTTCCCTCACTATCATGAGCAAACTCCCAGGGTCAGAAAACTTAATGTTCTGAGTATTTATAATCAGTTCATTCCCTGAAAAAAATGGCTGAAAGTAGTTTTCCTGTTTACTTTTGTATAGGCACATACGCACACACATGTAGACACATATCACAGACATATACCACACACATATGAACACACATGCATGTGCACACACACACACACACACATGAAACATGTGTTCATGTGTTTGTGTAACTCATTTTCCTACTCAGTGATCTTTGGAAAATGTAAATATGATAGTGTCACTTCTTTTAATGGCTTCTCATTGGTTTGGAGATCATTATAAAATTTGTAGAACAATCTGAAAAAGTCATGAGTGTTTAGCCTAAACACTCCTGTGCTGTTCTGGCCACGTGACCCTTACTCCTTCTGCCCCAGCCACAATGGCTGACATTCAATTCCTCAGACATTTTTTTTTCCCACAAATTGTTCTCTTCCTAGAACTATTTGGTGTGACCAACTCCACCTGAGTTTTCAACATTAGCTAAAGTTTTTGAGAAAGATCGTCTCAAACTTCCTAACCTGAAAAGATTCCTTCATCTTATCTATAGCATCCCATTTTGTTCTTAGCTCATGCTCCCTGTGTGAAGTCCTAACTGCTTTCCCTCATGGCCATGGTTTGGTATAATCAAACCAGAGTGGTGTCTCACTGTATTTTTAGTTTTTCTGGTCTGTATTACTCACTCATAAGTTTGAGAAGCTGAAATATGTATATTGCCTATTTAAATCTTCTATCCTGCTCAAGTCCTTTGCCTACTTTTGTATTGTGCTATTTTGTTAAGGTTAATATTTAAAATCGGTGGCACCCAATCTGGCTTGTTGTTACAGGGCCCCACCAATTTCCTGACTAGGCAAGGCCTGAGGCCATGAGCGGTGGTGTGTTCTCGTCACTGCTCTGCTCAAGCCCCCGGCTCAGGCAGCCAGAGACACTGGCCCTGCTACCCATGAGATGCCAGCATGGGAGATGGTTCTCCCTCCTTCTTGACTTTGAGTATTATTGATCAGCTTCTGTGTAATTTCTCTCCTTTGTGGTTTTATTTGCTTTGCTTTTGAGAAAGGGTCTTCCTATGGAAGCCTGGCTGGCGTAGGACTCATTAAGTAGCTCAAGCTGGCTGAGCCTCTTGAGTGCTGAGATGACAGGTGTGTGCCCCAAAATCTGCCTTTTTTCCCAGCTCTCCCAATTTTGTACAAAATTGTACTTGTTCATTTCCAAAACACTAAATAAGAATAGCAGATTTTGTTAAGTTTTATTTTGTGTCCTCTTTTTGCGATTTAAGACAGATGGCTCTGCCAATCTCCCATGCTGTCTCCGCAAGGCTGGACTGAGCCCAGACCATCCTGTCATTCACAAAGTACATGGTAGAAATGAGACTCTAATGCTTAAAGATTATCCAAAGGCTTTATATGTTTGGTAATGCTCAACAAACAAGATGTCCACACAATTAGGAATGTGTCCCAATATCTAACGTTATGATATAAGTTGTTACCCAGGACTGCTCTCAATACATGCGTGGTCTTCCATGGCTCCTACATCTCTACTCCTCCTAGCTCCTCCTCTTCCTCTCCTTACTCCTCTCACATTAGCTCCTCCCAAATTACCAAGTTTATGGTAAATGTTGCAGGGAAAATATCCTGCTACACTATTTTAATCTTATCAGTAGTGGGACATTTGGTTAATAAGCCTTGTTGCTGTGTAGGCTGTGAGGGTCTTCTTCTAACCTTTCCCTTGCTTTTGCACTCTTCAAGAAGCCCTTTGATAAAAAATAAGTTCTGAATTTTAGGGTTATAAAATACATGGTTTTCTTTTAGCTCATAGTATGTTTCTGTATTCTTTTCTATTTCTGCTTGTAAGAGTATGTCAGGGTAAAAACTTTCTCTAGGATGGTCTGTCTGAAAAGTTCATCTTCTACTCATTCCTCAAAAAAAGGATCTGAATAAGGATGATAGTAATTTCCTCTCAGCAACCGAGAAGAATCCTCCCTCCTTCTTGACTTTGAGTATTATTGATCAGCTTCTGTGTAATTTCTCCCCTTTGTGGCTTTATTTGCTTTCCTTTTGAGAAAGGGTCTCCCTATGGAAGCCTGGCTGGCGTAGGACTCATTGAGTAGCTCAAGCTGGCTGAGAACGTGGAACCCTTCTGCAGCCTCTTGAGTGCTCAAATGACAGATGTGTGCCTCAAAATCTGCCTTTTATCCCAGCTCTCCCAATTTTGTACAAAATTGTACTTGTTCATTTCCAAAACACTAAATAAGAATAGCAGATTTTGTTAAGTTTTATGTTGTGTCCTCTTTTTGCGATTTAAGACTTAAAATCTTTGTTGGTCTATCTATCTTTTTGTCTCATTATTTTCCTATCTGACACAGAGGCACACCACCTATATACCTCTTTAAGGATACATTTGATGTCTAGCACTGGAGAGAAAGGAGGTCAGCAAACACCCTTTGAGTGCTGCCTCTTTGGCCATATTCAAGGTAGCTTGCTGCTGGGGCCCAGTGAGAATCTCAAGGCCATTTTGGCCAGGTTTGGGCATCCCATTGGCAGTTTCCTCACTGGTGTTCTTCCCTGCTGAGCTGCATAGATTTTTCTGAAGTTTCATTGCAGCTCACTTCTGCTTACTCAGTCTTGCTTCTTCTTCTTCTCTGTTCTTTTCAGAGTTGTTGATCTTAACAAACATCTGACATGCCAAGGTTTGGTCTTTTGACTCCTTCCAGTGGACTCAGTCTGTGAGGTGTGTGTCTATGTGAACGTGTGGCATATGTGTGCTCTGGTATTTCTTATGAAACTATTAAAATTAAAATTCCTTGAGGTTGTGGAGGTAACTTAGTGGGTAAAGTGTTTGAGTGTGAAGATCACTCATGATCCAATGCTTGGCACCCACATAACAGCCATTGTAATCGCAGCACTTGGGAGGCAGAGACAGGACTCCCAAGAGGAAGACAGCTAGCTAAACCAGCTGAGTGGGAAGCTCTGGCTTCAAGTAAGAGACCCTGCCTCAAAATATAAAGTGGAGAGTTATTGAGGAAGACACCCAATGCCAGTCTCTGGCCTCTACACACATGTGCATACTACACACACACACACACACACACACACACACACACACAATTTAAAAACTCAGGTAAATTAAATTTAGTAGAATTTATTTATTCAAGGAAGTACATTATGAATACAGCAGTTTAGACTAAAAACAGTTCAGAATGCTTCACTTCACTCTATGTACAAGCATAGCCAGAGAAAAAGAAATATATACAGAAATGACCTGATGGGCTGCAGTTAGCATTTGTTGTATCTGGTAGCTTTCAGATTGTGATTGGCTAGGACTTCAGCTACTTTGATTGGCTGGGACTCAACTGCTTCTACTTCCATTTAGGGCACGTACCATCCTCTTACTCTTTAATGTAAATTCATTACATGCTAGGTTACAGTGCAGGATGCACAGAGAAACCTTTAGGCTAAAATTAAAATATAGGTGGGAGTGGCTTTAAGCCAAACCTAATTCAATTTAACAGTGCCTCATTCCCTTCTGTGTTTATGTTCCTTGAAACTTTGTTGGGATTTTTGGAGACTTGTATTGAAGTTGGGTTCTTTCTGAGATTATATGGGATTTTGGGGGTGGGTGGGAGGAGGGGTTACCAGTTGCCCAGGGGCCTGGTGGATTTAAGAGCAGATTGAGTTAAAATTGTGTTAAAAATGTTGAGGCATCTGTGTATGGAAGGGGATTGTAGTTAAGATAGACATGCTTTTAACTTTGCCTCTCTTTGCTGGGCTTGCTTCCTGGTCTCATCATATAAAGTCATGTTCTTCCAGACCCCTCTTCATGTGTCAGTCTCTTCACCTTGGGTGGGCTCAAGGCTTAATTTCCTGTTTCTCATGTCACTGTGAAGCCCTCAGATGGAAAGGAAAGGTCACTGGAGTTCAGTACATAGCTTTGGATGAAGGGTTGGATCTTAGTTTCTTTCCGAGGTTCCCAGGCTCTGTGTCTTACTCTGAAACTGGAAACTCCGGGATGGTTCCAAGTTTCAAAGTGAGATGTACCCCTCACTTTATTGCCAGCACATTGATTCATTAAAATGTTATTTACTTTTGGTTTATATTTATCCAGGCTTCCTTTATTTTCCTTTTCTGAATGGGAGCTGGGTCATTTAGGGTTTCTAAGACCTCCATACAAATGGAGATAAATGTCTAAGTCATAATGAAGTGGGTTTTACATGAGAACTTCTGCAGCGAGAGAGACCCCAACAGAGAGACAAGACAATCTCTGTTGGTCCCAACACCAGAAATACAAAGTGGCTAGAGGAAGCTGGGAGAGGCACACAGCTGTAGGACTAGCACCCACAAACAGACACCATGAAAGACAATCAGTTTTGCATGCCCAAAGGCCAGAGACTGAAAGGTCTGTTGGGCATTCAAGAGAAACACTGAGATGAGTTACTGGGATATGAGGCTTATTAGAAGAGTTATTAATGCCACAGAAAGACAAAAAATAGCACGACGGGATATGAGAAGAGTTCATGCCCCAGCAACAGAGATAGAGTGATGGGGATTCCAAAGACAGGAAATTGGGGGACCATATGGCTGAAGTGGGAGTTCTCTTCTTATCCATTTCTGAGGATGGGAGTGGTTTCATAGCAGGGCTCTCTGATTCCTGGGAGGAATTTCTGCAGGAGGCAGGAAAAAAGGATGGAGACAGAATGTATGCTTTCTTTAATGTAAATTCATTCTCCCTGAGAAACCCTGGCACCTAGAAGTCTGTTGGTTAGAGATTCATAGGCAATGTCTCAGTACATGGCTTTCAGGCTCAGTAAAGGGGAAGGGCTGCAGGTACCATGCATGGCCTAGGCAGCAGCTGAATTCTAACATTACAGTTTAACACAGACTACCACAGTGGTTTTCCCCTCATCCGTGGTTTTATTCTTTGCAGCTTCAGCTCCTCATGGCTAACTGTGTTCCAAAAAGATTAAGATGTACCTTGACGCTTAATATGATTATAATTCTTCTATTCAATGATATTGTTTATGCTTTTTCCATACTACAGTTCTCTCCTTGCACATTTATGTGAGTTACAGGAATTGGACTGATGTTGTTTCTGTCTCTCTGACCCTGATGCTATAGGTGTATACCACTGCACCTAGCTTTTACTTAGGTGTTGAGAATATTAACTCAGATCTTTAGCTTGAGCAGCCGCGGACACATCACCAACTGAGCCATCGCCCAGCTCTCAGGAGTTCTAATGTCCTCCAAGTACGCTGAACATGAACACCCATTACTCTTTGCCTCCTGATTTTGAATGCGGTATGACCAGTCACCTCAAGTTCCTGCCACCATGGCTTCCCCACCATGATAGACTGTACCATTAGGCTGTGAGCTGAAATAAACACCTTTTCCTCCTAACTTACTTTTTGTCAGGGGTGTTGTTGTCAGAGTAACAGGAAAACTAATATAGTTCTTTACCATTTCTTTGAAGAATGTCTGTTTGCTCATTTCCATATTACACATATTCAATGAGTTTTCCTGCTAAGAGGAAGACAGAGGGAATGTGTGATCTGGGTTTCAAAGGTGTGAGGGGCTCACTGAGTTGTGCCATCTCAGCTTACTCTAAAGTAGATGAAAAATAGCTACTGAGTTTTTGTTGGTGTCTTTATGTCAACATTATAGATTTTAATAGTTGCTGAAAAAAATATAATTTTTCAGTAACCCTATAAACCAAAACTTTAGAGTTAAGCATTTTAGACCAGGGTGTGTATATAATAGGAGCTGAGAAATGAGCTTGTGTCAGTCAGTAACCTTTCTACCACGATAATGAACATTACTCAAGGCAGTTGACTCAGAAAGTAGGGAGGTTTGTTTTGACTCATTCTCTGGAGCTCCCAGTCCATGATTGAGTAGTCCCTTTGCTTTTGGCTTTGGCTGAGGCAGCGCATCATGGCAAAGTGAGAGACAGAGTAAACTCAGCCATTTGTACACTAGGAAGTAAGGAGGCTAGGAATTTGTAATCCCTTTCATAAGCATAGCCCAATGACCTAAACACCTGACTTGAGGCCTTTCATGTGGAAAGCCCACACACAGTACCTTTAGCTGCTTCCTGCAAGGTTTGGTCCCAGGAATGTGGGAGTGGGGTGGGGGTGTTAAGGGAATGAAGAAAGGACAGACACCAAAGATAAATAGACATAGGTATAGAAAAGTTGGGATCCAGAGGGTTGTACTTGCTCTGTTGGAGGACACCAACTACGACAGCAACCTTGAACCTCGTTAATTCCATACATCTGAATGGAAGAAGTAAATTTATGGCATGCAGCTGAATAAAGGAAGCAGGTTTAACCAATCTTCCTAGGGGAGTCTCTTAGGGGATCAGTTTCTGGTGGCAGTCTTCCTAGAGGAGGAAGCTGTGGTTGGTGGTTTCTCCACACAATGGTAACATTTGCACTTGGAGCAGAGGAAGACTTTGCTGTCCATCTCTCTGAGCCTCTCCTGGGGAGGGCTTTACCTTTTCCATGGATCAGAGGAATTTGGGTTCTTGATATGGTTGTGCATATGTCAAGAACATACATTCACTCTGTTCTTCAAAACTTTCTGATGGCTCCTCAGTGAAAACCAAGCCTTTAACACCTAGACCCAAATTTGGAGACATTTTTCATATTCAAACCATAGCAGAGCTTGTATTGGACAGTCAATTAAAAATACTAACTAATCATTATTTTTGGTATTGATAAAAAGATGATTATGATTATAAACGGTCAAAATGCATTCCAGTTTTCAAAACCAATTGAAGGGGAGAAATTTTTATATTAGTGGATTAAGTAAAGAGGCCTCATAAGATCTGAGGAAGTGACTTGGCAACAATTTTCTTGAAAATTGCCTAATTTTATCTTTGGTCTCAAAACTCAGATCTACAATTATATCTAATCTAAGACAGCCCAACTTTCTTGACAAAATAAGTAAAACTTGTACTCTGGGAAAAAATTAGAATACAAACAAGAATAATTGGGCAATAAACTTAAGCTAAAGGATTAGTTTTGAGTGGTTTAGTTACTGTATAAGTATACTGAAGCAACTTTTATGCCTATTAAATGTTTGGAACATTCATTTTATTTTTAACTTTTTATTGATTCTTTGTGAGTTTCACATCATGCAGCCCAGTTCCACTAATCTCTCTGTCCCCTCATATTTGCACTTTTCCCTTGTAATCCTCCCCAAATAAAACACACACACCAGCAATAACAACAAAAAATCAAAATTTAATAAACATCTCATCATGGAAGCTGTGGTGTGTCACAGTGTGTCCCACATCTTTCTCTGTCGACACATCTTTACTTGCAGATGTTTGTCACAATGACTCACTTCTGTGACACCATCAATATTGGATCATCAAGATTTCTCAGAGTTATCCTGTTGTTACCCTGTGTCATGTAGATTCTGCAGCTTTAGATCAGCAAGACTCACCCTTTCATGGGTGCCAACTGTTTGCAGATGATATAGATTTTGGAGTGGATCAATTCGTAACCCTGGATCTGGGCCTGGGTGGTAGCAATGCTGGTCAGCCCAATGGCTCTCCTATCCACCCCACCAGGGCGAGCTCTCCAGTACTGTTCTGGCTAGACTGCCCAATGCACCATCAGGAGAAGCCAGGGTTAGCTCTCCTGTTCTCATACCCTCAGATTGGCTTACTGGCATCCATGTCTCCAGAGCCAGCTCCTAGTCAAGACACTGGCCCATTCTCCCAAGTCCTGAATCCTGTAAGAGCCCGAGTCAGCTCTCTGGTTCTCATACCCTTGGGGCTGTGTCACCCTTGCCTTCTCCATTAGGGCTAGCTCCACTGTGTTGCCCAGGTGAGGTGCAGTGCCCACTCTCCCAAGTGCTGCAGCCTTTGAGGGACAGAGCCAGTTCTGGTCTCATGACCTGTGGATAGCTTTCCTGGCTGCCAGAAGTGGAGAGGGGTGCAAGTTGGGGGCTGGGCATCACCACTGCACCCCTGCCTCCCCACAGCAGATAAGTGGTGGGGTCAGCGCTCCTATACTAATACCCTTGGAGGTTGGCTCACCCACACCCTTGTTATCAGGGTCGGCTCTATAATGCTGCCTGGGTGAGGCTGAGGATCTGCTCTCCTGAGGGCTGCCAGTGGTGAGAGATAGGGCCAGCTTTCCAGAGGGCTGCATCCAGTGAGGGGCAGGGACAGTTTTGCACAGCCCCTGGACACCCAGGTAGTCCCCAGAAGCTGCCCTGGCCAGGGAATCCCCATGTTCTCTATGAGCCATGGACATAGACATTGATCCCTGCCACTGTGTAGCCACAAACATGGTCCAGACATGGCCTTTAGCATTTAATTTTAAAATATAAATAAATGTTTGGCTACACATTAAATTCTAATTTTTTAAAAATTTCATAATGGTTATTACTGTTTCCAGCCTGGAACATGGCAGGGTTCACTCCACTCCACTGAACTCCAACTCCACTCCTTACAGTCTTGTATTCTACTGGTTATTTTATCATTTTCTTTTAACGTTCAAGTTTAGGAAAACTGTATAAATATTCACAGAAACTTATGTTTCTTGAAATTAATGGTCAGTAAAATGTAGAGACCATGGTGAGCATATTCCCTTTATGCATGTGATAGTAACATTGAAGATTCAGTATTTTACAGATGGGCCAGGTGAGGGCCTACCCGATCTCTCCTACAGAGACAAGTACAATGTCTTATACAATAACAAAAGTTATTGAACATTGGGATATATTTTCCTTGAGAGATTCCTGTTTTCATTGACAATATCTGGCTTTTGTTATTTCCGTGAAGATTCTGCTGGTTCTTTGTAGCTCCTCTCTGAAGCTGTAACTCTTGTTCGCTTCTAAAAAAGACACGATTACTTATTACCTGTGATCATTCTTCAATTCCACAAGAGAACAAATGAACTGTGCATTCGCAACAGTCTCGTAAACGTATTTGGCCAGGAGGAGGCTTCTTGGCTGTGTGCCAGCAACTGGCTTTAGGGAACTTGCTTAGGTAATTTGCTCAATTTTAAAGAATTGGCTTGGACTGGAGAGATGACTCAGGGTTAAGAGCACTTGCTGGTCTTTCAGGGGATCCTGGTTAGGTTCCCAGTATTTATATTGGGAAATTCCAGTTTCAGGGAATCCAACTCCCCCATTCTGGTTTTTGCAGACATCAGTCAGCACATGGTGCATGCATAGATATACAAATATACATACACGTAAAACCAAAGCAAACATTTTTAGTTGGCTTAACGCTAGTCCCAGGATGAAGTTTATGAAAAGCATTGAGCATCACAAGGAAGGAGCAGAATCCCTGAGTGGCTGTGGTGTGAATAAAGGAGAAAAAAGACCTGTTCTTGTGCATTTACTTACTAATCTTATCAACTGTATCAAGACCCTCAGTTGACAGTCATCTTGGGAAGCCACTTGGCAGGCAAACCTGGAAGCTCCTGCTTCAGAAATCTAGCAGGTAGATGGCGATTCTAGCATGTTTTATTTTCCTCTCCTTCTTTTTCTCCCCTCTCTTGCCCACTTTCATTTTGGGCTATTGAAGATTTATGCTGTTCAGCACTCAGAGGATGTTTTCATAGGCTCTAATGAGGTCCCAGCAGTTTTTAACAATAACAGGACATTACTGTTCCTAAGATATATTATGTGTTTTTCCTCATCTTTCTCCCTTGAATGAAATGTAGAGAAGTATGTTAACTCCCAATTCCCATTCCTTTACTATGACAAATGGTTCAGTGACTCAATAGGACTAACTACCTCGCCGCGAATTTTATATGGTCATTTAAATAAAATCTCAAGAAGAGCATAGTTTCCACATATTTTCTGTTAGATTACTGGAGTTCACATGAACGGCTGTTTATTAGTGGCCGTGGAAGTCGTCCATAATGCTATCTTTGCTACATCTGCATCCCGGGGATGTCTTGTGCAGAGTTTGCTAGTCCTTTTGAGAGTCGTCCCTGAGAATGTTCCGTGTCTTGGTCCATTTCGTTTTGTTATTACAAAACCTCTGAGACTGAACAATTAATTAGGAAAAGAGGTCTCAGTGGCTCAACTGTTCAGGAAAGTCTAACAGCATGAGACGAGGGTGCCCTGGGTGTGCTACAACACAGTGGCTGAGCATGTACATGCAGCACAAATATGCATGTCAGACAACAGGAGATTCAAGAAAGCCAAGCTTGACTTTTGCCAACCCATATGGATGAAATAGTCCCACAAGACCTGACCAAAGCTTTGATCCTTTCCCAAAGTGGGGCTCCCACCATGAAGCCACCAGAACCTCTCAATAGCAGCACCATAATGGAATCCAGTCTTCTCACACACCAGCTCCTGGAGGACAAAATACAACCAAACCATAGTGCCAATGTCCTTCCACTTGGGGTTGGAGGGCAGTCCACAGTAACGTCTATGGCTTCAACTCCATGGGACAGTATGTACTTGCAGCAGGCGCTCACTCCCTTCTCTGGTGACTGTGATGGAAGCCAGGGCTGTAGAGGAATTTTAAAGAGAAGAACAATTTCAACAAGAGACTACCTCAGTCTTGAGTGACTTAGCTTTGGGCACTCCCGGCATTTGTGGGAGTCTGTGGTGACTGCTTTTGGAACCAAGTCTAGAGTGATTTCTTTTTTCTTTTTTCTTTTCCTTCTTAAAGGAAAGGTCAGACAGATTAAACATAAGCAAAAAAAACAAGAGAGAGAGAGAGGAACCAAGATGTGGTCCACAATGTAACATGGAGAAATTCCAACAAAATCAGGTATTTTCCTCTAAAGAACAGAGACTGTGGGGAAGGCTTTCCAGCAGTGGGTGGGGGCAGGGGTGAGGGTGGGAGACTCCAAGCAGGAAGGCTCACAACCTGCATTAATGTGTTCTATTTTGGTTCTGGGCTGCTTTGGAGCTCTGGATCTGTGGCTTTCACCCTGCCCTGAAATTAACATGTTATAAATGGATGGCTTGCAGCTCCCATCCAGCAAAGGAAGAAGCTTGAAAAATCATTCTGGGAAATGTGCTGAATCATTGTTCCAGGCACAGAAAGTCACCATGCCCTGAGAAACAGACTGTTGGGAAAGGCTCTGGGACAAACACCCCCATTCTATGGTTGTCACTTCGCTGCTCCTGTTATTTGGCTTTGGTTTTTACTAATAAAGTCTCTTGAGAGACTATTTGGAGGCAGATTTTAAAAAGCCTTCCCTTTCTGGATACCTCTGGGACAGAAACCGCAGAGCTATCTGATCTGGCTACGATAATTCTGTTCTCCATTACGATTTTCTAGACAACGGTTTTTACCCCTTGCACATGTGAATTTACACACACACACACACACACACACACACACACACACACACACACAGAAAGTACCAGATGCTGATGAGTTCCAGGACAGAGCTGACATGTATTGGAGGTTGTATGCTCTGTGCAGGTCTGATGTGGGTTCTGTGCGCTAGGTACTTTGTGCGCAGCATTGCCGTCTGGTGCTGGAGTCCTGTTCTAGGCGTGGCCTATTATACCCTCAGGTGGGCCGTCGGTGCTGATGAGGTTGTGGACAGCTCCAGGTCCCGGGTCCTCTACTTCATTCAGTGTCCTTTCTCTTTTTCCAAATAAGCAGTCTGTCCAAAAAGGCATCAAATGGAAAACTATAAATACTCTAAATGATGGAAACAGGAAGCAGAATAAAAATGATGGAGCTATTCACAGAAAGCATACTGTCAGATTTTTTTTTTCTCTGTAAATATATAGTATCCATTCTGAAAGGGCTGTGCCTAAAGAAGGAAAGACACACAGTGACTTGGCTGATATTGGTCACAGGCAACTGGACTTGCACGAGAGGGACTCCTCAGGGAGCGTGTAGTTGGGACACGACTGCAGAGCCATGGAAACTTTTGGAGAAAAACCAGTTTGGTTTCCACATTAGATATGCAAGCCTTGTGAAGTTCTAGTGGAGCCCATTTTCTGTGGCTACCATAGAATGCTCTAGACCAGTTCTTTGTAAAGAATGACGGCTCACATGTATCATTGTTCTGCAGGCTGTGAATGGACGTCTGTGAGCACCTCCAGCTGCAGGTGTGTGCTCATGCAGGTGGTGCATGGCAACTCTGCATCGCAACGACCACTTCCACCCAAGGCATTCGCACACCAAGGCGTTCACACCCTCCAACCTCTCCATGCCCTGAGTATTTCTTAAAGGTCCACCTCTCAATCCTGTCACAGAGGCCACCGGCTTTGAACAAGAGTTTCCAGGGGTGAGCCATTTTCAGATCACAGCAGCTACCAGTTTTCCAGTGTCTTGTGCTCTACTGAACAGCTAAAGGGCTTCATCTCTGATGACTCTTATTTATTTGATCACTAAATTAAAACTGTGTTTGCACCAAGACTCAAGACTCTGAGAAGAGAGATTAAGTAAGCAATGGTCAAGCTTCTGATTTCAGTGCAATTTTCTACTTCAACACATGACTGATGACCCCCTCCAAACTTGTTTTTATGTCCACTGCTTTTATGTCTATTCACCATAAAATGAACCAAAACCAGGCAAAATTCAAAGGTATTTCATCCATGTAAAAAGTAAGAGTATCAGTTCGTATAAACTGAGCCTATTGCAGGTTGACACGTTTAATGAAAAGAGACTCTATATTCTAAAACAAGCCTTCTGATCTATTGGCAATGTTATCAACTCCCTGCCCAAATCTCTACTATTTCTGGTTTAACAGACGATAGTTAGATTCTTATATCTACTTGGTATTCAGTCTGTTGTAAATGTTCTTATTGAAGTGTACATGAAGAAAAGTTGGCTCCATACACATACATAGTTGCAAAGGGGAGTATCTAAGGTCATTTGTATGGTCATTGTTGGGTCTTTGACCTAACATAATTTCAGAAAAACTCTGAACATCATGAATGGTAGATACTGGAGATTCCAGAAGTCATAGGTTGTTAAAAGAAAATTCAAGCTTCAGGGAGAAGATACCAAGACACTTTCCCACACTTTACAAGTTATGATTATTGTCCTTGAATTCTCATCAAATCTGGATGGGAAGATCCTATTGCTGGTAAGGGACTATACACTTTAGTTGCAGAATGCCAAGAAATTATTCTGGAACTAAACTGGAAGCTTCCTATCCACAGTGCCAGAAATCGCTATGCAGGTAGCTGGGAGAGAAATGTCAGAAATCCTATTACCCAGCCTTAGACCTCACAGGCAACAATACTAGAGTGCCAGGCAAAATGTGCTTATGGTGCAAAAATGGTATAGCTGTTCTGGGAAAATAACCAACTGCTCTGTGTACGAGCTAGGAAGGAGCTCACACTTGGTACTGTGAATGTCATCAAAGTCCCGTGACTGAGGAGCTCCTGGGTAGTAGAGATGAACGTGATCTTCTTGTTTTGCTAAATTATATACATAAATGAAACTGTAGAATAGCAAATTAAAAAAAATAAGCAAAGGATACTTTTTGTTTGTTTTGACACAAGATATGACTATGTTCATTCCCAGGCCAGTCTCCAACTCCCAACAATCCTCCTGCTTCTGCCTCTCAAGTGCTAGGATCACAGGCATGTGTGACCATGCCTAATACAAATGACAACCTTTTAAAGGTTGCTTGTAAAGTCGAATCTGAAGCAGCATTTGGTATTTTGCTGTATTGCTTCGGCCTGCATGTCTGTTGGCTGTTAGCCACACAGGAGTCAATAACATCACTTTCTGATCACTCTGAAAATGTTTCGTGGTTGTTCTCACACTTTCAAAATGCTGAATGTTTCACTTACAAAACTGAAATTTCATTTTCCTCAGTATCAACTCCAATCTCCTTTTAAAAAATGGTCTCAGATTTCAGTCAACTCTGGTGTCTAATCCCTGGAGATGCCAGTACTCAGGAGGCTGAGGCAGAGAGATAGTCAGTCATAAGTCTGAAGCCAGATGAACTACACTGTAAGTTCCAGGCTATTTTGGGCTAAGAAGGAGATACTGTCTCAGAAAATAATTAAAGGGTGAAAATAAAAAAGAAATCAGAAGGCCTCTTGGGCTTATAGTGGTGGATAGAAGGTTTTCAAAATTCTAAGATTTGCTCAGAGGATCACGTTCCATCACTGCATACAGAATAGACAGTGCTTTCCCTTGAAGTGCGGGCCCACTGCCCTCCTTTCCAGGTAATGTCTGTCATGTAGCCAAGTCTTACAACCAGGAGACACTGGGCACAATCAATCATTTCTCCACTTTGAAACTGGTTTGTTGTGTTTTGCTGGGTTCTCTTACTCTCCTGCTTTGCTTTCTCCTTAGTGACCCAGGTTGTTTTTTCTTTTATTTTTCTTACCTTTATTGGCTACACCTGCGGTGGGGCATACTCTGGTTGTGATCCTGAGTCCTCGGTGTCTCTAATATGCAATCTACTTAGGTGGCTGCATCCAGTTTTGTGGTTTGTAGATGCTACCTGCTGCTGGATCTTTCCTTCTCAATCTTTCCCTTTCTCTCAAATCTGTCTCCACTCAGTCAACAAACTCCAAAAACCTGGCAAATAGCTCCATTTGGAAATCATATAGTTGTTTTCAGTCAAAGGTGACCTCAGCAGAATTCCTGATGTCATTTCCCTTGGCATTTCCTCTTTAGTGTCAGTAAATGACACCAACATCAAAGCCCAGAGTTTAAGGTTAATTTTTTGGATATGTGTATGTTGTGTGCATGTTGTGTGGTGTTGGTACATGCATGTGAGTGTGTGGGTTTGCAAGTCCATGCGCACACATGACATTTGGCATCTTCCTTTATCACTTTGGCCTTACTGCCTTGAGATAGGATTTCTATTTCTCATAAACCTCTCATTTTAGGCTAGGCTGGCTGACCAGAGAGCTCTTTGGCTCTGTCTCTCTGTTCCATGCTCCCGGTGGTGGGATTGCAGGTATGCCAAGTCATGCTCAGCCTTTCTGTGGATGCTAGAGATTAGAATTTGCCCTCTCATGCTCATAGAGCATGCACTTACTTATAGAGTCATCTCCTCAGTTCGTACAATAATTAAAATGTTTACCTCTCCTACTCCATAACCAAAAGCACCAGTGGGAAGTACACTCTAACTCCATCTTGAATCTCATCCCTGGTCATCATGCCCACAGCCCCTGTTCTTGACCAAGATGTCTTCAGGAGAGAAAGAATATTGGATGCTTAGTAGGCATAGGCATCTCTTACATGAGCTGTCACAGTTAATTTACAACATGGTCCTTGGTGCTGTACCATCAACTTAGGAAGTCTTATAAAGAAAGTGCTTAAAAAGGAAAGACTTTATAAGAAGTTGTGCTGGCTAATCTTATGTCAACTTGACACACAAACTAGAGTTGTCTGGAGGGAGGGAATCTCAACTGAAAAAGATGTCTCCATAAGATCCATCTGTAAGGCATTTTCTCAATTAGTGATTGGTCAGGAAGGGGCCAGCCTTCCTGTGCATGGTGCTATCTCTGGACTGGTGGTCCTGGGTTCTATAAGGAAGCAGGCTAAGCAAGACAGAGAAAGTAAACCAGCAAGCAACACTCCTTCATGACTTTTGTGTCAGCTCCTGCTTTCAGGTTCCTTCCCAATTTGAGTTCCTGTCTTGACTTTCTTGGATGATGAACAGTGCTTTGGAGGTGTAAGTCAAATAAACCTGTTCCTCGCCAACTTGCTTTCTGGTCATAGTGTTTTGTTGCAGCAGTAGAAACTCTAATGTGAGTAGGAGTCCTGTAGACTTGAGGCTGCCTGGGTAGTAGCATTGTTCAATCACATGCTACAAGACATCTTTTTCAGTTGAGATTCCCTCCTTCCAGACAACTCTAGTTTGTGTGTCAAGCTGACATAAGATTATGGGTATAGCATTGTTCAATCACCTTGAAGAATCCAAGGAGTTTCTGTTCAAGATAATAGGAAGAGAGATTTGTACCTTGGCGGGGATTTCTTTGTCATAAATAGGATAGTCAAAGAGTTTATCATCTAAAACTAAGATGCTTGGGGAAGTGAAAGGGTGCTGTCTCCATACTGGGGCAGTCCAAAGCAAGTAAAGGTGCATGTTCATCCCAGCTGTTAGAGAGGAAAGTGGGGGCTTTGCTGAAAGGACCAAGGGCATCACAACCACAAGGGCGAGACTGCAGCCGTAACTCAGCAAGCGTTGGGTCTGGAAGCTAAGAGCTTCCTTTGTGTTCTTGCTGAGTTGGCTTCCTCCTTCCAGGCCAACATTCTCTTTCACTAGTCCACGTGGTTCTGTTCAGTTCCAGAGGTTACATCAGGTTAAACCAGAATACCACCCCCCTTCATTTTATTAGCATTCTTTCAGTTTTATAAGCTCACATTTACAACACTTAGTAAAACAATATCGAGAGCCACTTGATGTTTTGATGACACATATCAGAAATCCAAGTCTGGATAGGCAGTTACATAAGCATCCGCTTCAGACTATAAGTTTGCCTTTTGGTTTGATGGTACAGGATTAATAGGTTTCTCATTTGCATTGAATGTCTTTAAGATCTGGCCTATTGCTCATGATTTTAGTCATCAATGTAAAAATACTATACACCTGAATGAGTGGGTGTGACCTTCATGGGTGGAGAAAGGGAGAGACTGGCCTGGTATAGCCATAAAAACTAAAAGGCATGAGTCTGTGACAGCCATGGGTGTTATTTTCCTTAGTAGCATTAGGTAGACTAATGTAAGTAGAGAAAGAGGGGTCAGGCCTAGGATTAACATAGTAGAGGAGAGCAAAAGCCAAATGGCAAGAGATTGTTGACCATAGACCAGGATGCTCAGAACACAGCAGGGACTGGTGTGAATGGATGGGGGTGAGCATAGGAGAGGAGAAAGTTGTTTACACATGACAACTTCAAAGGGGCGGCGGGGGGGGGGGGGGCGGCGATCTGAATGTCACACAGTAGTGTCTCATCTGACAAGGATACAATGAGTTAGGAATCAGTAATGCCAATAAAAGGTTTTTAATAGAAGCAGGTCTTCAGTTGCCTTGTGGAGGCCAACGCTGTCCCTCTAGAGGCCACATGTGAGTCTGGGTTTTAAAAAGTAATTCTTCTAGTTCTGCCCCCCCGCCCCCCTTTAAAATCAGTTTGTTTATCTGTTAGGAACTGAGGACAGAGTTCTGAAGCAAAAAACAAATTTGGGAACTACTGCTCTGAAGTCTGTCTGTCTGCTGTGCAACTGGCTATGCATTAGCCGCAGGGCTTGTTCACAGTGCAGCCTACTATCCTTGGGCCAGAGGACCAGAGTCCCATTCTGTAACTGTGACATCACAGAGTCCGAATTTCGACAAGCACACAAAGAAAAGCGGGTTCCTCCATTCCGGAGAAGACTGCCTCTGTTCGAGACAGTTTAGAGTATATAACATCCAGAACTGCTCTAGGTATTTGAAGAGCAATTCAGAGCAAACGGAGACAAAGAACCTCTGCCTTTTCAGCTCATCTTCCAGAGAAAGAAGACAGGTAATTAACACAAGAAAGAAGTCGATCATATGGTCTGTTAGACGCTGAGGAAGAAGAAAGAGACCAAGGCATAAGTGGTAGACTGGAGGTCAGCATAAGCTTTGGTGTTTAGAACAAAGTGATGAGTTTTGAAAGCAGAGCCAACAGGATCCCTAATGTAGGATGGAATACATAAGAGAAAGATGCAAACAACTCTAAAGAGAGACACTATCAATGGAGGCAGCAAGCTGATATTGGGAGAGGAAAGCCCATGCTTCTGGTTTTAGACAGAGGGGAGTTGGAATGCTCCTTAGACATCTATGGGGTCTGTGGGGTTAGTTGCTGAGGGGCAGGTTAGAGATCTGGGGCCCAAATATAGACCTGAGGGATGTGAGAGATCAGAGCTGTGACTGTGGGGAACTCCATATGAGGTCAGATAGCAGAGGGAGGTAAGCAGAGGAGACAGAAATGGGAGGGAGGGGAAGCAGATCAGAGGGTCTGTAGCATCTTGAAATCCAAGTGAAGAAAATAAAGCAAGGAGAAAAGAGTGGTGGGTGATGGACGTAGCTGCTTGCAATCACGTAAGAAAACTGAAAACTTGGCCATTGAATTTAGCCATCTGAAGGGTTGGGCCAGAGCAATAAAGGGAAAGTGGCAGTCAGACGTAAGTGTTTAAGAATAAGGTTAATTTTTCAGAAACTAGACCTGGGACATGTGACTGAGGGCCATAGTAGTTTCACATACAAAATTATTTACTCATCGTCTACTCTTTAGCAGCCGGTGTGCTTGCCTTTGGGGAATGTTGGTTTACTTGGATCTACATACACCTTCTGTTTCTAGCCAAGTGGTGAACAGTGGTCTATGGACTGTCTGAAATTCCAGGTGCATAGAGAAGGAGGATGAGGCTGGCGGCAGGGACGGGTTTGCAGTTTTATTTGGTGGGTAAACACTCCATAGACTTCTGTAACTCTTCCAGACCCTTCTTTTGCAAGCTTAATTATACATGTTTATGCAAAGTTCCGGGACACTGTGACCCTGATACATTTGAATAGATTTACCAAGACCAAGAAATAAGCACCTTAAAATCCAACAGTGAGCAGTAAGAAAAAGCAACCACACTGATAACACTTAATCCCATTATGGACCCCAGGAGAACCCAGCAGGGATGGTGTCCCTGGAGTTGTGAACAGTGTCTTTGAGCCCTCATGTAGTTTCTGGACTGTGAGAGAGGAGAGCTTTAGAAAGCTGGCCCCCAACACCAGCAAGCCACCCATCCACTCCGTCCATTCTAGTGTTACTATTTCCTCAGAGTCTTCTGCTACAGGGACAGTGGTTTTTTTGTTTCCCAGAATGCATCTTTCAGTCCGTTTTCTTCTGAAATCCTGGTATGTTATCAATGTGAGACTGCAGGGTAAATGAATGTGCTGTTGTGTTTAGCTAGCAATGAATGAGAAGAGTTGGGTGTTGAGAGACACCTGCATCTGTTCTCTCTGGAGACAGACCCCAGCCCACATGACCTAACCTCTCTTTGTGCTCTCTTGTTTTCTTTCAACGTGTCCTCTATTTCTTACCCACATCTGCCAGCCACCAAGGACGAATGACCCTGAATTCATCAGCACCCCGTTGGGTAAATTATTTCTCTAATTACTTTGTATCAACATTTTAAGCTAAATATTCAGGGGCTTACTTCCCCTCCCCCTTGGAAAGGTTTCCAAGGAGGCTGAACAGACTTAGAAAAACACCCATAAATCCCTCTGGATCAGAGCCCTGCCCCAGGGTGCTGGGCTGGGCAGGTGCAAGAGCAGCAAGATGGGATGAAGGAAAAGGCTTGGATCCAAACCAGAAGTCACATTGTATGCAGTTCCTTTTATTCTTTCTTTCAGGTACATTTCACATCTTTTCTCACAAACCCAGGCCAAACTTGTGGTCAGAGTCTGTTCCTGAGAGAGAGAGAGGATGGAGTGGAGCAAGTGCCAGCTAACTTCAACCTGTGGTGTCTGCACAGAGGGCCCAGAGGAGGAGACTGGCATCTCAGCCTTTCCTTGTATCCCACCAGTATTTACTTCCAGCCAGTGGAAACTGGAGCAGCTACTCACAAGAAAAACAGAATCTGATGTCTTGATTGTCATGTTCCTCCTAAGGCATTTGCTAAGGGTCTAGCTTGAACATGTTTTCATGTGTGCAAAAGTAGTTGCATTAACCCAGATGTCCTTCCAGTGTGGAATATACAGACCCCTCCTTCCCCTGGCTTACCCCAGGGTTCCTGCTGGTCATCCTGAGACTTTGGAAAGGAACTCTTCATATTTGTGTTATTCATTACAGCGGCTGGGTAGGGTATTTGTTGAGTGTGTGTGTGTGTGTGTGTGTGTGTGTGTGTGTGTGTGTGTATACATGTACTTCAAACAATTTGAGTTTGTGTCTGACTATGTTACTCCATTTGACAGTTCTGGTGGTCAAACCTAGCATCTAGTTCATGTTAGGCATGTGTTCCTCTATTGGGCTATATTCCAAGTCATTGTATTTTAATTTATTTAAATTTTGACTTATTTATTTTGAAATGTTGATACTCTATTCAAGAAGCAATCCAAAACACATTTGAAGGTGATACCACAAGATATAACTGGGCATCACCACAACTTTCTTCAAGAGTAATGTTGGAAAATTGTTTACAATGTTAAGGGCAATTATACCCATTCGATATGTAGTCAGCTAGCCCCATGTATAGGACCAGGGTTTGTTGAGACTAAAAGATCCAAGACAGAATTAGGACTTCTATTCCTGATCTTGCATTTCCATAATGCGTTCTATCTCTGCTGAAAAGAAAGGACCAGAGTGGTGATAGCAACATTGTTCTTCATAAACACATTCTATCTACAAAAGAAAGGAAACCATGTGTCTGTGAGTGCAGTCAGTACACAGCAATGTGAAGGAATAGATGGTGGTATGGCGAATGTTGAGTGAAAGTTGATATCTAAAAAGGCTACAGACTCTATGATTCCATGCATGTAATTTAAAACTAGAAAAAACCAATCTACCATGATTGCCCAGTTCTAGCCTCCCAGCTCAGTAATGTTGAGCTCAGATAGATATCTCTCATTTATTTCTATTCTCGCTTGGAGTACTGCATACAGCCATGCTACCTGAACACCACCATCTGGATGTCTTTCATGATGGCTCAGAAATTTAATATCCCTAGTCACTGACGAAGAGGAATCAAGGTAGGCATGTGGGGTCCTAGAAATGTGTTTGTCTGGATCTGGGTGAGCCTGTGAAAATGAGCATGTATGGAAAAAATAAACTTCTATGGTACATTTTTGTTCCTTGTAAATTATGTCTAGATCCAGCAGCGTAAAGGAAAAAGAAGAAAAATACAGAATCCTGACCTGGAGGAGCTCATATCTGGTAAGAAAGAAAAATGTTAGAAGGAAATGTTTCCTTCAGTGTCGTAGATGCTGCCTCAAAGATAAACTGTACCACATGGGGGTCAAAGAGATGCCCCTGAGGCATGGAGAAGAGCAGAAAAGGGGAGAGGGAAGGATGAGAGGGAGGAGAGAAGAAGAAGAGAGGGAAAGGGAAAGAGCGTGTGGTCTTGGGAGAGGTAGGGAATTTCTGGAGGGGCATAGCTCCCTGTATCCAGTGTAGGCTGTGGCCTCACCATCTGAGGAAAGGCTAGTCAGAAGGTCACTAACCCTGAACACCAACACTCAGTGTTTCTACTCTATGACCTTTCTGTGGTTCTTGATTTTACCAATGAATTTCATTTTTTGGAAGTTCTCTATTTTTTCATATTTCTTTCTCCTTCCCCCTCTCCTCTGCCTCCACCTCTCCCTTTCCCTCTGCTTGTCTCTTTACCATTACTTTTCTGTTCTTTCCTGGAGCCTTCTCTCTATTCTTGATCTCTAAAATGCTTGCCCTGCAAGAACACACTCTGTAGTCTTTCTCTTCAATTCTTTCCTCTGGCTAACATCACCTGCATCTGTGGGTGGTCTTAGCTACCTGTTGCCCAAATAGCATTCATTCCAAGTTTGACATTCCCAACTCACGTTTTTTAACCTTACTCTCAGAGCAGAGTGTGTGCATGCCATCTAGACACTGCCATTCAGACGGTCAGCATGATCAGCAGACAGCTCAAATCAAGTCTAACGTTACTCACCCTGAGCCCTCTTGTCCCCCTGACCCCCAAGTCCTTTTTCTTCTTATTTAGTAATCTGTCTCTGGGCCTTTTCTTTCAAGCTCAGTTAAGTAGCCTTTCTTTGACCTGCCATACTCTGTATATGTGTTGGCACAGCACAGAACATGCTCCTTTGAAAGCAGGAACACACTTAGAAGCTGCTATTGTGTCTTCACCTCTAAGAAGGGATCTCCTAAGCAAGACTGAGGAAAGCTTTAGCAAGAAGGCAGCCCCACTGGTGTTTGGTGGAATTAGTCTTAACATTTTCTATTCTTCTAAGATTTGAAATTGCTTCAGAAATGCCCTGCCCTTTTCCACAGATATGTGTGGATGCTAACATTATGACACCTTTATTCACTTGGCCAAGTGAAAGAATATTACTACTGAGTTAAGGAAAGAAAAGAATGAAATACATTGACTGTGTTGAATTCCCCCCTAGGCATGGTGAATTCTGGGACTTTGTCTTTGTTTTCTCTGTCACTGTAACAAAATACTTGAGAATAGGTGAATAACAAAGAATAAAAGTTTAGGTCTAGGGAGATGGCCCAGTCAGTAAAGTATGAAGATCTGAGTTTGGATTCCCAGGGCATGGAGGTCCCTGTCTCTAGCCCTAGAGCCAGGGAACTGGAGATAGGTAGATCCCTGGAAATTCATTGGTGAGCCAGTCTATCAGTGAGCTGCAGTTTCAGTGAGAGAGCTTGTCTCAAAAAATGAGATGAAAAAATGATTGAGGAAGACACCCAGCATCATGCTCTAATCTCTATAAACATATGTATACATCAACATGAACACACACACACACACACACACACACACACACACACCCCACATTTATGCATATACATGTATACATAGGATAGTTAGAATGGTTTTATGGTCTGGAAATTTCAAAAGCATGGCAGGAGCATCTGAAAAAGCCTCATAACACTTGGAGGCCTCCAATGTCCAGAGAGAGCAGATGTACTAACACATTATCTCCAGATAAGGAGAGAGACAGTTACTAATGGAATGTATCACTCTCTCAGGACCTTGCTTTACTCTAATCACCTTCCTAGGCCCCAGCCTCTATGTGTCACAAACACATAAATTTAAAATTATGTAGAAAATTAAGTTTGTCACACACAAACTTTTGGGAGACACACTTGAGCCATAACAGGCTTTAGTGAAGTCATTTAGATATGGCCTCTCTGTTCCTCTGCCCTCTGTACCTCAGTATTGCCTTCATGCGTTTTGGCTTTATGTTCATTTAGAGTGCTGTGGACTCACATTACCTTCATGACTGGTAGAAATTTATTTCCAGTAAAATTCCCCAGGGAAAGTCTCCTTGACTTGAGTTGGCCAGTTAACTCACCCTGAGCCCATCACTGAAGCCAGGCATTTAGAATGCTCTTGCGGTCCATTATGTGTTCCAAATCCCAAAAGCTGGGTATCCAACCAACCCTCAAAATACCTGACCCTGGTGTAGGGAGGGTTCCCCCTCAGGAGAAGTGAAGTACTGTTTGTAGAAGAAAGACTTTTGGCAAAATAACACATGTCTATCCTGAGCCCCATGGAAAGAGAAGTTAAGGATGCCACAGAGCTGGCAAACATGCCATGGTCTCCTGGGCCTGCCCCTGGCTTCTTGATTGTGGTTTAGCCTTTGATTCACTCCATCTGTCAGCTTGTCTCTTCTGTCAGCCTCATACTTCCTAGTAAGCCAGTCACTGTCAGGGGATCAGGCACCAAAGAAAGGAGCCATTGAACCTGTACTTTGAATTCACCCTCTGTCTTTACCTGTCATGCCCTGTCCTGTGTTGTGGGAATGAGGAAGAATAGTACAGCCAGCCAGCTCTGGCCAGTCTGTGTGAATCACCTGTAAGTCATGCAGAACAATGCTCCAGAGGGCTCAGGTTTCCAGGAACTTCAGCTCACATATCCCTCTTACTCCACATGGGTCTGACCTAGGGCTCTGGCTCCTACCTCCTGTCCTTCATTCCTCAATGTTGTTGACATTTTATGGTGAAGGGATGCTGGAAAAAAGAAAGAGTGGCTTCCCTTAATCCAAAGCTTAGGTGAGATGTGGCAATGGCAGAATTCTGAGGTGGCCAGGATGTCGCCCCTCTTGTCAGTATTACTGGTGTTACCGTGCTACTTGGCAGAGTCTGGTGTTACTAAATACAGCCATATTTCCAGTCCTGGCTATGCTGCTACATGAAATTGCGTGCTCATGTGTCTCTGGCCCTTGCCCAGGTTTTGGGTTTTCTAATCAGTGCAATGAGAATCTAGGACAGAAACACCCTTTTAGTTGAAAGAGCCTTTCCATGATTCCGAGAAATTTAGTTAGGGAGAAAATCACAACACACACGCACACGTGCACACACAAATGAATACACAGACACACAGACAATACACAGACAGACACATAGATACACAGACACACAGATAGACAGATAAATGGACAGACAGATACACACACACACACACACACACACACACACACACACACACACACTGAAAACTGTGTTCTAGGGGTAGATTTCATCCACTCACCATCTAAACCATCCACTAATTTCCTAGTAATGTATTTCCTGAGAAGGAGTTGAGGGGGGCACAGTTTCTCTCTCTCTCTCTCTTTCTCTCTCTCTCTCCCTCTCTCCCTCTCTCTGATACAGTGTGTGCTGTTCTCTAAAATAAAAATCAGCCTCTTCCAAAGCTGCTGAAAGTTTTATGTCATCTTAGCACACACCACACCTAACCCCAGCAGGACATTGTTTCCTTGTCAGGGGATGCTGAGCAGAGTGCGCCAAATAATGGCTCAGTTGTCCGATGTCTACTTACTGGATTAGCAGAGTTAACAAGTGATATCTTATTCCTGGCTCCTCTGTTGAAACATGATACTTCCAAAGGCGTAGAAGCTGTTCCCACTTGGTGACCTTCCTCCTTTCAGGGAATGAACATATTTACTTCTCTCAGCCCAGGCTTTTCTCCTCCCTGTAGGATAACCCAAAACATCTGGAGATGCTGTGGGGTCTTTCTCAAGATGAGTACGTGTTCCTTTCAGCTTCTATACTGTAGCAGATGAATCCTGAAAACTAGAAATTAGAAGCTAGAGTTATGATGATGTGGAGCCAAGGAACATCTCCCTGTCATCCTGCACATTGGCTTTCTCTCTTTTGCTTTCTTCCCTCCTTTCTTTTTTTTATAGGGACTTTTGGGGGTGGGGTGGGAACATAAGGCTTAGAGGTTCCCTTTCTCCATGAATCTAGCTCAGGAAGAGGCCATCTGGGATGGACAATATGGACGCTGAGTATGCTTCTTCTGGGCTCTGCTTTCAGGCTGGAGCTATTGGTTAATGGGGCAGCATTTGCCTTCTTATTGTAGACCCCTGAGGGCTGTCAAACCTTGCCTCTGTGGAGTATAAACCACTGCTGGAGGCCTTGGAAGAATTTAGAACTAGTTCCTTTGCCACTCCTCTAGTTAGTGGAGTTTCTGAATATCAACTCTGTTTGCTCATTGCCTTTGTTTCAAGGTGTCCTTTCTGTGTTCAGACCTAAACAGTGTTTTCACACTTACGATCCAGGACCACTTCCCGGCTGAGAGGTAAGGATCCCAGGCCCAACAATGGCAGGGTTTCTTCTCCATTGCCCTTGAGTCTTTCCTTGAAACTTACCAGTGAGGCTCCGTTACAAAGAAGCATGGATAAAAATCCCCATTTGAGAGTCCATGGGCCTTAGACATTCCAACTGCTATATTGAGCCCAGGACTACAATAGAATACCGTAAGGATGATATACTTTGGTAAGAGACGTATTTTCCTTTGGGAGGTGGACAGTGGGAGATGAGTTTATTAAAGGAGAAAAGAAAACAAGGAGCTAGGTGGGAAGACACCCATGAAAGAGGTGAGGAGAGGTCCTAAGAGCTTCCCTGCTTTGGTAGATTGTGCTGTAGGTGGGATGTGAAATATTAACTGTTTACAAGGCTCGTATTTCCATGTATGAAGAAAACAGAGGAAAGCTGAGCAGAGAGAATCAACCCAGCTTCCTTCTTAGTTTGAAACTACTTTAAAATGGATTGTCGGGTGTTGGAGGAAGCTATTTTCCACAAGCTCTGGTAGTCCTGGAACAGAGTGTGTCCCTCCAGCTGAGCAAACAAACCCAGAAGAGAAAAGGCACTCAGGTTCACAGTCCCTAGACAAGAAGGCCTCCTTCCCTCCACACCCCACTGCCTCCCCCCCATCATCTCCCAGGGCTGGAACCCTGGCTTTGGCAATGAAGTCTTTAGGCAGGGAAGGAGGACCTGCTGCCCTGGAGCTGCGTACAACATAAAGAGATTTACAGTCTTCTACTCCTGACTTTTATTTAATGAAAACCAGAGGTATAAAAATGAGGCAGCAGCAAACACCATAACAGGAAATAAAGGGGGGAGGAAAGTGGGGGATCACGCTCAGCACACAGAGCACACGTTTTCGCACAGGTGCTCACCACGGCAGCTTTTACCAGCCACGCTCCTGGAGGTGACTTGAGAATAGACGAATGGGATTGATTGGTTCCCAGTCTGGTCCTTGGCTCTAGTACCCATTGAGAAAGTGACTAAGCTTTGATGAAAATCCTAAGGACCTTCGGCAGTTTTCTTCTTTTGCCTGGAAATCTTTGCATTATCCAAAGACCCATTGTTGTGTTTGTCTCCCTGGGAAGTAGCTGAGTTTTAAAACAAATTGATGCTAAAATCCCCTTTATGGACAGTGTACTTGGCTGTGTTTGTGGGGACAACAGAAAATAGACACATTTTTCCTTTCAAGTTGCTAGTAATTTAACTAACCCTTTTCTTGCAAAACCTCATTTGTAGTGTCCTAGCTGATGGTTTGGGGACAACTCACAAACCTTCCTAATGACAGAATGAACACTGAATGGGATTCCTTTTACTAAAGAGTAAATCCAGACGTGGACGCCACAAGCATGCCTTTCCTTTCAGTAGTCATACCTGAACTCTGATTCATCAGTTAAACTCAGGTGGAAGATATCGGATCCTTATAAAAATATTCTAAAGCCACATCTAACCTTTAAGTGGGAAAGGTCTAGATGTTTCATTAAACATTTATCACTTTTTTTTTTGAGAGGAAAATACTTTGTTTTCCTCTCTTGGGGAATTACCCAGAAGCAATAAAATGCTATTTTATAACTGAATATCCCAATTTACATCACGTGGAACGAAGCAAAATAAATACAAACTGTAAAAATATGGTCATGGCCCATATATTTTAAAAAGTGTTGCCACCATGGACCAATGCAGCTCAGACATGTTTCTTTCATGTTTAACCGTATGGGGTGGACAGACTTCTCTTCAACATCAGCTTTATTCCCCTGGGACTGTTTGGTTTCTGCTGTCTACTTCCTTCAGTATAAAGGAAAACAATGGAGTCCTCTGTCTTCCTTAAAATGTAAAATAAGATTCTGAGGATAACTCCAAGGAACAGACCGGGTTCTTCCTCTTCACCTGTCTACACTTCCTTCTGCACCTCCTGTGGCTTTACTTTCCCTTGGAGTAAGGATGTAGCTTTTTAGAGCAGATTTCACCCCTACTGCCACCCTCACACATACATACTGCAGGGTTACAAAGGAAATGTTTCCAGACCTGAGTTTTGCTTCAAAACTATTTAGTGGAATGAGGCAGTGAGTGGCCCCAGGAAGGGAAGGGTCTGATCAGAACCAGCTTGGCCCCCCAACTAATTATTATTGAAGCCTGTTGGGGGTTATTATGCCATGTTTTTGTTTGAATGATTGACGTTTTCTATAAAAGATGTCTTCTTCAGTTCTCTCTGGGATTAGAAACTTCTTTCTTTACAAGACCATGGCTTATTGATCCATAATTTTCTCCTCTACATTTTCAGTGATGTTTCTCCCCCCCTGAAATTGTCATCATTTTTTTATCTGTTAATTATCTATGGCAAAGAAACCTCAAAAGGATGGTACAATGTTGGTTATGCTCTGTGGGGCTTTAGATGGACTCCAGTTACTTCAGACAATGGTATAGGTTGGCCTCACAAGGACCTAGGTTGATGGGAGCAGAAACAGGTTCTGCTGGATCGTAATCTATTTCCTTTCCTTCTCTTCTAATTTCTTCTTTTTTTTCTTTCTAGTTATCCTCTCTGGGTGCCATTTGGCTCTCTACCTTATATTCTCTAGGAGAAGTTGTCCCCAAAGTGTTTCTCAAACTCAACTGTAGGTAGGTGTGCTAGAACTGCATACAGATAGCAGGTACTGGAAGTTGTATGCACACCTGTTAAGCTTTGAAAAAATTGTCTCATGCTCTTCACATATTGAGACATAGCCCACATTTGATAAGCAAAGGGAGCCCTGGGAATTAAATATGTTTGGGGAAAGAAGTGGGCTGAGGGAAGTTAGTATGTGGAGGGATTCTACCTCCGCAACGTCTGTCCACTCCACAGATTCCTTAGAGTATCATAAAGCTGACGTCTACATAAGACTTAGGTAGCCCATGACTTAGGTAGCCCATGAAACACATGATAGTGATAGTGTCAGAATTCCCAATGACATCACTATGCATGAATGATCAGTTATAGACAAAATTGAATATTGACAGTTCCAAATTCCTGTAAATGAGAGAAAATGACCAAATGCAATAGTGTAATAAAGACCCGATACTCATACGCAAAATACATGGGGTACCTAAGACTAGTCTGAGTGAACAAGAAAATGTAGTTACTGACAAAACTAACACATGCTCAAGAGCTTTAATAGATTTATGTGTCTGGACAGAGGAAGACAATGGCCTCATATTATGAGCCTTCAGATTTGGATGAAATCCAGAGGGATGAGAATTTGACTGAGAGGAGTCTAGAAAAGAACAAGCTCAAAGAAATTGTTAGAAAAATTGGAGGTTTTCAAAAACAGAAAAGCTAGCAGCCTCTTTTAAGAGGCAAGGAGATGGTAGAGAACCCCAGATTTAGAAATGTAGTCTCCTTCCTCTTTTCACTAAATGTGGCTATGGAGCCAGGACGGAGGCACGAGGCTCCTCAAGGAGTCTTAAGTGGGAAGTAAATCAGAGAAAAGGAGTGGACACGGAGTATGACTACCTTTGCTGTTTTCCTTTCAGCTCTCTTCCCATTCGGTTCAGCATGTGGGTGCAGCTCTGGAAGGGCTCAACATTGTAACTAAAGTTCTAGCATCCCAGATGGATGACCAAAAAGCACAGCCCCAGGGAACTGGAGAAGAGTCCAGACAACACAGGGCGAGGAGTCTGGGAAAGCAACACTGCTGCTGTCAAGTTGCTTATGAATAGATTCTAAGTTCACTCCTGAGCTTTGCAAACTAGAATCAGATTCTAATCGGCACACAGGGTTTTGGGAACTGAAATGGCAGACCTTGGTCTAGGACCGAGGCTAGCCGCTGAAGAGCCACACAAGCAGGGCATATCCAGCTAATACTGCATGGCTTTGAAAACTGAACTGATCTCCAAGTCACAGACCAAAGACAGTGGTTTAGAACCTATGCCTGCACCTACATAGCTCTGACTGTTTCCTAAAATACGAACAACATTGTCTCATCCATAGCAGCCAAGGATGTCCAGGGTATAACTCAGCAGCATAAGAATAGGACAAAAGTCTCAAGTGTCCTAAGGTGAACAAAGAAGCTGATGAGATGATACAGATCTTGGGTCATGTGACAGGCATGTTAGGAAAACCATTATTAAAATAATACAAAAAAGTAATTATAAACAAGGCTAAATATGAAAGATTAGGCTGAAAAATACAATAACAAAATAAAACATTACTGGATAGGTGTAATGTAGTTTTTGCCACCCTGCTTTAAGCTCTGGGTGCTACCATCCCAGGTTCCCTCTGATCCATGGGTGAAACACACACACACACACACACACACACACACACACACAAACTTATTTTCAAACCCAGCTCAACACCCTAGATCTGCCCTCTGCTTAGTTATGTTTTTAACCTTCTGCCTGGAGGATCGGATTATGTCCATTCCACCCAGGATCTCACATCTTTTTCTCCCTCTGAAGCATGCCAAAATTCTCTCTTCCTCTCTTGTGTCTCTTAACCTGCGTCTGAGTACTGGAAGTCCTGTCTCTTCCCTTCCACCCAACAATTGACCCCTGGCATATTTATTGATAGATCAAGAACCAGTTGGGGAACAGAACCTTAGCATCAGAACCATCCTCTGCAGATAGGCTTACTACTTGTTTTTAAAAATAGCATATTTAGTTACAAGTCTATATTATTTTTAATAATAGCTGCTTTTGAAAGCTTATTTGTAAATTCCTGAAAACTGACCCATCAGCTATGAGGAACCGGCACTAGCCAGTCTTTACAGATTTGATGTATACCACGAATAGTCCATTCTAAAGAATCGTAAAACATCCCATGTAGTAGGAACTTAAGAGAACTCAGGATCAAAAATGTTTCGTGATGCGTCACTCGAGAGATGAATGCAGTTAACTCACAGTCCAGGCGGTGATGTTGAGTATCGCTGAAGTAAACAAGTGACATTGAGATGTTCTGACTTACAAGGATGCATGCCGACATCACAGTCACCGTGGTCCAGCCCTTCTGTTGTTCCTACTGTCTAATACCTCCTCCTATAACTGGTTTTATGACATCAAACACACCCTTGTTATTGTTTTTATACAAACAGTAGCCAAGTTTAAAATCTGAGCTTGTAAATAGAGTTTTACCACATTCCCTTTCTTTCTTGTCCCACTGCTTGTCTGTCCCAGACTTCTTACAATCCTTACACATATGTTTCAAAATTGTCTCACACCATCTGTGCTCATAGCAGCTAGTAAATCACAAAGGAGATGGGGACTGTCTCCTGTATTTGACAAGGCCAACCTCTGGGACAATGTTAGATATCAGTTCCCTTTGGGGGGGGGGTCAAAGCATATAATCTGCCCCTTATATCTTCACCTGGGGTGACCTTCCTCCCACTACTTAATGGCCAGAGCCCAGGTATCCCTGTTAGAGGAGAGTGGAAGCAGCGAGATAGAGATGATGTGATTTCCCTTGCTTCGTTACTCAGATGGGCCATAGATCACACACGTGCTATCATTGGTATCCTTGGGTCTCATTTGGGAAACACTAGTTTTTATGACTTTAGAATACGGTACGTTTGTGTCAGTGAAAGTCAACCTCAAGTATAGGAATTTGATGCAATAGCTAATTTCTCTTAATTTGCACACAGCTGTTTTACCTGTGCTGACAATTTTTTTTTTTCTGAAGAAAAATGTTGCCCCTTGTGGAATTGAAGCCTCTTTCAGCTTTGCCAGCATTTCAGAAATAAATGGAGTGCTAGTGCAAAGCCGCTTTCAGTGAGCCACAGGCCTGCCAAAGCTATGAGTCCTCCCACAGCCTCAGGGATGTGGAGGGGAACCTTCATAAGTGATGCCTGAGGTTAAAACTGGCTGGAGGGGAGAACAAGCGAAGACAACTGGCTTGGAAAACTGCAGCTGGGGTTGCCCCCATTTGGGAATTCATCTTTTAACTTAGAATAGTTGAAATTCTTAATTAAGTTCAAGATAGAAGCTGACCTCAACCAAGGCACCCTCAGCCCTCACCATTCCTATGTATACTTTAAAATGGTTATTTGCACTTTGGTTTTAAGGTAAATTTGTTAACCCACTTGTAGATGGCTGAGGTAGGCAGTTTGGTTTGCTTATCCACAGAGAGACTGTACCACACAGTGTGAAGCACTCAGAATCCTTGTCACTTGTCAATAAGTTTCTTTTCAGTAACATGATTATCCATGACATTTGATGGCTGATTTTATCATTACATTTTAATTAACAATGATATTATAACAATAATATGTAGTGGAAACCATCCTTAAAAGATTGAATTTGTCTCTTGTCCTGGGCTATGGAAGCATCTTCTCAAATTCTGTAGCTTCTGAGTCAAAAGTTTTCGCCACATGGTCAGTCACACTAGCTCTACATTTTAGGTGTTTCAGGATATGTAGAATTGTTTACTTCTTTAAACCACTTAGGACATTTATGGTTTCGCTAATGGGTGAGTGAGCTCAACTTGAGGGTCATTCATTTCCAACACTTTGCCTCCCAAGATAATGTTGTGAATGTAATTCATGAATAAGTCAATGGTGAGCAAAGGAGGTGTGGACCCAAGGTCCTCTGCAGGACTATGGATTTAGGCTCAATAGTTTTCTTTCAGTTTTTAATAATACTGCTCTAATTGCAATTGATATCTTCAAGAAAAAAAAATTCAGCTCAGAATCGAAATGACTTCTTCCAAATACAGAAATGTGGATTTATTCTAATTTACCCTTATTCTATTGACACTGCTACAAGAGAAGCAGGATAAACTTCTATCCATACAGAACTTTGGTAGCTACTGTTTTTCTCTTCATTTAAAAACCCTCAAAAACAACAGGAGCAATGCTTTCTCCACAAGGCATAAAAGCTGATGCTTGAGAGTGGTGGTGAAATCTCTCCTCTTCCCTGGATGTCACAGATGGACATGCAGGACTTCGGCATGATTGTGTGTTTTCAGAAATCTGGGGACAGGAATTTAGCAACAAACAAAAGGCTCTTTCCTCAAGGATAGCAACAGATAAAGGTTCCAAGTTGATATGTTTTTGATAATTTGCTCTATGTAACACTAGTCATAATTTTAAAATCTCTTACATCATTTAATCTTGAAGAGATCCCATGGTTTGGATAGGATTAGAATAAATGGTTTATTCAAGACTTTTGTTTGTCAATTTTACATGACTACTTAATTTCAACTAGCTTTAGCATTGCTAACAGTGATCATGTTTCTGTAACATGTGTTTAAATAGTATTAACCTTTGCAAACACAGAGTATTTCTACTATAATGAATAAAATAGATATAGTTTCTTTAAAGAATTTCAAAGTCTAGATTATATTATTTTAGGTGATGTTGGGCCTAATATACGCATAGATATTTTAATTGTGAACAGTTAAAAACTTAACAGTTAAGACTTAAGCTATCATTATTATACAAATATCCTGAATTATATTACTAAAATTCCAGGACAGATTGTGTTGTTGCTGTTACTGATGAGTTCTGAAGTGCTAAGGGAAAAAAAAAAAAACCAACTTCCTTTTTATTTATAAAGAATCCTATGCTTTAAAGTAAAAATCCATGATACCAGTCTGTGGCCCCAAACAGTTCTGTTTTCTATGGAGGATCTTCTAGGCCAGGCATAAAACAAACAGAAAATTTTAAAAAGAAACATAAATCTGAGCTGTACCCTTCAAACAAAGAAGCAAGCTTTTCCCAAAGCAGATGAAAGAGTTGGCCTTTGTTTCTCAGAAAGGGACATTTTCAAGCTCGTTCACAGACAATTTCAAAGTCATGAGCACATCTGCTCGATAGTGATAGATACAGTGTATATTTTATAGTAGTGCGGAATTTAAAATATGGGAACACCTACAATATTATTTCATCTGAAGCATAATAAATACAGAGGGCAGGGTCATTGGAGCTGATGATTTAAACAAACAGCGCAGTTCAACAGGCATCCAAATGCTGGGAAGAAAAGGTTGAAAATAGCCCTACTCGGCTCGGTGTTTAAAACATTCTTCCTCTGTGATTAACACAAAGAACTAAGTAAGGCTGGCTTGCATTTTCTTTTGGGTCAAAGGAAGTCACTGAGATATAATTTCATGTCTGACTTTGAAAACTGAGGGCTTGGTGTTATCATGACTTAGGCCATGTTTTTGATGGATTATCCTGGGAAAGAGGAATGGCTACAGTGCCCAGAGCATTTAATTCCTTAGGATAGTAAGCCTAAGCTACAGGAGAAGTCTAAGGGTAGAGCAGCAAGCTGGGGCTGGAAGCTGGGGTTGGGGGTGCTGGTAGCATCCTGCTTTAGGGTAGGAAGGACACTGAGTTAAGTAAAGGAGGCAGATGGTGAACTTCTGGGAGAAACTGTCATGTTCCTCATTGCAAAGCAGGGAAGGGGGGAGGGTTCCAGTCAGTGGTCCAAGGAAGACAGCTTTACAGCCTTCAGTCCTAATCATTGCTAAAGACTGGGGTGAAAAGCTTGAAGCATGTCTCAGTTTCTGTTTGTGTCAGACCCAATAATTTTGTTAGTCAATCTTAGTGGACAAAAATCTAACTACTTAATTTCAGCCAGCTTTATTATTGCTAATAATTATCATGTTTCTGTAGCACCTATGTTTGCACTGGTATTTATCTATGTGAATAAAGTATATTTATGCTATAATAAATAAAATAGATATAAACGTTTTTTAAAACAACAACAACAACAACAAAAAAAAAGAATTATAAATCCAAGGCCACCAATCGGTGACTGATCCAAGAGCATTTTGTGGATGACTCGGTATCTTTTAGACTTGTTTCCTTGTCAAGCGATAGGGACATCAAAGCCACTTTTGTATATGAAATGTGGGACGAGCTTGACATACAGAAGGTGTTCACTAAGTAACAACTCTACATTTGGGTTGCATTGAAACCAAAGATTGTCATGTGAAGACAGACCTGGGTCCACCTACGTCAGGGTGACTACATCGTTTGTTCCAAAGAAGTGGTACAAGGCAGATAAAACTGAAATTAAAGCTTAATTTTCTTGTTTGCTTCAAGAAATTCCCTCATGTATTAGGAAAAACAAAATCTGCACTCCTGATAAAAAAGCTTATTTATTAGGGTATCAGTTTACTCATTCAAAACAATCATTCCATTGAGTCCACCAAGTCATGATTCATATATCATGAGTTGCCCTGATCTGCCTTAAGCAACCTGTACCAAGAACTCAAAGTTCTATAAATGTCCAGCTCCTAACCTCACCCTCACAAGACTGAAGAAATTCTGTGACAGTGTTAGTCTTTCTTACTGTCATGAGTTCAGACACATCTGATTCTGCTTAATTCATAGTTAATTGGCCTGTAAGGGTTTGCGGTATTAGTTACTAGTGTTTCAAGGGCTTTGTGCTCCTTGATATACATGACGTCTATGTAGGGACAAAAACAGCAGCAGCAGCAGCAGGAGCAGCAGCAGCAACAACAGCAACAACAGCAACAACAGCTTTCATAATGTAGAAGCCTTGGGTGACTCTGGTTCTATTAGGTTGACAATTATTTTTATTTTTCAAAAAGAAGGCTGACATCATTATAGCTCAATGATAAAGATGTTTCTTTTTTCTTTTCTTTTCTCTTCTTCTTCTTCTTCTTCTTCTTCTTCTTCTTCTTCTTCTTCTTC
>JANHMN010000006.1:29086047-29109982 GCA_030674055.1 Rhabdomys pumilio | reverse complement strand
TCTCTCTCTCTCTCTCTCTCTCTCTCTCTCTCTCTCTCTCTTCTTTTTTATTTTTGATGCATACAATGTCCTGGGTTCAATTCCCAGAACTGCAAAGAAAAAAGAAAAATGATAGGAAAGTCTAACATTTTTGTCTGTTTGCTTAATTTTTAAAAATCTAGAAAAAAAAATTTTTTTATTTTCTAATGGTTTCAAGTGTTGTTAAATTTTATCCATCTAGGATTCTTATTTTGAATAGACAAAGTATAATTACACATAGACACACATTGTACCGGGTAAGGTGTGTGATTCAGTAAAGACAGTTAGCATATTCTTCACTCACATACTCAGTAATTTTGAAGTATGTAGCGTGTTATCATAGCTATAACCATCATGCTGGGCCACAGACCTCACCAATCTGTTCCTTTGGCCCAGCTGAGATTTGCCCCCACCATTCTTACCTTCCCTACCCCTTCTTGCCTCTCCCATCCCTGGCAGTCACCACTATGCTCTCTGCCACCAGCTTGACTGTTGGATCCTATGTACAATGGATCTCAACCGTTGATCTTGTCTTGTATCTGGTTTATTTCACTTAACGTAATGTCCCCAGGTTAATCCATGTTGCCATAAGTGACAGAAATGTCTAAGGATAATGGATAGTGATAGATGGCATATAAATACATATAATACACATAATATAATATTTATAACTATCACATTTTCTTCATCTACCCCACCTGTTCATCACTTGGCTACTTCAGACCATGCTGCAGTGAATACAGGTGCAAGACAGCAGGCGTACTGACTGCAGCCCTCTTGGATGTATACACAGAAGAGTATTGCTGGACCACAGGGTTACTGTGCCCTTTAGTCCTTAGGGATCTCTAGAATGAATAGTTTTCCATAATGGTTACTCCAGGTACAAACTCATCAATAGTGTACAAGGGTTTCCTTCTCTCTGCTTTCATGCTAAGAAGAAACGTAACTTAGGGCTACCATGTTTGTCAGTTTTCCTTTTGTTTGCTGTCATCTGAAAGCCCCAGGGAACATGCTTAAATCCATTCACTTGACTGCTGGGAACAGTCAGCCAGCTCCTTGTCCTGTGACCTCAGAGATGGAGCTCAAGAGCAGGAGATGCCACAGTAGATGTTATTTGAAGCGGGCTATTTGCTCTGCACCCTGTGTTCAGAGGAAGGGCAGACATGCTTTCTATTCTCACTCTGTGACTTGGGTTGAAACTCACGTGTAAGCTGCCAGCCGTGGTTCCTGTAGACATGGTTCCCCAGTCAAGTTATGCATTAAACAGACTGATTAGTTACTTCAGCATTGTGATGACCACAACACCTGACAGCAATCACGGAAGGGATGAACGATTTAGTTTACCTCATGGTTTCAGTCAATTTAAGGCCAAGACACGGAAAGTATGTGGACCAGCTCAGCTCATGGCCATGAGAGTTGTGGCAGAAATGGATCATCTCTACAGTGAACCAGCAAGTAGACAATGAAGCAGAAACTAGAGGCCAGGTACACCAAGTCAAAGCCTACTCTGAGCAACCTACTTTTGTTGGCTAGGACCCACCTCCTAAATATTCCACAGCCTCCCTAAATAGTACTGCCAGCAGGGGAACAGACATTCAAATCCTGCCTATGGGGGGACATTTTGCATTCAAACCATCACAAATATTAAATCAGCCAAATCGTCTCCATTGGGCTCTTGGCAGCTATGTATACTCTCTGAATAACGAAGGTTGCGGGTGGGGGCAGGGGGGGACCTGTCTCCCACCTCTCCCCAAACCTGAGCAGCAGGCACTTTTTAAATGCATGTAAATTCATAAACTTCTCTTTTCATCTTTACACACAGAGACTGAACTCAAAGCTTGGTAGAGACTGTATATAATAGTTCTGCTTGATTTGGGTACCCCTGCTATCTGAGGGTGCCCCTCCTTCCAGAGGAAGCACACTAAATGTGAGTTCCAGATAAACAACAGATACTTCTAAAGTGTTAAGCATGGCTCAGAGATTGCACGGGGATATACTTACACTAAAAATAATCTTATTTATCTGAAAACCAAATTGAGGTACTCGTCCTGTACTCTGTCTGGCAACCCTCTTAGGAATTATGAAAGTGTGCTTGAATTAAAGCCAGCTTTCTCCGCTTGTTCTTCTAGAATATTCTGAGCATGCCATAAACTTGCCTGTGCTTCTTAAATTGATTTATTAAGTTACCTGTGTGGTGTGGAGCGGTATCCCACCAGACTAGCGAGGAACTACAAAGAGGCCTCTGTTGAGTAGAAGCAAGTTTGCTGTGGGAACGGAAAAGGCAGGAATTAAATTGGGTCTTCTGAGTTTAGGCTTCAGGGAGGGAAATGAAGAGGTGGCTTGAGAAGATCTTAAGTGTAGCAGTTGAAAATAACATTCTGCTGTCAGAGCTCTCCGTTCAGAAGTGTCTTCCTGTCATTCTTGCCAGGCTGGTGACGGGAGAAAAGCAGTCAGCGAGTCTCGTTTACAACACCAGGCTGATTGTGGCCAGATGTCAATCTCGGTGTTTCTCTATTTTATTGCTGTTATATTATCTTTAAACTACTGAATAATGGTTGGTAATGAGACTCCTAATACACAGTAGTCAAAAATCATCAAGTTACAAAGTCTAGGAAGCCCATCTTGAAAGCATTTTCGATACTCTCTACCCTTTTCAGAAACCCATTCATTTATCTCACTATCTCATAGTTACAGGTTCCTACATTCACACTCTGAACAAATAAAAAGAACTTCTCGGGAAAATATGTTGGTGTAGTTATTGTTTTCACTATCGTACATCATGTTCGTATTACTGTGGGAAAGAGCCGTTTTCCCTTGGAAGTTTCCTGAGACGCTGTGTGGAAGCACGTCGGTACAACATCGCCCTCCACTGTCTGCTAGAGGGAATGCATGCTTTTGTGGTTCCTGCAGAGAAAGCCCGAGCCAGGAGTTTTAAGTAGGTCTGTCAAATGGATTCCCTTGACTGTTGCAAGCACAGGTGTGAGGTTATCAACAGAAGTGATGGGTTGGACCATCAGTTTTCTAAAAAGCAAAAAACAATATGAAGTGTACACTGACTCTGGGGGGGGGGGATTAAGAAAAGGATTGAAAATGCTCTTCAATGAGTTTCAGCAAGGCACATCGTCACGAAGGATGTAAGGCTCTTTGTCTTGTTTGTTCTCTTCCCTCATGTTGCAGCAGATCAGATCGTGGCAGACAAAAGGAAAGAAAGATCCCGTTCAGATCTCAGCAGCCAATCCAGGAGCAGGATGAGTGCTAACCCAGGTCCTGCAGCATCTAAGCATTTGCTGTACCCTCTACTCCATCCAGCTGTCAGGGCTGTTTATTTTATAGTCACCGAAATCTGGGAGCAGTGCCTCCTCCCCAGGGTGACGACTACCACTTAGGCTGGCCTCTGGAGTCACCTAGTATTCAAACCATGACTCCGAGTAAACACCAAGTGTTAGAGAAGCGTGGGTTTCATAAGCCTCCGACTCCCACCTTTGCATTTTGCATGTCTTAAGCCCGAAGTACTTGTCTAAGTCTTTTATTCTAGAGTCTGTTATTTCTGCTAGAGCAGCATTGCTGGATGACATCTTAGTTAGTGTTGGTGGCAAAAGGAGTTCTCAAAGTGTCCCATCAATGCTTCATTATATGGAAGGATTTGAGAGGGTGGGCTACCTGTCGAAGTTTATTGTTATCTAAGTCTGTTTTATTCAAGAAAATGTGTGATGTCACATTCAAGAAAGACGAGCAGTTCATTTGGGTCTGTTGGTAAATGAGTCTTCTGCCACAGTGGTGTATGAAGTGTTAGGGGAGAATTATAACTCAGACGTATTTGGAAGAATTTCAGATTCTTGGACTCAGAAGACACTGTTGGATCAAGCTAAGGTCACGGCCAGAACAGTGCACTGAATGACAGGGGTGACATTTTAGTATGCTTCATAAAAGGAAGAAGCTGGTAGCATCTTAGTCGGTTTAAAAAAAATCTCTTACAGACTCAATAATTCCACTGTGTCTCTAAGTTTGATTCTTCCAAGCTTTGACTTACAAGGAGAAGCAGCACCAGACAGAAGTCAAGCCAAGCAAATGTAACACTTTAAAAGCCCTTAACGCTCTCCCTAAGTGAGGCAGTGTGTAACCAAACGCTTCTGAAAACGGTGGTAAATAGAGTTAAAGAAACCGATACTTTGAGAGACATCAGATTTTTGAGAAAAATCTAGGTTAAAAATTCACCGCCAAATGACTGTCTTTCACCTACATTTTCGGGGCTTTTTTGTCCTTGCAGGCCATGGGCAAGTCAGCTCCTGCTTCCCTAAAGATGCCGCATGTACTTCTGTGACCAATTTTCAGAAAGTTCGCTTAACAGTTCAAACTTTATTAAGACTCTTGACAAAAACAGCTGCGAGAATTGCAAAGGAATGTAATAATAATAATAAAAAAAAGCGCAGAGCCAGAGACAAGCAGAGTTTATAAAAGCAATATCCACAGAGGCCAACCCCCCCTGGGGTGCAAACTGATCCCAGAGTCTGTCCATACCATGCGGATCCCCAAATGGGCAGACAGCAGGACACCCTGGCCCAGCGGAAGCTCCCTGCCCCAGGCTGTGGCCATCGCTCCACTGAACACCAAGCTGAGGTCAAGGCAGGATGCCAGATTTAAAAAAAAAAAAACAGGCCAAGAGAAGGAAGGCACGGTGGTTTTAAAGAATGGGGACACACTGGAGCAAGTTCATTTCATGCTGGTTTTATTATGCAATAAAAAATCGCCAACACATACTCATTTACTAAAGAGAAAACAAGAAATGTTTAGCAGACTGTAGTATCCGTATTATCTCACACTGGAGAGGTGCACACTGGACTTAGTGGGCCCCCTTGACTCCTGGGACAATCTTAGGGTGGATTTCAGGTTAGAGTAGGACTTAGGCTAGTGTTGATGGCCCACTATTGTTAAGCTTCTTTGATTTGGGAAGCTGTCTGGTGTATAGTTCATATCCTCTTAAAAGGACCTGCGATTACAGGGAAAAGAACCACATTCGCGGTGCCGCCTTCTGTGTTCAACTGTAATATGTAGAAACTGGGAAATTAGAAAATGTGGTTTTCTCTTCCGTGCTCTCCTTACCTTCTTTCATTCCTTGCTTCCTTCTTCCTTAATTAGTATTATTGTTTTAAAATTTGAAACAAGGTCTCACTGGAGTCGAGGCTCACGATCTTCCCCAGTGCTGAGGTTGCAGACAGTGGGGTGGCACTCCACTATGCCTGGCGTTTTACTTCTGTGGTTTGGATTGAAATCATACTCGAGACATCTTGAAGAGGTTAGTGTGGTAAAGGAAGAAAAGAAGTCAAAAGCGCTCTCTCTCTCTCTCTCTCTCTCTCTCTCTCTCTCTCTCTCTGCACTGCCCACTCAACATACATGCACAGTGTGACAGTGAGGCCATGTGGGAGGCACTGGAGAACTGAATCTAATCTGTTGCGTGGGCAGGGTAGTGTCTGGCCCCTGCTTATGCATGAAGAATTATTTAGGGGAACATGAAGGCATGTCTTTAGTGATTTGAAAGCTAAGGGAGACATAGCATCTGATGGTGGGAAGCCATATAGGGACTGCCAAGTGGGCAGAAATGTAAGGCAGCCTTACTCAGTGTCTTCTAGTTGTGCAGGTCCAGGGCTCACTCACATCATTTTCCAAGGGAAGTGCAGGGATGTCTCGAATCCTTCAGAGTGAGAGTTGTCCTTGGGTAGAACAAGACTGGTCCTGCTTTCTGTCTATCCATTATTTACTCATTCATCAAACACATGCAAGCTCATTATGTGCCAACTGTTGTGCCAAGCAATAATACGATGGACATGTGTCCCTGTCCTCCAGGCCTCCATAGACCAAAGAGAGTCATGAGAGTAGTGTGAGCTGTGTGGGAGGCAGGAGCTTAGGGGAATGTCCACTAACTGGGACTAGGGCCTTGGCAGGCTTTAGGATGAAGAAACTGTGGTTGAAACCTCAACCTAGCAGAGTTAACTGAGCTGAAGATATTTGTGGAATTCACCTTCTTCTCACGTGGAGGCAGAGGGAGGTCTGTGACCACTGAGGAGGGCATCCACAGAGGTGTTGTTGGAACAGAGGAAGGACAGCTTCTGAGGCAAGAGGCTGGAGGCAGGGAGCGGTAGACCAAGTGGAAAGACAAGGTTGATATTCACAGAACCATGGCTTTTCCCCACCAGTCTGCATTATGGAAGAAGGATAAAGCCAGTTCCCCCCAGAGGTATCTACTGTCCCCAGCAGCGCATCTTGTTTAAGGATAAGTACATGGTTTTATTCAAATTCATCAGGATGAAAAGCAAACTGGTCTGTGTTGGCAAAGGGGCTAAGAAGACACAGAACAGGGCTCTTCCTGCCAAGCAGTAGAGATTTGAAGAGGCACACTTGCCTCGGAACCCGGCTCAACCGCATTGCAGGGTAGGGCACAGTGGACTTCACTCCCAGAGTATAGAGAAGTGGCAGCATGGAGTCCTGATGACCAGAAAGCCCCACAGGAGCTGAGACCACCTCATGAGACACTGGGTGCCTGGTGACTTCATCCCTTCCTTCAGCCACAGCCTTGAAAGGCACCAGGCTAGCAGCCTATGCTCCTCTTGGCTTTAAGGGTTTTCAGCTTTATTGAGATATAAGTCACATCTTATAAAGTTCCCCTGCTTTCAAGTGAGCAGTTATTTAAAAAATCTATAATATTTTGTAAACGTAGTAAAATATATGTAGAATGTGCCATTTTAACAATCTTGTACAGTCCTGTAGCATTAGTTATATTTGCAATGTTGTACAACCGTCACCGCTGTATCTATTTTTAGTGGACTCTTAATCACAAACAGGCCCTGCTTAACCCTTCCCGAGCCCACTTGCAACCTTTACTTTCTATCTGCGTGTTTTCCTATTTTAATATATTATGGTGCTTCATCCACCTTCATTGTTTCTAATGGCCGAAGAGCATTTCACTGTGCACGCATTCTGCAATTTGCTTACCCGTGTATTTGTTGATGGACACATGGTGTTAAGACTGATGTCTAATTATTTTTTCAAGTCCTAGCTTTCAGTCCCTCGGAGTTCACATGGTAATTCTATGTTTAGCTTTCCTGGGGAATTGCGATACTGTTCCCACAGCAGCTGTGCCATCCCAAGCTCCCCCACACCCCCCAGCCGGCTGTGTATGAAGGCTCTCATTTCTTCATATCCTCAACAGTGCTCGTTTTCCATGTTAAAACAATATTATTACAGTCATCTCAGAGGATATAAAGCGATATGTCCTTGTGGCTTTCATTTGCATGTCCCTGGTGCTCAAAGACTCTGGCATCATTTCACGTGCAAAACGGACATTTGTGTATCTTCCTTGAAGAGACATGGGAGTCCCTTTTCTGTCTCAGAACTGGATTGTCTTTTTGATGTGGCGCAGGAATTCTTTAGATATTCTGGATATTGAACCTTAATTGGAGATAAATATTGGGGATATTAAGCTTTAACTGGAACTTCTTAACAGGAGTTCCAGATATTTCCTTCCACCCTGTAGACGTTCCTTCTCTTGGAAACTTCCCTTGATACTTTCTTCAAAGGAGGTAAGTGGATCCTTCCTCCCTTCTTGCCACAGCTCCTCCCTATTCAGGTCCTGTGAGTGTGGGAAGGAAAGGACTTCAATGTGCCCGGACGCCACAGAGCTTTCTCAACCAGCTCCTCTCACAGGGGCCCTCTCTTCCTGAGGGCTTCACCCTGTAGAATTCTAAATTCCTCATGGTTGAATTAATCATTTCCCATCCACAGAGGCTACTTTTCAAAGTAAATATTCCACTCATCTGCGTACTCCTGGGCAAAGTCCCGGGCCCTGCCCAGCCACGTCTGCTCCCAGAGTTGCATGTCAGGTCACCACATTCCAGGCAGAGTTACCTTGTGCATTGCAGAGCCTGGCTGTCCTAAAGTCTTCACATGGTCACCTCTTCACAACAGAGCAGAGATGCATGTAGATGTTTCAAATTAAGTCAGGATATAGGAATTTATCCTACCCAAAGACGACAGGAGCCTTTGAGCTGTCGCTGGAAGGATGTCACTCACAGTTCCCCAAAGTTCCAACTTAGAACTTGGCAAAGCTGTTAGGTGACATACTGGTGTCACTTAGACTCCCCATGTCCCTTCTCAGTTCCACTTGCCAAACTTATCACTAGTCCTGACTCCTCAAGTGTCCTGAACTTAATGGGTCCTGAGGACAGCAAGAATTCAAGGTGGGGTCAGGGACATGGCCCGAGCTGCATTCTTTTTTTTTTTTTTTCCTTTTTTAAATTGTGTTATGGAAAATTCCAGGAATATATAAAAGCAAAACTCCAGCTATCCTCCAGGCTTCCTCAAGGAGCATTATCCACGCATTCATGGTCAGGCCTGCTCCAGTCTCGTTTCTATCCACTCCTCCCTGCCCAATGCCATTTTGAAACAAAGCCCAGGTTTTGTGTAATTTCATTCATTATGAATTAACACTATTTCCTTAAGATATAGGGATTCATAAGTACATGGGTGTGAGTCCATTGTCCCATGTCGTTTCTTATTGACACCTGCATGTCCCATCTGGGCTCGCATTTGCCATGGCCTCAGAATATCCTTTTATTGTGCTACTGTTGTGTTGTTTGCGTCAAGGACCCAGTGGAGGCACACGAACTGCATTTGGTCAATATCTTTCTTTTAATTTATAACTTCGATGGCTTTTAACTTAGCCACTCATGGCTCGTGAAGGGAGAGCAGCACACTATGTACTCCAAGTAGATTTCATCCTAGTGGAAGCCCCCGAGTTTGGTCTTCAAGGAAGGTGTGTAGACATTGGTTCTCAGGCAATGTGCAGGATGGGAAGTTGAGGGAAGCTTGGGTAGCATGTTCAATTCCTAGCCTTTGAAGTTTTTATAATGTGAATGAATATACACTATTGGTGAAATTAAACATGAGTTTAAAAATAAAGAAAGAAATGAGTAAAGAGAGCCAACCAGACAGCCTAGAATGTACGTGGGGCTAACGACAGGATAGAAGCCTAAGACAATGTGGACTATCAACAGCTTGCTTCTTTTCAGTAGTCTGAGTGGGCAAGGCTGGTACATTCTTTGCTCCCTGAGCATGAAACCCTGTGCCCTTGTCATACTTCATAATATGCCATTCTTTGCACATGGATTTCAATCTTCTGACTCTGTCGCTGTCTCTTGGCACTCAGAAGAGTAAGGTTGCAATTACATTCATTACTGACTTTAGAGTGGGTAGGCAGGGCCCTCCTGTTTCTCTTGAGGGCATTTATCACCTCCAAAGGTCTTTTCACATTTACAGCATCCAAGGGGCTTGTCTCATGATCTCTAACCTTCATCTTGGCTTTAAAATCCAGTGGACATTCTTATTTGATTAGTTGGCTTTCTCTTACACTTACTGTTTACTGAGTAAACACATGAAGTCACAAAAGAGCTCCAGTCTTCTGTCGCTAAAGGGTCGCCGTGTATAAGAGTGTATAAGAGATACCACATCTCTTAGACAAGCTTATACCTGTTCTTTATGGCATGACTTTAAACTAGCTACATTTAAAATCTAGTGATTATACTAGATTTTAAAAATAAGCTTTTAGGGCAGTTGTAGGTTCACAGCAAACCTGAGCAGCAAGTACAGAGTGTTTCCATGGCTCAGCGTGCACAGCCTCCTTGCTGCCAGTCCCCCAACTAGGCCAGCACATTCATTACGACTGATGACCCCAGGTTGCCATGTCATTATCCCCTGGAGTCTACGTTTTGCATTAGGTTTTGCTTTTGATATTGTACAGTCTATGGGTTTGGAAACATGTATAATGGCAGGTAGCCACCATTTCAGGATCCAGCAGAGTGGGGTTTGGCTCACTCATCTTTCCCATCTGCTAATCTCACCCATCAGCTTTCCAGGACCTCGACTTTTAGCTACTCTTTCCAGACTCTGGCATTTTTCATGTTTTCCAGACCACTGGGGCTCTTGAGTTTTTATCCTTATACCAGTTTAGACCTCCGAGAATTCTTGTCCTGAAGTCTTTTTGTGTCTTAGTCTCTGACTAACCCCTTCTCCCCTCTTCTTTATCTCAATGGATGCCATTGTAAGTTAACTTATTCATGTAAATGAAGGAATCCAAAAATGGAGACATACAGATGGCATAGAGAAGAGCTCAGAGTAAAGGGGCATATGGTAATCATATGGGAAGGGCATTTCCAAGCTTCAAAGGCATTATGGCTCTTACCCCGCCCCACAAGGCTGCGAACAAAGGTTGTTGATTCATGTAGATGGGCAGTACTCAATTGGAATATAGTTCTTTATTTTAATTTTATAATTGCAACGTCTAGAGCTAAATCATCTCACACATAAATAGAGTGGAATAACAATTAGTTCACTGAAATCCGTGAGTGGTTTAATGTTACCAGTTTAAAATTCAGTAAAACATATGAGGATCTTTCTTACTTATACAAATTAAGACCAAAAGGTTATGTTGTCTTGGCCAAGAACCCAGTTGCAAAAGTTGAGGGTAATTCAACCTCACGTAATTCCCCATCTCACGCTGGGATGATGGATGTTCATGGCACTTATTTTATGTTGACACAGAGTGATTAACCTAAGCATAAATGTTTGATAAAACAGTGTCGATAGCAGGCGTGGAAATAAGAGGCTTCTTCACTATTTTAGAGTTAACATTTATAGCAGAGAAAGCTGGGGAAGGAGGGAGAGAAGGAGGGGCAGAAGGAGGAGGAAAAGAAAAGGAAACATTTTTGGCATTCATTGTCCATCAACAGGCGATTTTCATTAAACCAGAGTTTGGATCAACGCAGGGAAAGCTTGATAAATCCCTGATAAGGTGCCAGATGTTCTAATGAACTTTCTTGGGGGTTTTGCCATTTCAAGTTGATGTGTTTTGCCCAAGGGCCAAGATTGGGATGGTCCTCACATCTGATGTTGATTCTTCAGCCCTCCCCCATGCCTCTGGACATTGAGTACCCACTGGAGAGACGGTAAATTGGACCAACCTAATAGAAACTGTAGTCAAGCCTGGAAGCAATATTCTGGCTCTCATTTACAGAGAAAGTGTCCTGAGAAATAAAGGATTCTTCGGATCTTTTTACTGCTTAGCATTGGGGAATATGTATCTCAGATGGAATGTCAGCCACCTTTTGAGGCACCTCCACACTTTGAAGACTGCTTCTTAGAGGAACAATTAATGGAACTAGAAAATACTAACAATTGATTGAGTGCTGTCCTAGGCTCCAGGACTTAGAAGTGGAGCCAACAGAGTCTCTCTCCTCAGATCTTTCACCTGTGGAGTGAGATTTATGCAAAGTAGCAGGACCCATGATGTATCAGGGGCAAAAAGCACATATTATGCTTCTAAGGTTTGGAGACTCTCAGTCTAATGCTCCAATCATCAAGTTAGATGCTTCTTGCCACTTGGGATTATCTTCTTTCTGATGCATGAGTAGCTACTAGAGCCATTTCACTGACTGATGAAATATTCTTTCTTTCTGTCTTCATCCTACAGCTCTGGATTTTAAAAGGCTGACATTAAGGAAGTAGAAAAAAGATTTTGCATAATATGATCAGATATGCTCACTTGAGCATGGAAATGATATTTTACAGGAGGGACCCATGTCCCTCCTTTGGAGTGAAGACTGTTGCTTCAGGTCCCACATACATTTTAGTTGGGAACAAGTTCAAAGTATGTGACTGAAGAAGACTCTATTGCCCTGACCAAACAGCATGAAGTGTTATCACTGACTTTAGAGCTACCTTACCAAAATGTTAAAATAATTTGATCATTTCTTTCTCTCCCTTCTTTCCTTTCTTCCCTCCTTTCCCCCCTCTTTTGTTCTTCCCCCTCTCTGTTTGGAATCAAATTCTGAGCTTTGTACATGCAAAGCAAGTGCTCTACACTGAGCTACATATACTCACTCACACCACTAGATTGGGAAGCATAAAGGGAGGGTGGATAAAAAGAAATTCAGAAAGGGGCACCTAGGATAGAGTAGAGAGGCTGCTCCTGTTATCTTTTAGGACTGTCAGACAACAATTAGTAAAATATCTATGTTATATTTCAAAATGACAATAAAAGAAGAGTAGGAAATTCACAACACAACTGATGATAGGAAGGAAAGAAATGCTTATTTTCCAATTTGATTATTATGAATGGTATACATACATTGAATAACCATAATGTAGTGCATAAAGTCAGACAATTAAGAAGTGAGTTGAATTAGCCTTCACTTAATGTTAACAACAGAAAGATAGACAGATCATTTGGTCTGACACATCACTCTTTTTTCTTTTTTCTTTCTTTTTTGGTTTTTCAAGATAGTATTTTCCTGTGTAGTCTTGAATCACCTTGAACTCAAAGATATTTGCCTGCTTCTGCCTCCCTTGTACAGGGATTAAAGGCATACACCACCACTACCAAGCTAGATAAATCTGTATGTGTGTGTGTGTGTGTGTGTGTGTGTGTGGGCGTGCACATGTGCGCAAGAGTGTGCACGTGTGACGCTATTATTAATGTCATTACAATCTTCCAATGCAGTAATAGATGGTTACATCTGGGAGGAAGCTTTGTTTCAGGGTTATATGCTTATTATTTTTATCTTATTTTTTAGTGCTGTAGATCAAATTCAGAGCCAAACACATTCTAAGAAAGAACATTACTAAGAGTCACATCCTCAGCCCACGGAGTATTTTTTTGTTTTAATTTAAAAGCTAAGGGTTGACTGTTAGTGGCTGCTTACTGGCCTTGGGTTGAAAAGGATTCTGAGTTCACAATGGATCTCACAAGAGGTAGATTAATGATATCTCTATGTACGTGGAAATGGGGAGAGATAGCATGCCACATATGGCCAGCTTTCATTTTTTATGAATAAAGAAGTGGACTGGCTACTCTCTATTGGTCTGCACAAGGTCTGGGTTGTAACTAGTCGAGCAGAGTCTCAGCTTCTGGAGATGAGGACTCCTCCAGTCAGCCAGAGAGAGCAGCTGGCAGTGCGGGGATGCATGTTGTCAACTCCTGACACACTGTAGAACTGGACAGAGATGGATGGCCCTAAATGAATTTACTGTCCACTGGAGTCATTCCTTTGGTGGTGGATGGGGCAGGACATGACTGAGTAGAAGATGAGGGAGGGGATTGTTCATGAGAGAGAACTCCTTGCACGGGTGGCAACAATTAGTTACACTTGGTTCCAACTCTTGTTCAAAGCCTGGCTTATCTTTAACACCCAGTCTACCTCAAGGCAAACAACATGAAAGAGAGAAAAACATTTTGGGGTTGTTTGAAATACTTGTGTCATCACTTGACCACCAAATGCTTGCTGCTGTGGTACAGAAAGGGGAGGCAGGAGGCCTGTCTCTATTCCAGACCTCAGTCCTTTAAGTGTTTTTCTTCAAGATTTAGCAGTGATATTTCTTTCCCTGTCTTCAAACCAGACAATTGTTGGAAGTATCCAGGAACATTAGGAGTTTTAATATCTGAACTCGTGGAGATTAACATATTTGAGAAGAAGAAACAGTTTCATTGTAAGAGTCTCAAAGCTACATAAGAAGCACGATTTGAGGCCCAGAATATTCAAAAGCAAAAACAAAACAAAAACAAAAACAAAAACAAAAAACAAAAAAGTATCACCATGGAGCATGAAACAAAAGGCCAAGATATGTAAGAACAGCCATGCAGGCATAAAGATACAGTTGTTTAAACATAACTCATGGGTTCTGTAATTTATGAGATCAAAAAGAGACAGTCGTTCCTAGTATCTGGCTAACTGATCCGAGCGTGTGGTATTTCAGGTGTTTACTGTGACCCGATCCCTGCTCTAATGCATGTACTCCCAACTCTTTCTTGCTCTCTGTGACTTAGCTCATAATTACTTCTGAGTTGGGAATGCTTTGCCCCATGTGGCCTAATTTTAGTCACCCCTCAGAGCACTGGTAAAAGGCACTCCTTTAAAAATCCTGAACTCACCAGCCTCCTGCGTGAGCTCTATTTCAAATTTCCAAATAGCCATTACATTTGCCAGACACTCGTAACGCCCCTTGTGTGACATGGGCCTCTTGGCTATAGTTTGTGATGCAATGGGCAGATTTATCCGAAAGTCTTCACAGAGCATCTCGCATTGCCTGGGTGGTGGCCTCTGCATGAGAGCTCAGGCTAGTTGACTTTTATGGCAGCTGATGGGGTGGAATTCAACCTTTTGTTGTATCTGGTTCTTCCAGCTTCCATGTCTCCATGAGCTCCTGTCATTTCTGCTTCAGGTGGTGAGAAAATGCTACAGCTTAGCACCTGTCCAGCACCAGACTAATGGGATATATGTCCTATTCATTCTTCTGTCCATGGATCTGCTGGGATTATATAGGTTGGCCAATGTGGCCACCCAACCTTCACGTGGATTCTGGAAATACAAACTTCTGTCTTCACCTTTGCACAGTCAGTGCTTTAGCTCAAGAACTGTATTTCCAGGCCCACAGGCCTGAGATCCCACCAGTCTATGAAGGCTTCTCTGTAGTCGCTTTTTAAACTAAACTTTTGTTCCAAACGACTGTCTCCATTAACACAGTTCAGTGGAATAACAGCATCTCACATTCTACATTACCGTTGCTTGCTGAGGCTTCTGCTATTAACTTGGTGATCTCGCCTTTCACTTTATCATTTCCAAACTATACTTCCACGTGTATGAACATGTGCACACACACATACACACCATACTTTTGCCTCAACAGCCTTACTGGTGTTCTCACAAAGACCCATGAACAGCTTCTTTATCTAGAACAAGTTCTTACAATATATACATTATTGCAAACTTAACAGAAAACATTCAGAGTTGGGGATGCTATTTTTCATATATAAAATAGCTCTATTTATTTTTTTTGAAGATGCCTTCTTGTTCTCTCTTACCATCTTTCCTCTCATCAGTTTGTTGGAAAGTATACTTGCTTTCTCTGAGAAGTGAATTCCTGGGTCATTGATGTGCGTGGCTGGAAGCACCTGTGCTTTCAAATGTGAATTTTGTCATCATTCAAGGGCAGTGAAGCTACCAGCTCAGGAAATGATTGCTATCGAGGAGACAGCTCATTACTCTGAGTTCTTGAAATGGGGACACAGGGATCAGGGGAAGAACTGCCTCTTGGAAGGCAGAGGGAGCAAGGGACTGCTGCTATGGGGAGGATCAAATAAGGCAGGAGAAAAGGCTTATGGGTCAGTTTGAGTTATTTGGGGTTTAGGGCCAAATATTAACTAAGACTGGTAGATAGTGTCTCAGGATGTGGCAGCCAATACAGGGTGTGTTTGGGATATGGGCTCTGTGTTTGTTGGTTATGTGTGAGTGTGTGGTCTCTCTGGTCTCAATGACTCCAACAAGTCAGAGTTGGCTTACAAGTTTGTGGAGGGAACACACTGAGGTGAGTGAAGCCCCAGGTGTGCAGGCATCAGACTATGGGAGATAAAAGCATGCTAGACGTAGTGCAGGGCTTGGCTCCAGGACAACATTTGTTGAGAGAGTGTGACTGAGCATGCAACGTCTTCTAGTGTCTTCTAGCTTCAGCCTTGCCTCTGTCGCCAAGGCTGGTGGCTCAGGATCCCCTTTAGCACTTGTACCTGGGTGGGGCTGAGAATTCACTCTGCCATCTAACTCCAGGAACCATTAGCCGTAGGCATGAGGAGACTTAGAATTAAAGAAAAAAAAATTAACGTTACCCAACTCCCAGCTCCCACTTACCAGCGGAGTGCTTGGGATATCTTAGGATGGGAGGGGGAGGTCTTGGTATTTAGGGTTCATTTTCCCTCACCACACGTTCTATTTCTGAGGCTCGTCTTATACATTTTATGCAGCCTAGGCTCTTTGCCAAGGATTTTCCAGCCCCCTACCACACACCACCATTTAAGGATACGGGTTTAGTGTCTACAGTGTCTCTCCTGGGTTCACCCGCTCTATGAAGAACACAGCTAATTGATGGTGAATTTGACCACAGAAGCCTATTATTGGAAGTGATTGAATACAGCAGGATTTATGGACTAGATTTTTTTTCTGCTTCAAGAATTATAAGCTAACCCCAAATTACAGCAGGAATTCTTAAAACTCAATAATTAAAAGCAAAACGGCAGTCCCTATGGAAAAGAACCATGTGGTCTGGAAGCTATCTTTCAAATTGAAGTGGAGCGAGTAACTCCCAAGAATTATGGATACAAATTAGCTATATTTGATCACTGGATCTTATCTGTTCTAATTGTTCTCTGTTGTGTGGTTTATGCTTGGTGAATAGGGCACTTGGGTTGGCAGCTCAGTGCTGGGGGTTCTGCATTGTATCGGTGGTGAGGCTGGGCTTCAGGTGTGGGGACTGGGGAGAAAAATGGGAGAGAGAGAGAGAGAGAGAGAGAGAGAGAGAGAGAGAGAGAGAGAGGAGAGAGAGAGGAGAATAATGCATTTCCATAGACAGAAGTCTCAAATATTCAGACCAAACACAACATACTCTTTTATGTGCAATGTTTTGATTGTCTGTGGGAATGATTGATGTGAACCTGAGAAGAATTTGACCTTGACCAGCAAACAGACAGGAATGGTGACCTTATCTACTGCGGAGTCAAAATCCTCCAGACCACAGCAATTAGGAAATCGGTGGTGGCAGGGAGCATGATGGGGTCTCTGGAGGAGAAGCTTTCCCACAAGAGTACTGATGCTCTGGGGTTCTCAATGGATAAGAAATATGGCAAGAATGTGCATCACGTTTAGAGTCCTTTGTCCTCTTCTCTGATTTAGAGTAAAAGTAGCAAACCAAGGGATATGAACCACAAGTAAACAAGTGGCTCTCCAGGGAGCTGTGTGGAGCAGGGCCCACTGGCCTGGGCTTGAGGAATGTTGAGCCGGTTCTCTGTTCCCAGCTGCCTCTTTCCCAGAACTTCAGCCTGAACTAGATGTGGCACTTATTATTACAGAGGACAGGGTGGCTTGGCACATGCTCCCAAATTCAGTTCTGGCCTGATTCAGTAGGGAAAACAAGTCTTGTAGTCTCAACCCAGTCCTCATGGGCATCTGTCACACTACCCTCTCACATGCTTGCACACACAAATGCACAGCTATGACAAATCATTGGCTTGCTTTGCTGAGATGTGAGCATTTCAGGAGGTCCCAGGTGAGGTGGGAGAAGTTCTGAGGACAGGACAGAGTGGGAGAAGGTAGAATCCAAGCCTTCCGTCACAAAAGTCAGTCTCTGTGTTTCTGGTTCTGAGGTAAGGGCTCAACATGTAGCCCAGGCTGGATTCAAATATATGTGTACAATGTCTATTCAGAAAGGAGCCCTCTGAGTTTGACTAGCCTCATGCTTTCTCTTCTCTGCACTCTGTGTGACAATACGCCTGACCTCAGAGGAACAAATGCTGTGCATCTCTCTCTCTCTCTCTCTCTCTCTCTCTCTCTCTCTCTGTGTGTGTGTGTGTGTGTGTGTGTGTGTGTGTGTGTGTGTGTGTACATATGTGTGCATGTACAATGGGGTTAAAGTGCTCCTTGGTGACGGATAATCTCAGCAAGTTTCATAGCTTCCTGCATCTTTCTGACACACTTAAAAAGCTTGCATTGGATCAGATTTTCTCCCTCCTGTTCTCTTCCTGGGGAAACAAATCTTTTTTGAGGGAGGGGGGCATACCTCTAGACAAAGGATAGAGTGTCCAAAGCTCTTCATGTGTGCAGCTGGCCCCCAGCACAGGCATGCAGATCCAGCTCTTCTCTGGCTGTGCTGACTGAGGGATATGTTTGTGCCGTACTGAGGTGAGGCTAGGGCAGGCTTGTACCAGTTACTTTCATAGCAAAGACAGCCTCAGATCAACAAAAGGTGGGGACAAGAGGTTTTTGTGAGTAATCATTTTTCCCCTCTTTAAAACAAAACTCCACATTGTCGATGCAAAGAAGAATTGTCTCTGCTTTGGTTTTCTTCCCAATATAGGTGAGTTGTGTCTCCCAGGCTTCTCTGACTGGCTTTTGAGGCAAATTGTTTTGACCTTCACAGGATGTTCACTGTTACCTTTACCAGAGGACGAGAGACAAAGAGAAAGTGTGTCTGGGAGAAAGTAAACACGATTTACTGAAGCCGATTCAGAAATTGTTTTCTCATGGCTTCGGAGCAGGCGGAGAATTCTCTAAAGATCACAAAGCCTGCCAAGGTCTCCTGTTTCCAGGCAGAATTTGTTTCAAGTTTAATGCTCTACTTTCAGATAGTTATATTTTAAAATGAAGGCCTGGGAGTGTGACTTGGTTGTCAAGCATTTGCGTAGCACTCTCAGTGCCTTCAGGTTGATTCTCACTGCCTCACACATAGAAATGACTTTGTAACAAGCAGCCAGCTATCTGTCTGTCTGTCTGTCTGTCTGTCTGTCCGTCCGTCCATCCATCCATCCATCCATCCATCCATCCATCCATCCATCTATCTATCTATCTATCCACCCATCTGTCTGTCTGTCTGTCTGTCTGTCTGTCTGTCTGTGTCTGTCTGTCTGTCTGCCTATCTACCTAACTATCCATCTATCCATCCATCCATCTATCTTTGCTGCAAGTTTTTGTTAGATTTTCTTCACTGATCATAATTAATTGTTTATTTGGCATATGAAAATATTTAGCATACAAAAATATGTTTGTGCTTATTTTTATACAGCCTGCTGTCTGGTAATAACAACAAATACACAATCTCCCTCCAAATCTCCCATCATTCCTCCATTATTTCAAGCTAGAGTACTTATTTACTTCTTGTTTTTCTGCAACGTGAGGCAACACACTCTTCCTTACTTCCTCCCTGCTCTAATGCTATGAATCAAACCCAGGGCCAAATACAGATTAGACGGGCTCTGAACCACTAAGCTATAACCGCAGCTATAAAACAAATCTTAAGAGAAAATTTATCCCCGCCAGCCTGTAGATTTAGAGCATTCAAAAAAACGAGTGATTCCTTAAACTCATTAGTTTTATTTTTAGACGTGTTTCTGCCACGCAGAAGCTCATTAAGTTCATACTGTAGATGGATCTGGTCACACTTTTTCCATGACTGCATTAACTATGTGACTATTAATCGTGCATTAATGATATAAACACAATAAATACAGGACTTTGCAGTATGTCCTTATTTATCACTCACCACATGGTTGGGAATATCTGCTTGAAATAGTGACATTGTATTGAAATCGAATATCAGTTTCATGAAATGAATTGTGCATTTGATAGAAAGAAAAGGCCAATTAAAAACCATGGTTTAGCTGGCTGCAGACCCCTATGTCATGAACTTATGTCAGTGGACGGCAGTGGAGGTCCTGCATGCATGGTATCTCCATAGAGTGAGAGACCACAATTGTCTCAAGGTTAAATATTTCTGAGCTGAGGAGAATCTAGGACTTAGGGAGAAAAAGTCCCTACTTCCATACCCAGGAATGGGGTTTAAAAACTTCCAACAGGGTAGCAAACAACGGAGATAGCCTACTGTGGGCTCTCAGAAAATTCTACAATGACATCCTTGCTTATGGACTGATAGGATGAGGAACTTCCTGTGGTTCAGCTGTGACGTCACCACAAAATTAGTGACAGATGCATGGTTGTTTTGTTTTGTTTCAGAACAATTTGATGTCCTGCCTTTTTCTCAATTTTTACCTTCTGGATGTTTCTGTGGTCCTGCCCTAGATGTTAGTGTATTTGGCATGAACTTCCCTGAGAACACCCAAATCTGAAAGTAACATGTTAGGGACAGAAGAGCCAGCAAGACTGGGGTTCAGCATGGCTTCAGGCTGTACCTTCACATAGCAGGAGCTGTATTTAAAATACAAAATAATTCATTCTTGTTTACATACAGTCCTCGCAGAAACAAACCTGCTGTTAGGGCCCCTTTCCCAGGTTATCAGGAGGCAAGCTTGCCCTCCTTGAGCACTGGGGCTACCCTGGTTTTGCCTTATATATTATAAAATATCCTTTAGGATACTCTGTATTGAGTTGGGACTGTAGATTTTTATTGTTTTTTTTTTTTAAATATATTTATTCATCCAAGCTATTCATCAGAATTAATTACTTATAAAAATTTGAAGCTTCTGCTAGTAACTAAATATTAAAGTATAGAGCTCAAATTCATAGCACGAATTTGTGCATTTCTGAGTGTACATGATAAACTTCTTTTTTTGTTGTTGTTTTTTGAGTCAGCAATCTAAGCTGTCTTTGTTTTTTTCTTATTATTATTTTGGTTGTTTTTGACTTTTTTCTTTGTGTTAGGAGTAGAAATTAGGGCCTTATGTATGATAAGCACATGCTAATGGGATAATAATATACACAATCAGTTGACACTAATCTCCTTATCGGACTCAACAGTTGTCTAACTTCAAAGTTTCATTTGGTTTACTGGGGGAGAAATATTTGTTTGGGAGAGGGAATAATGTAACATAATAATGTTAACATAAAAAATGTCTTCTACAAATTCATGTCCACCAAACACTCATGGATATAACTTTATTTGGAAATAAGGTCTTTTGCAATGCAATTAAGTCAAGGTGAGGTCATGTGGGAGAAGGATGGAACCCAAGCACAACATACCCGGTGTCCTTATGAAAGGGGTACTTGGACACAGCCACACACACAAATAGAGTATCATGGGAAGAAGGGGCCAGGTTAGTGTGACTTTCCTTCTAGACAAGGATAGTTAGGAATTGCTAGTAGCTGCAAGAAGCTGGGCAAAGGCCACAGAAATTATCATTGGAAGTTCCTGAAGGGCCAATCCACTCACCACCTGGATTCAGACTTATGGCTATGATAATGGCAAAAGAATAAGTGGCCATTCTTTGAAACCACCCAGTTTGAGGTATCTGACTCCATAGCCTGTGGAAATTAATACAAAGGTTTAGAGCTGTGAATAAGTGAGAAGGGACCTTATTAAGTATAGCATAGATATATGCTGTAAAACCAAACACAGAGACTCCATACTAGTTGGATTCCAGTAGCATTTAATCATCTTGTTGAAAGTAGTGTGGGAGGGGGTGGAGGGGTTCTACAGTTGTTTTAAATTTATCATTCTGTATCCAATAACATTTCCCTATACACCCATTCCAATAAGAACGAATGTGTCGTTGTTTTCCTTCCTGGCAGATGATGAAAGCAAAAAGCAGCTCATTCTAGAAGAATACCACACACCCACTCCTCACCCCAGCTGAACACTACAAAGAACAGACAGTCTTAAGGGCTAGATTAATCTATATTTTTTTCTTCAGTTGTTTTCCAACTCATTCCCCAAAGTAGACACCCAGCTTTGCTCTATGTTTCTTCTCTCCTCCACTCCAAGTCTAGTTTCTCTTTTTCAAAGTTTATTCTATCCCCAAATAGTGGTCGGAGGGGAGCATGGGGAGCATGGGGAGCATGGGGAGCATGGGGAGCTCGGGGAGCACTAGGAGCATGGGGAGCTTGGGCTAAAAATGGAAAAAGTGGAGAGCAGCTTGGTCCACTGCTCGAAGAGCATGATGGTTCATCTTCCAAGTTTGATAGAGAGTTTTTCACCAGCATGCATGGGGCCTGGAAAAGTCTTTTCACAGCAGCCTTAATCCAGGGCCTTTCTTTGGCCCAGAATCCCAACAAAAGGGATTTAACATATGCATATATTTAGAAAGTTACTAAAATAATAAGTCCACTCAGGGTGAAAAGTGATACAGCCATTCAGAAAATTATTGAGCTCTCCCAATGCCTGAGTTTCATCAGTTCAACACATGCCCACAACAAAAATGCTTGAGCCATTCAACAAAAGACACACCCAAGAGCCTAAAGGAACACATTTTTTCATAATCCGCAGCATAGAAAGAACCCACATGTTCTAGACTATGATGCCTAAGGATATTGTGGTGTATGTTGATAAAATGGAATGCTGCACAACTATGTTAGCAAGCAACATGGCACTATCAATGACTCCTATAATCACAGAGACAGTGGGGGCTAAAGTTGTACTTTAGGGTAAAGTTGATAGTGGTGTTACTGGGGCCACGAACAACTCAAAAGGTGCTAGTAATATCAGTTGGTCTGGTGTTGTCAACATAGTGAAATCCCTGTTCGAAAATGTATACAGCTTCTCACTTGAGTATAAAGAATATGCATCATCTCTTTGGGACTCTGCAGGAAAGCACACCTTCTTCTACCTCCCAGCCAGGTGAGGAATACACAGTAGTGAGGTGTAGACACACAGGAGCAGTGAGGTATACTGTCAAGAACTTGGACAGAAGCATCCTAGAAAATCCCTTAGATATATAGAGGCTTAATAGACCCTGTGGAGGGCAGCACAGATCCTTTCTTTCTTGTTGCCATAAACATCCTCCTGAGCCTTGGGGAAACTCAGTCTGTGGGATGAGCTTGATCAGAGCTGCCTTTTGGACCCCACATTAAGTTAGGGTTGCCACAGGAAGTTATGATGTGCACCAATGTTAATAACTTCATAAGAGTTTAATGAGGTGATTATTGATAAAGGTTGTACTAGAGTACAGGGAAGTAATGACAAGGGATATTGTAGTTAAAGCTGGGGTACTGCATTCCTATACCTAATGGAATGAGGTCACCTTGAGAAGAACTGTCATCTTAGTTCAAGGGGCCCAGACCAATTTTTGTTACTACAATGAAATACCTGAAGCAGGTTCACTTTTTAAAGATAAGAAGGAGGTTTATTCAGGTCACAGTTTTTAAACTGAAAGCTCCTTGTTGGACAGCCTTATTGATTCAGTCTCTGGCAAGTTCCTAGCTACAGAGGGTAGCATCCTGCTGGGAGCTGGTATGAGAGGAAAGACCACACTGTCAAACAAAGAGTAGAAGAGTGAGTCAGGAAGTTGTGCCTGCTCTTATAACAATTTACCCTAAGAAAGATCATAAGTCTTATGAGATCTACCTTAATCTTGTCCAAAGATGGCTGCTTCCAAGCTTACGGGTTGAACCTTTTAAAGGTTCTATACTATTCCCAAAACCACCAGCCTGAGGATCAAGCTTGCAATCATGAACACTCAGAAGAGAAACCACATCCAAGTCATGAAAGCCCAACAGGCAGTTCTCAGGAAGGGAGCTGAGGATAAATAGCCTAGCTTCATCCTCCATACCAAATCCAGCTGCAAGGCAGAGAATGAAAGCAGAATAGATGTGCAGGAACCAGGACAGTAGGTATATGCAGAACCAGCCTGCTAGCCTAGACCTGGGCCTGAGAGCACGAGCAACACCTCCTACATCCTAGCACAAGAGGCTCATGACTTTTCCTGGAGAACAAAAAGCAGCTGATCTTACCGAACTCTTTAGTGTTTAGGTGCCATTTTAGAAATGTTTTTGTCAGGTGCATGATACCACACACCTGTAATCCCATAATTTGAGAGGCCAAGGCTTAAGGGTCACTAGTTCAAGGCCAACCTGGGGTATAGTGAGATAATACCTCAGAAAGCAAAACACAACAAAAAATAAAGAAAAAGAAAAAAAGTCTTGTTTACTGACATCGCAAAAGGATGTTCAGCAAAATGAAGAAACAGAACGAAGGCTAGGTGAGGTAGCATGAGGTTTAATCCCAGCAATTTGGAGGCAAAGGCAGTAGGATCTCTATGACTTTTGAGGCCAGCCTGATCTGCATAATATGTTTTAGTGATCCTGCCTCAAAAAATCCAAACAACCAAAACTCAAAAAAAAAAAAACAAAAACAAACAAACAAACAAACAAAAAAAAAAACCCCACCAGAATTAGTTCCTTGGAAAGGCTAACCCAAAGGAAAAATATATAGCCATACAATTTGTTTTCTCATGAAGTTTTTTGAGCACAAAAACTGCAACAAAATTTAAAGTAGACAGAAACAGAAGTGGTGAAAGAGAGTGCACAAAAAGGAGACCTGAGGAGAGTCAGCAAGTTAAGTGGATATGGGCTGTGTGTGTGTGTGTGTGTGTGTGTGTGTGTGT
>JANHMN010000006.1:29059388-29085947 GCA_030674055.1 Rhabdomys pumilio | reverse complement strand
TGTGTCTGTGTGTGTGTGTGTCTGTGTGTGTGTCTGTGTGTCTGTGTCTGTGTCTGTGTCTGTGTCTGTGTCTGTGTCTGTGTCTGTGTGTCTGTGTTCCAAAGATTGAAGTATCCAAACTTAAGGCTTCACACATGCTATACAGTTGCTGTACCACGCAGACACACCCCCAGCCTCAGGAGCTGATGAGATAGAGACAGGAACAGGAAACAGCAAAGCAGGATGGGAGATGGTATTCCAACCCCCTGGCTCTCCCTTGCACCCTTTCTTTCCAGTGTAACAAGCTGCACCCGTAGTGCCAGCATCTGAGGGAGCATTGCAGGACCTGACATTTGCTTGCCTTATATTGGCCTCAGCCTTAAAAGCGAGGAAGAGATGGTGAAGGGTGAAGGCACTTCCACGGTTATGGTTCATGTACATGGAAAACACAAATTATTTCTTGGGGTATGAATTACACTCAGAAATATGCCCACATAAGCGAACAGCTCAGTGAATTTTCACACTGTGGACATGCCTGAAGAGACAGAAACCAGGCTTTGACGTCGTCTAGAGTCTTGAAGGCACTCAGCCGACAAGTTAGGCAAAGAACTATGGGTGAGGTGGGGGTGAAGGGGGGGTGGTTAGAGAGGTTCATGGCAGCAATTGTGAGGGTGGAGAAGCATAAATCAGACAAACCTTGTTTCTGGTGCTCTTGGAAAAATGATGGGTTTTCCTGGGGAGAAAAACGATTACTGAAGTACACTTGCATAGAAAGGAAAGAAAAACAAGATAGTTAACTGGCTCAGACTGAACCAAAGATTACCCAGGAAGCTTTAGGCCATATTTTATACGGATAGCAGCATACCAGTCAGTTGTGTCTGATCTCCTCTATTTATCTGAATGAAGCAAAAAGCTTTAAAAATGTCACATGTAGACAAGTTAGGCAGAAATGTTCAGCATTTTGGGTGGCTTCATGTGAAAGGGGATGTGTTTGTAGAAACTGAATTGAAACCTTGAGGCTCACAATGGACTTAATAAAGCTGTCCAGCTTGATTTCCCCCTACTTTATCACCTGAAATGTAGCAGAATGAGTCAGAAGAAAAGTAATCTAATACATATTGCCACTCCATCAAACTCACTGTCACAGTGGGCCATAGATTTAATGATACTGACCAGACTTTACAAGTATTGGGTTCTCGTGGCCCATTAATAATATTTAGGGTGTGTAGTAACCACAAATGAAGTTACGGTGGTGAGACCCATAATAACGAGCCCTCAGGTCGTGGGGCTTTTCCTACTTCTGGTTATGTTTTCCATATAGGATTACATAATTGGCTAGAGAATGTATAATGGTTTGGATGTAATAATGGCATAGTCTGACTTGCTAGTGGTCTCTCACTCCCTGAAAACCAGATTCATCCAAAAACTTTAAAAACCAAATAAATATTCCGTCAAGCGATTACTGCATTCCGGTTGTCATCTGGCTTGTAATGACTGCTTGTCAGTGTTCTGTGATGGCCCAAGCATAAAATAAATCTTGTCCCCGATCCTCCATGTCAGCACAGGCATTAAAGACCATAAACCATCGTCTGCCTAGCCTGTCAGTCGCTCCAAAGTCCTCAGCCCTGCCTAACATAAACCTGCCTCTGGCCCCTGCAGTTGCCAGACACACATTTTATGCTTGCGTTTTCCTAAGCCAGATGAAAGTGATTATAAGGTACAAGGGTTCTTTTGATAGGACCAGTTAATAGCCATGTTGTTTTTGATGGGGATGGCAGGGAGTATGGAGCCCAAGGTGGGTAAGAAATGGGCACTGTCTCCTGACCCTCCCAGGGACACCTTGGGTCCTTTCCCTGTCCAGCCTGGAACCTGTCTCCCACACTTCTGTGTGCAACCCTCCCTCTGTCCTTCCACTGGGAAAGAATGTTCGACATTCGAGCTATTCCAAGCAGCATCCTTGATGTCTCGTTTCATGGGTTCGTTTCACACCGCAGTGCGCCGGAGCTGTTAACTCTCATACCTCAGTTGTTTGTCTTGGCAGCTCCCCCTGTTTTGCTAACTTGGCAGAAACAGGCCAAAGCAGCCTCCCTAGCACACAAGGGGAGAGGTAACATCTGTCATCCTCTGGCCAGTGAGGCACCCTGCTGAGGCCTCTGGCCAGGGCCATCAGGCATATGTCCTTCGCCTTCTTTCTCTGAGCTGCAAAGAAAATGCTGAAGACTTTACACAAGCCTTTTGGAGAATCTTTGATGCAAAATACACAAGAGAGTTGGTAGAGCCGAGCAACAGAGCATATGTGGGAACAAATGGGTGATGAAGGACATGTAAGACCGCCTTTTGCTCTTGGTCACCTTTGAGAGGCAGCTCTTGGCACACTACCTACATCACAAGAAAGGTGTCTCTGCGGGAGGCAGTGTGATTTCCATGTGTCCATTTGCCATGGCCCCTGGTGCTCACTCAGGGGAGAGGGGCATTCGTCCAGGCAAACTGTGCTCATCAATTAATTCACAGCTGAAAGTTCATGAAAAGAGATGAGAATTAGGTGACACACCCACATTGCAGCTCACAGCCATCTGTAACTTCAGTTCCAGCAGATCGGATGCCTTTTTCTGGCCTCCACAAGCACCAGGCATGCCTGTGGTACACATATCTACATACTTGAAGACAAATACTCATAGACATAAAATAAGATAAAATAATCCATTACAAAAGAAAATGTGAAAGAGAAACCATTTAAATAAAGCCTTGCTGCGTAGACAGGGAGAGTTAGCCTTTGTTTTACATTGGTGCATTACATTTTGGTCATAGAAAGCATCTCCTAAACTCAATTTTGAAACATTTTTGTTACAAATTCTTTTGAAAGAGCATCAGTGACCATAAGTAGACTTATTACCTCTTGTGTAAGTATTTCTCACTCATGGGACAGTCCTAATTAACCACATCTATCACATAGTTGTTAAAAGATTTCAGTCTAAACAAAGACTTCAATGAACCCCGATACTGTTAAAAGCTGCCAAAACAAACAAACAAACAAACAAACAAACAAAAAAGCAAAACCAATCAGGAAACATCAAGTATTCGATTCTGTTTTTTAAAAGGTAGTCCTTTTAAAGTTTTACCAAGAGCTGGCCAACATTCTAACAAAGTATAATTGCTTTGAATATAAACATAAAAAATAACCTTACAAACAACATTTTGTTAAGGTCAACCTAACTGCCCATAAATCTTTTCTTATAGGATGAAGTTTTATAAGCCTTATATAAATTTATATCTATGTGCCAGACAAATTATGAATGTCACTTAAGGAATTAATCATTGTGTATTTGTTCATTAAAACATAACATCTGAAAAGAAAGAGGAAAATAAAGATAAAAAATTTGCATGCCATCTCACTCTGTTGCATATGTCCTCATGTATCAGTATTTATACTGCCTTATAGCACATAGCCTATAAGAAAATTTTCTGCTACAGGCATAAACATCTAATGAACCCAAAGCCTCTAAATATAACCTTGCCTTTTTATGAACAAGAGGTTTAGCTTGATAATTTTATTATGTGTATACACGCCACATTAGATAGTAATATATGTAATTTCATAACAATTATAACAAAATATATTATATAATTAGCAATCGATTGATCTTGAATGAAAACTTTCTCATCCTCACAGCAAAATTAACCCATCTCAACATTGACTAAAGTGTCTCTTTATATGGGTCATCCCTGAAAATCAATCCTTTATGGTTCCATTTTAAATTTACCTAGGAAAAGAAACAATTTCAGTTTTTTCTGAAGAAAAAAAATTCTTGAGGATTTAACAAAAGTTAAACAGATTAACAGTTTAGTTATGTTTTACGTACAAGATTCTAATAATCATCATTTGTCTTTTGGATAAAACTCCACAGTGTGGTCCCTTTATCTATTCTATCTAGAGTAATATAATAATTCACTTGAATCCTAGTGTTAATGTCTTTAGGAGTCATATTTCCTGTAATTCTCATTATGACAAGGAAATTTAACAAGGGATCTTTAAAAACATAATTATCCATATTTTAAAAAGAATATTTAGTGTGTGTGTGTGTGTGTGTGTGTGTGTGTGTGTGTGTGTGCGCGTGCGCGCACGCAAAGTCAGAGGAGAGGTGACATGTTTTTGGAGGTAAGTTTCCCATTCATAGTGTGAGTTCTGGAGATTGAATTCAGGCTTCTATGTTCAGGAACAAGTGCTTTTACCTTCTGAACTATCTCATTGATCCATAAATCCATAATTTTATATGCAACATAGTCATAATAAGAAAAAAACTCAAAAAGCAATTGCGTATATGAGTATAGCTGACAAAGCCCTAAAAGGTGCATACATTTGATGCCCCCTCCCTTCTCTAAAGCCTCAGGGATCATTGCTCAAGAAGGGATGGAAAGTGTGTAAGAGCCAGAGGTGGTGGATGACTACAAGGGAACAGGGTCTTCTGCACAGAGAGGGCAAATTCCCATATGAGCTCATAGTAGTTGTGACAGAATGTGGGAGAGCTGTGCAAGCCTAAGCTAGACCAAATAACAGCACTAAGAGGCTGACTGGGCAGGACATTCCAGCCCCTAGTCTAGGAGTGATGGGCAAATATTAGCTGCTAAGAGAGGAAGGGCCAGTTTTCTCTAAGAATGTAGCACCTGTTAAGTCCCCCATCCTTGAGTGGAGGGCTATACATCCAATGATATTTAGTTAGCACAAATTGGCTTTGTTGGGGGAGTGTGTGAGGAGGCTTACCAAGTTGGGGTATGAAGGTAAAGAGAATGGATCCGGGAAGAATTGGCGGGATGGAGGGTGAGTATGATTAAAACTCATTGTACAAACTTTTCAAAGAACTTAAAAAAAAAAAGGTATTCCTGAAAAAAAAAACCCATATCAGTAATCTAATAATATAATTTTAGTTGTAGTATTTCGATTAACACAAAGCATCTTTATCGTCTTATTTCTGTTACTCTTTATTATTAAAAATGAATACACCTAATATATTTCTAGAATCCATTTTGAAGGAAAAATCTTTATCAGAATCTATATAGCTAATAATACATTTTGTAACTTAACAAAAAGTTATTTTACAATTCAGTGAATGCCGTTTTATAAGAAATAGATCGTGCTTTCAGTAGAGCACAATAAAGGTGTGATTAGATGACCATTGTCTTTCTGAAAGACTATCTATAGGAGATCAGATATCCTTTAATGCTGTATTCAACATATCTTCATGATTTATGAAACATTAATAGATCCCCAAATACCATTTTAATACATTTCAAGAAGTTAAGAGCTCTTAAGTTTTTATGGCAGGATAGGTTTATCAGTCCTTGGAAACATTGTTAAACTCCAGCTGTACTGGTGACAAATTATGATGCTCTGATTTTATTTTAGATCTGTGCTGCAAATCATTTTGTGTTCCTTTGCTTCCAGCAATGATTTTTTTCTTGTTAACCTCAGTTTCCAATATTTATATTTGAATACACAAGGTCGACCATGAAGCTCAAAATTAATATCTCAGTATCTATATTTTTAAGAAATATAAAGAGAACTCTTTTCTTGTTGTTCTTTTTTTTTTGTTTGTTTTGCTTTTGTTTTCTAAGACAGGAGCTCTCTATGCAACTCGTGCTGGCCTGGAGCTTCCTATATAGAGCAGGCTAGACCCAAACTCTCAGATCTGCCTACCTCTGCGGAGATTAATGACTACCACACATGGTGCTATTATAATTAACTCTTAAATGCCTGCAATTTAGCTAACTGGTGTGTGTATGTAGGGAGAAGTGGGACAATAGCTTTTGCATGTTAATACATTCCAAAATTTACCCTCCAAGCACTCATAATCCACAAAGGCTAACGATGCATCCATGCACCCATGAATAGTAATTTTAGTAAGTAAGAAAATTTAGAAAATGTAAAAAATGAGACAGCCATAGGCCCATTAATCTGTAATTTTCAGGAACTCTGGGGGTGGATTAAGACTTGCCCTACACTATTTTAGACACAAAATATCACACAACAATTCTCTTAATTCAGTATGCTCAATCAGAGAGACTGTAGGTTTACAAATGATTATTCTGCTAGAATACTTCTTGGAGGCATGAGGACTGTACAGATGTCACACTTTTCCTAGTTATACAGTAAAGATTGTCACAACAGTCCACTCTCTGTGTTCCTTTATCCCTTCCCTGTTAACTATTAGCAGAAATCAAGCTTTCCTGTCATCTGCAGATGATAGCACCCAAATAGTTTACCAGAGTTTCAGATTTGCTAAATAGTTTTCAAAGATAAGTCTTGTCACTCAAGCAGAAGTCCCCCAAATGTCACAGTAGAAACTTAATGATTCAGATGATCCCCAAATGAGAAGGAACCCAGACTTCCTGTCAGACAAATGGCAGAAATCCAACTTAGTCCATAAAGAACCCAAATCTCTCAAATGAGCCTGGAAAAGAAAAGAAAAGGCAAGTCTCAAGGGCCAGTCTTCTGTATCTGTAGCAGTTGTCTGTACTACAGCAATAGTGGCTGTAAGTAGCTATGCCAGTCAAAGTAGAATGAAAGAAAAGCCCCTGGAATAAAGCCAGTTTATCAATCACAATGGGATTGTTCAGTCTTTCCTTTGGATTCATCTGGCTGTGAGTGGCTTGACACCCAAAAGGTGTCTATTTTCTTGGCTAACTCGCCAAAGTTGTTCCTTGAGATTTTAGTATGAAAGCCTGACTTCTGGAGGCCCCAGTAAGCTGGGGTCAACCAGCTGTCTCCAACAGGCCAATTGAAGAGACAAGTCATAGTGAAAAGCAGAGAAAGGTTTATTCAATATGGCCACACTGGGAAGAGAAAGAAAGGTATCTACCCAATCCAAGTCCATCTTTGGAGTACTAATATGAGTTTTAGGCTTAAACACAGGGCAAGTGGTATAGATAATTAAGTAGTACTGGTTAAGGTTTGATTCTTCATCATCAACCCATCTTTGAGCTCCATCTGTCCTGCAAGTTGTCAGAGCTATGCAAAACTCTCCTCTGGTATTGCAGACATCAACATGGCCTCTGAAGGTAACACAGATACTGAAATGGCCTCCAGTGACACTATGAAATCACAACATCTACATGGATTCTGCAGCAGCATGGTCCACAGACATCAATAGGGCCTCAGGTAGCAGCACAGGTCACATACACCAACATAGCTTCCATCAGTCTGCACTACTGCTGGAGGACATGTGAATGTGGTCTGTCCTGCTACCAAGGACCACGTTAGTGTCTGTGGTTCATGCTGCTACCAGAGGTCATGTTGATGTCTGTGATTCGAGCTGAGGCTGTGTTGATGTCAGAGGTCCATGTTGTCACTGGAGGCCATGGTGAGGTCTGGGATTCATGCTGCCACTGGCTGTTATGGGCAAGGGAGCTTCTTTTGCAGTGGCACAGATGACTCCAGACTTATAATTAAGAATGAGAGACATTGAAGGCTTCTGTGACAACCTGCCCCACCCCCAGCTCCCACACTCTTCCCCCAAAAGAAGCAGTCTAGATAGGAAGTCATTGACGAGATCCTTAAAAGTTGTGATAAAGATGCTGAGGTGTAGCTTTTCACAGTTGATGGCTTCTGGCAGAAGTTTGGGAAAGGATATCTTTAGATATCTTTAAGGGGCTGGCCATTGAGAGGCTGACCATGTTCCAATGAGTACAAACACAAATTTGACTTGTGTATTTTTGAGAGGTGGGAGGGTGGACCTGGAAGGAAAGGAAAGCAAGCATGATTGAGGCGCATTGTATGAAATTCCTAAATAATCAATAAAAATATTATGTTGGAAAAAAAAAAAAAACCTTCTCTAGGAAGAAAAATTCCTCCTTTGGCTAGGACCGGGGCTTCTATCTCTCCTTTGATCCAGAATCGAATTCCTAGGTAAATTTTAACTTGGGGACTCCATTATTTTAGTAGTCTAATAGACAAAGGAAGATAGACAGCGTCTGTTTTTACAGTTGCTTCTCTCCTTCCAGGATGGTTGCAGAAAACAGGAAGCAACATGATAAAGATTTTCTTTTTCAAAAGTATAGCTTCTAAAAAAACACAAGCAGTGCTTTAAGTTACACCAGATCTTGACATGTTCTCAAGGCATGACTCTACTTATTTTGGCTGTGTTCTTTTTGGTCATCTCCTCCCCTTGGCACACACCAGTTGTTTAGAACATCTTCTACAGAGAGGATAGAAACCCAGATATTCTTTTAGGTTAACTGATATAAAATTAATTTTTGTTATTGAATATTTAGAAAAAATAACTCTTTTAGGTTCCAACTCAATTCTGGTTATATAGTGAACAGTTTAAGACTGTTGTCAAAATTTTGGGAAACATCTGTCAATAACTTTCAGTTTAGTGAAATCTATTTAACCATTTTATTCTACTGATGACTTCTTATCAAAAAGCTTATGAGCTTTGCCAAAGACAAGCATTAAAAACATTTAAAGAGCTTAACTGGATTCATTGCCAGCTCTAGACTCAAGAAAAGTTGGTTTACAAAACAGAATGTGTTCTGATGAGGCCTGAGAGTTTGGTTGTATAACCAGAGAAATGGAGAAGGAAGCAGAGACATGTAACAAAACCAAGACTTGTTCATCATCTCAAGGCATTTCTTGAAGGGCTGGGACCTGGAGACTCACTAACAGAGAACACTGGTTTGTTAACATCTGATAACACTAGGCCACTTCTCCAGTAGAAGGATTAAAGTGGGAGGACTTCATTAGCATGCTAATTAAAACTGGAATTCTTTTGAAATTTAGTTGTTACCTATAATTCTCAGAATTTCAGATACACCACTCTGTTTGAACTAGGTGTCTGGAAAAGTTATTGAGATTCTGTTTTCATTTTTTGTTTCTTTGTTTCTTTCTACTGTCTTCTTTCCTTCCCTCCCTCCCTCCTTCCCTCCCTCCCTCCTTCCTCTTCTCTCTCTGTCTCTCTCTCTCTGTCTCTCTCTCGTCTGTCTTCCTTCCTTCTTTTCTTCCTTCTTTTCTTCCTTCCTTCCTTCCTTCCTTCCTTCCTTCCTTCCTTCCTTTTTTATTGGATAGGATATTTTATTCATATTTCAGATGTTATCCCCTTTCCCCATTTACCCCCAACCAAAAACCCCCTATCCTATCCCCCTCCCCTTGCTTCTATGAGGATGTGCCCCCCTCATCCACTCATACCTCCCCACTCTTGAATTCCCCCACATTGGGGCATCCAGCCTTCATGAGACCAAGGATCTCCCTTTCCACCTATGCCAGACAAGGCTATCTTACCCTAAATATACAATTGGAGCCATGGGTCCCTCCCTATGTGCTCCCAGGCTGATGGTTTAGACCCTGGGAGCTCTGGTTGGTTAGTATTGTTGCTCTCCCCATGGGTCCACAAACCCTTTTAGCTCCTTCAGTCTTCTCTCTCACTCCTCCATTGGGAACCCCATGATCAGTTCAATGGTTAGCTGTGAGCATCTGCCTTTGTAATATGTCAGGCTCTGGCAGATCTCTAAGGAGACAGCTATATCAGGCTCCTGTCAGCATGCACTTTCTGGCATCCATATCAGCGTCTACCTTTGGTGACTGCACATGAGATGGATACCCAGGTGGAATGGTCTCCAGACAGCCCCTCCTTCAGTTTCTGTCCCACACTTTGTCTCCATTTTTGCTCCCATGACTATTTTGTTACTCCTTCTAAGAAGGACCAAAGCACCCACACTTTGGTCTTCCTTCTTCATGAGCTTCATGTGGTCTGTGAGTTGTATCTTGGGTATTCTGAACTTTTGGGCTAATATCCACTTATCAGTAAGTGCATACCATGTGTGTTCTTTTGTGATTGGGTTACCTCACTCAGGATGATATTTTCTAGTTCCATCCACTTGTCTAAGAATTTCACAAATTCATTGTTTTTAATAGCTGAGTAATACTTCATTGTGTAAATGTACCACATTTTCTGTATCAATTCCTTTGTTGAAGGACATCTGGGTTCCTTCCAGCTTCTGGCTATTATAAATAAGGCTGCTATGAACATAGTGGAGCATATGTCCTTGTTATATGTTGGAGCATCTTCTGGGTATATGCCCAGGAGTGGTATAGCTGGGTCCTCAGGTAATGCTATGTCCAATTTTCTGAGGAACCGACAGACTGATTTCCAGAGTGGTTGTACCAGCTTGTAATCCCACCAACAATGGAGGAGTGTTCCTCATTCTCCACATCCTCACCAGCATTTGCTGTCACCTGAGTTTTTGATCTTAGCCATTCTGACTGGTGTGAGGTGAAATCTCAGGGTTGTTTTGATGTGCATTTCCCTGATGACTAAGGATATTGAACATTTCTTTAGGTGCTTCTCAGCCATTCGAGTTTCCTCAGTTGAGAATTCTTTGTTTAGCTCTGTACCCCATTTTCAATAAGGTTATTTGGTTGTCCAGAGTCTAATTTCTTGAGTTCTTTGTATATATTGGATATTAGCCCTCTATCGGATATAGGATTGGTAAAGATCATTTCCCAATCTGTTGGTTCCCGTTTCTTAATTTCTTTCTTTCTTTCTTTCTTTCTTTCTTTCTTTCTTTCTTTCTTTCTTTCTTTCTTTTCTGTTTGTTTGTTTCTAATGCCCACAAAAAAGTTTAAGTCCAAGACAATGAGCTCCTATAACTCTACTTAATACTTTGGTGCTATTTTTATTAATGCAATTAATTTGTCTCAAATCAACAACACATAATGTCTGTACAATTTTTACGCTTTTGTTGATTAAATTCGCACTGGCCTGTTCACAATTTTAAGTAAATTATGTTCACTTTGGTGAATATATTTTGAATGTCTGAATATTTTTTAGTTAATATTCAAAAATAATCTGTAAATAAACTATCATGTCTCGTCCATACTGTCTTTTAATTCCATTGCACACAGGCTTGATAGAAGAAGATACTTCATATTTATCCAAATCAATGCTTCACATGTTTTATTTAAATGTTTCCTCTTCGGGCTAGAGAAATGGCCCAATTGTTAAGAGCGCATACTGTGTTTTCAGAGGACCCAAGTTTGGTTGTCAGCACCTGCCGTGTGGGATGATTCTCCACTGCCCTTAACTCCAGCTTCAATGGATCTGATGCCCTCTTCCAACCTCTTCAGGTATTTGCACTCATGTGCACCTCTCTACTCCCACCTCCACATATGTAGATAATTAAAATAAATAAAACTTAAAAAATCTTAAATGTTCCCTCTTCCAACATTGTAAGTAAGAATGTGTTCACAATTTAGCAAATATGTCGCTCTTATGGAAAAAGAAAGAGGAAAGCACAATGAACTTGTGTGTGAGAAGATGCTAAGAAGCCTGTGTGTACAATTTGATGTCAGTGATGTTTGGAGAAGCAGTCCTTCAACTAGGGTCTGGGTCTATACCTGCCGGGGCTGCGTGCTTCTCCACCAGGCACAAGTGAGTGATGCAATGCTCACTTTCCTCTCTGCTCCTGCATCTTCAGGTTTTCTTGCTTGACGGACAAAGTGTGCCATGGGATGTTCTGAGACACCATCCCTGCAGTAGGATAAGAAGCAATAATCACATAAATGTATCTATCCATGAGGGACAGTGTGCCTGTTCTTTCAAACTGGGTACCAAGAGTCAGCAGACACCTCCTCAGAGACCTCAGTTCGTTGGTGTTAAAGGATCTTGCTTTTATAATTTTCATAACTTATAATTTTTATAATCTATGAACATATGGCATGGTATTAAGGACCCTTTTAGTAAGAAGCTCATGTGGCCACTCTTACCGAGTCTAGCAGGACACAGAAAGAAGTCTATGAGTTAAGGACCTGAAACTTGAGCCTTGTTATTTTTGTTTTATAGCATATCTATCTTTGGAAGCTCCTCATCATTTGATATTAATTTCTGTTAGAGTTTTGCTTTAATCTGTATGAACCAGGCACAGGGAGATAGCAAGAAAGACACACTTAAGTGGGGCTAAACCCAGCTCACAGAAGTCAGGCTCCATTTTGGGTATGGAGCACTGTGCTGGGGTAACATGTCCCTAGAGCACCAAAATATTGTTGAAAAAGTAATGACCTAGATAAGAATAGCAGCAGATTATTCCTAACTCTTCGCTTTTCATAAAATCTAATTAGTGTAGTGAAAATCTAGTTTGACAGGTGATGAATCATTAAGTAATTTCTATTACAGATCACGATGTAGTTTTTGGCATACAATAAGAATGTCAAAGAATCCAGTGGTAATGCTTCAGCAAATCCTTCGCTTACTGTGAGTTGTTTGTGGCAATGGGTTTCTTTAGTTTTCATTATTAAATCATTTTAGATAAAGTTCTTGGGATTCATTATGACATTTTCTATATAGACAGCATTGTACATTTCTCATTTTTACCCCCTTATTAGCCTTCCTCGTGCACCCCTCCCATAGCTTTTATACTTTATTAACGGGTAGATTTAACCATATATGTAAATAAAGTTCTACATACAGGATAAAAAGATGTGTAATATCCGTCTTTCTTCCCCCATCACTATCCCTTGCTCTTCCTCTTTCTTTAGATTTCTTCACTAACACACACACACACACACACACACACACACACACACACACACGTTTTGAGGATTTGTCTTTTAGTTTTTGAGACAGGATCTTACTATGTAGTTCTGGCTGGTCTAGAACTCACTATGGAGACCAGTCTTAAACTTGTGGGCGTTCTGTCTGTCTCCCAAGTTCAAGAATGCCAGGTGTGTACTCCAATGCCTGGAATCTGTATGCATATTAAGTGTAGCTTTTCCATATGATAAAACACAGGAGACACTTGTCCTTCTGAGGTGGGGTTGGTTCTCTACTTGATATAATGGCCTCCAGATCTATATACATTTTTCTGTGAATGATATAATTTCATTCTTCCTTATAGACATCTTTCTTTTTACGATTTTTTTTGCATAAAATCAAAGTTAATTTAAAAATACTGTTCAGTTGGCTCTTTCTTGCTCCAACAGTAAGTAGCTTTGTCAAGGGATACATAAATTCAATAAAAAAAATGACATGTGCACACAAAATGGAAAAATTTTAACAAGGTTGAAACAGTTAAACAAGATGCCCTTTACAAGGTACCCTTTCAGATTAGCTCCGAGTTTTGCCATATTTGAACTGGTTTTAGGAGTCTTTAATTGAGTAAGTTGATAATAGTATGAACAATTCTTGGTCACAGAACTGTTGATTATGTCTGGTGGTGTAAGCGGTTGCTATCTCTGCAGAAATGGCAGATTTTGCATCTATTTGTAAATTTATTGAATTCATTGAGTGTTTTGAACTAGAATGTTGCTCCTATAAGTGAATATTCTGCTCTTCTCTTTTGTTTGAGTCATTAGGGCTGACAGCAAGGGACAAGGAGGCTACTGGGGATTGTCACACTTGAGAGACATTGCCACGCCTACATCTCTCTCATCCTCCCTCCCCCATCTACTCCCATTGCTCTCTTCCTTTTTTCTTTCCTCCTCATTAAACTCTATGTGGAACACTTGTAATTAGCGTCCTATTGGTCACGTCATTAAAGATGTAAATAAAATACATGTTGTGTTTATTTTGTGCGGGTTAAGATGATTTCGTCATTTAAAAACATTGTGACAGGGATTGAAGAGATGACTCGGTGGTTAACAGCACTTGTTGCTCTTGCAGAGGACCTGGGTTCAGTTAATAATGCCCGGCAAAGGACCTGGGTTCAGTTAATAATGCCCAGTTCAGGCATCTCCCAGTCACCTATAATTACAGTTTGAGGAAATCCAACACCATCTTCTTGCCTCTGCAGGCTTGAGGCTCACACATGCACGTGTGCATACATGGACACAGACACACACAGATACACACACACACACACACACACACACACACACACACACGCATTGACATATGTAAAATAAAATAGGTCTTAAAATTGTAGTATGTGTTAGATTATAATCATATATTATTGTGACAGAGAATGTTACTTACACAATTTCTACTTTGGAATTTTTTATTTCTTTTTGCCTAGCAAATAACTGGTTTGAGTCATTTTTGTTTGTTTTTTGTTTTTGTTTGGTTTTTTGTTTGTTTGTTTGTTTTTGTATATCTTGATGGATGACACTAGGTTATGAAGTTGCATCCAACCAGATTCCCTTCTGATTGGACATTCATAGGTTTGAGATTAACAGGAAGAGACAGTGGGCCTGAGTCCTCACCCTAGGAAAGGGTTTAAATATGGCATGGGGAGAGACAGAGAGCAGTGTTGATGCTGAGTCAGCTGTGTGCTTTGAGGAAGGCTGGAGACAGCAGATAACTAAAGAGAAGAACACAGAGATCCCTGAGATCTGCCTTATTCAATCCTAGATGCCTGGAGATCTCCTAGAGTACATCCCTGGCTGGGGATGTTTTATGAAACTAGGGCATCTATGTTTGCCAGAGCGATTCTTGCTCAGGAGAGTCCTTCCATGTCATATGATATGAGGTTTACTTTACATTACAGCGCTGCCGCTGATGCCTGTTTGTGAGCACAAGGTCCAGCCCCACCTCTTCCCATGTTTTCTCCAACCTGGCGTCTTTTTATCTGCTTTCCACCCAGCACTGGAGATTTCCAGGTGTTAATTGCAAAGGCTGGGTTGGCATGAGATTCAGGTGGGGCATGCTGATCACAATCTGGTTGGCTAAAACACATGTTGGCAGTTTCTTTTTTAACTCCTCATGCCAATGGAAAACAAGCCCACTGCCAAGCACCATTCAGTAAGAGAGCACTAATGAACTTCAAGCAATTGGCCCATTTGTATGAGACCTGTTAGTCGGAGCCAAAGTTTGTTAGCTTTGATTTCTAGCCAGCTTTCACACATGCACACTCATGCATCCACAAAGTGTACCACACATCCTCCCGCCACTACACACAAGTACACACACATGCATACACACCACATTCATGCACACTCACACCACATAAATTTCCCACATTTCCACCTCCCTGCCATTCATCCACTAACTCATCTTCTTACCAATTACTAGAAATCTTTACCTCGTCCTGCAAAATGCATTGTAGAAGATAGTCTGGTAACAGACAAGCAGAAAGTAGCCTTCAAAGGAAGCTACAGTTAGTATGACATTTTCAGAACAGGAGTCTGTCACCTTAGATACTTACGTATGCAAAGTCTGGGCATATCCAAGGAAAGAGAGTATCAGAGGGCATCAGCTATACTCTGGGCATTTGTGTACATTTTGTGTTTAATAACCAGTTCTGCAGGAGTAAAAAGGCTCAGTATGCAATGCTTGCTGATTTTTGTGGTATTAAACCCCATCTACAGTTAGTTTTAAGTCACAAATATAAAATTACACAGTGTGGAGGTATAAAAGAAGCAGGCGATTGTCTCTAAGGTCGACGAGTCTGATGTGCATTGATCTCTAAGTGCAAACAAATGTCATACAGGAATAACAGGGTTTACAAAATAACTGGCATCAGACCTGGGCGCAGCGTGGAGGGAATCAGACCTGGGGCCAACATGGAGGGAATTTACATCAGCATTTCTTTAAAACTATCTGGCAAATCAAGAGGATGCTCTGTGTAGTCGCATAGGGATGATAAGTTGCTCACGTCAGGCTGTGACCCACCATGGAACCTCTCATTTAGCAAAGTTGAATAAAAGTTTAAACCAAAAGTTGCTAACTTGTGCTTTCCATGCATACACAAAGCTCAGCTAGTTACTTACCTGTTTATAGCTTCTGCCTCAAGATTCTTCATATTATAGAAATGTAGTTGGGTGAAATTGTTTTGGATTTGGAAAAGACCTAATCAAGTGGTTGTGAACTTTGTCAGACCCAAGGCTCTTCCTTACACACTGTGGCAATGTGATAGGAGCAGGTGACAGGGGATTTAACTGGTTTGTACAGGAACACACCTTTAGGACCTTCACCACCCCCGCTACCTTTTGAAAACACTCTGAGGAATGGACAACGTAGCCTACCTGAAAACAGATTTTAAAAATCAGCCTAATTATCAGTTACTACCTGGGAGACACTGAAGTCAGGTGGGTGTTTGGTTCAAAGTCACGCGGATTGCAACAGTGCTGAAGGGAACAGCTGCACATCCAACAATGATACAGTCTGCCAAGCAGTTTTCCAAGAGTGCACACATGTTGGGACCGATCCAGCAGGGAAAGGAAAAAGGTCCCCAGATGTCTAGGTGTCTGCAGACTAAGCCAATGCTAAAACAGTCAGTGCTTTCTCTAGTCCCCCCTTATCTTAAGGGACATATTCCAAGAACTTCACTGCATGCCTGAAATGAAGAACAATGCCTCTCCTATATATACTATATTTCCCCAACACATACCCATTACAGTGTTTATTGAATGCATTAGGAACATTAACTTTAAAATAATTATAATAATATACTGAAATAAAATTGCTCAAAACTTAAGAATTGTCTATTTCAAGAATTTTTATTTTCCACTGTGATTAATTTGGGCAACTAAAGCCATGGAAAAGTAAATCTCAGATATGGGGTTACTATTGTATATGTATTATATAGGGAATTAAATTCTAGACATATACAATCTTATAATTTGCATTTTCCATCAGAACCACATTGCAGGATAGCCTAGAATCTTGCAGAATATGCAATATTAGGTTTTTTTGGGGGAGGGGGGTAACAGTCTTATATTTCATAAGATATATCCTTTCTATTTATTGTGAGAACCAAAGATATTTCCAGTGTTCCTTGAGAGGCCCAGATACAATCTAATCTATATTTTGTAGAAGCAATCCAATATTAAATTGTTTACAATGATAAACAATATTAAAGTCTGGTTCTAACTAGTTTGAACAGCTTGATCATTTTTATGGTCTCATGGAACAGCAGCTCATTAATTTCACTGGAGATCCAGGGCCCCCTCTGGTTTCTCCTGCTACCCACTAGCTAGCTGCATGGAGGCTACATAGTCTAGCACCCACCAGAAAGGGGATGCACTCAAAGATGAAAAGGACACCACAGAGGCTCCCCTTCTCTGGACTCCTGCCATCTACCTGTGAGCCAAACCTCCTGGGAGAAACAGATGAACAAAATAAATCAGAATATATTTGCTGGACAGCTGTAATGGTGTGAATGAGGATAAAACCTTGGTCCCCGGTTTGTAATACTGTTTGGCTAGGCTTAAGCGGTGTGGCCTTGCTGGAGGAAGTGTGTCACTGGAAGTATACTTTGAAGTTTCAAAGTATTACATCATTTTGTTTGCTTCCTGCTTGTGGTTCAAGAAAAATATGCTCAGCACTCTTCTTCAGCTGCTGAGCGTACTCCTTGCTGCCCCTCCTTCTCACTATGATGGACACATCCCTCTGGAACCGTAAATCCAAATAAATCCTTCCCTTTGTAAGTTGTCTTGGTCATGATACTTCAACAGAGAAGTATCTAACAGAGTATCTTAGCCCACTCAGTCAACTGTAGCAAAATATTACAAATCAGGCAGATTATAAATGACAGGCTTATCTCTCACATTTTGAGAAGCTAGATGTCCATGAATCAGGCACCAGAAGGTTTGATGTCTGGGCTGAGGTGGGAAGGTTCCTTCCTTTACAGATGGCTAACCTCTGTTTTCATGTGTGCTTGAAGGAGTGAAGGACTTTTTGAGGCTTTTATCAAAGTCACAAATTTTCTACCTGAGGCTCCATGATCATGGCTTGCTTACTTCCAAAGCCCTGACTCTTAAGTCCATCACATTGAGGGCTCATTTCAACACATGAGTTTTAGGCAGACACACATATTTGGATTATAGTGTTGGGATAAGAAGTGAAACACTGAATGAAATGAAGATTCTTCAAAGAAGAAACAATGTCTTTGGCTTTAAATTAGGCAGTATAGTGAAAGCCTGTTAATACACCGATTCTCAGATTGCTGGTGGAGGTACAGTGGAGATTTGCTGCTCTCAGGTCTCTGTTCAGCATCACATTTTCTATGAAGGCAGTAGAACATGTTGGTGTCCGAACTTTATGACCATCACATACCAGATAACTCACAGGATCTCTTCAGGGTAGTCATTCACCCCCTTACCTCCTCCCTATATTCCAGAGTCATGCAACTCCTGCTGGAGATGGATGTGGACATGGTTTCTTAAGAATTAACTGCAGATGTCTTAGGAGCATGTCTTGGTGGGAATGCTGGTTTATAAAGATGAGTGTATGGTCCATAGGTCAGTGTATGATCCAGAGATGGAGAAAATCTCTTGGATGAGATGTGAGTGAATACACATTGCTCATTGACAATGTACACAAAAGTGTGAGATGCTGAAGACGTTTCCAATAGGGAGACCAAGGTTGAAAGAGGGAGAAGTCATCCAAGGAGGTGTTTATTGTGGCAACCATGGAAGAGGAAGTGTGACTTCTCTTAAGTTACCTGCTCAGTAGAGCTGCTGTAATGAAATGTCACGAGCCAGATGGATGCCTCTTAGTCCTCTTAATCCACAGTCTTTTCCATTCACATTGGCTAGTGTGAGTGGAGTTTGGGGAAGTTGAGCAAAGGTGTGAACAGTTCTAGGATGAGTCAGGGCATAGAGAAGAAAATAGTAGCAGGAGATGAGCTTGGGGTGAGATGGGGAGATCAACAGGATAGGAAGCGTGAGCAAAGCAGGACCATGGGAATGCCACTCTACAGCCTGCAGTGCTTTTGGGCAGGGCCGTGGGCTGCCCACAGGATGAGGGATTGAGGCTTTACCAATTCTGGTGGAGTCTGAGGGTACCTGGCAGCCCAAGATGATCACACATCATGCGCTCTTCACTGTACATTGCTCTGTCCAAAAGTAGAGACAGGAGATAAGGAACCTCAGATGTTCCTTGCCACTGTAGATGCAAACTAAGACACGGTAAGCAACTGGCATCTCTGTTTACACCTATCCGTGCTTTCATGCCTTTCTTTGTATTCCAATGCCAGTGACATTGCCATGGTGCCAGGGATACAAAGGCACATGGATTAGTGATTTCCTTAGAGGACTTTTATAGAGGACTAGTCACCTCCCACACCTCCAACCCTCTCAGGCATTTCTATTATCTTTGCTCATGGACAATCTGTTTTTCATTGCCTCTGACTGATGGGCCTGACTGGACCTTAATAGTTGGAAAGAAACAGCTGGGCTGAGACTCACAGTAGAAGCCAATGCAAGCAGAGCAGAGAAAGAGAATTGCCATCGAGACAAAGAGTAACAAGCTTAAAAAGTCACCCTCTCTCAGATCTAACTGTCCCCATTTCAGCAATGACTAGCTCAGACTTGAGCCATCTCATAAAATAGTGATTGGAAAACCAGTGGGGATGCCAGTCTGATGTGTCCTTTCTGGCACATATCTGCATGGTGTCAAAAGACTCAGGAATGCACATCACATTCTATCCTCCTGGGTAAGAATCTCTCTGTCTCTGTCTCTGTCTCTGTCTCTGTCTCTGTCTCTCTCTCTCTCTCTCTCTCTCTCTCTCTCTCTCTCTCTCTCTGTGTGTGTGTGTGTGTGTGCCTTATCTGCTTATTTTTATATTTTACTATTTCATAGAGAAAATCTTGGGTTTATTAAGATGAGGCTTTAATATGATTTAAGCCTAGACAATAATAGCTAGAGAGAGAAACGGTGTAGGGAAAATACAGTTGTATACCCCCAAAGGCAGATGTATGTTTTTCAAGAAATCTCTCTTCTCTGCTGTATAATCAATGAGGATTTGGTGAAGAGGGCAAATGCAAGATGCTTTTATAATGACATTTGCGGGAGATTTTGATTTTTTTTTTTTATAAAACAGAAATATTAATATTAACACACTACAGCTGTAGTGAAGAGCACTGAGAATACTTAAGATTTAAAAATATGTATTTTGTGTGTATAGGTATCTTTCTTCCATGTGTGTTCACTGCCTGAGGAGGCCACAAGTAGACATTGAATCCTCTGGAACTAGGGTTACAAATAGTTGACAGTTGTCGTATGGGTGCTGGGAATCAAACCTGGGTCATCTGGAATTATAGCCTGTTCTGTGATCTAAACTGTGGAGTCCTCAGTCCAGCCCCAGTATTTAAGAATTTCCCATCTTACAGTGGTACAAAAGCAAACTCATACGACCATTGCTTTGCACCTTCAGTACAGCAGTCAGTGAGTCATGTGTGACATGTGATACCTTACTTTACGGTAGGTATTGTAGTAAATGATTATTTTGCCCAGTGTAACAACATAAGCATTGTAAATATGCTTATTGCAGACTCAGCTAAGCTTGGATGCTTGGTAGGTTGCATGTACATGATCTGTTTTTTGACTAAACAGTGGTATCAACCTAGATTTGTAGTAAAAATTTTGGTTTCTGTCTTAGTCAGGGTTTCTATTCCTGCACAAAACATCACAACCAAGAAGCAAGTTGGGGAGTAAAGGGTTTATTCAGTTTACACTTCCACATTCCTGTTTATCACCAAAGGAAGTCATGATTGGAACTCACTCAGGGCAGGAACAAGGAGGCAGGAGCTGATGCAGAGACCATGGAGGGGTGCTGCTTACTGGCTTGCTTCCCCTGGCTTGCTCAGCTTGCCTTCTTATAGATCCTAGGACCACCAGCCCAGAGGTGGCACCACCCACAATGAGCCATTCCCCCTTGATCACTAATTGAGAAAATGTCTAACAGCTGTATCTCATGGAGGCATTTCCTGAAAGAAGGCTCCTTTCTCTGTGATAACTCCTGTTTGTGTCAAGTTGACACTCAAAATCAACCAGTACAGTTTCTTTAAAAAACATAGAAATATTATAAGAATGTGTTTTTGTTTTAATCCCAGGTACGGGATATAGGGTTGCTTCAGATTTGTCAAATCTGACAGCAACTGACTATGATTTGCCTCATTCTCTAGCACGGGTGTGATTTTTTCAGTTGTAGATAGTTTCTGTGCTTCCATTATTTTTGGAAACCTGGGGACTTTTTAGAGGATGTATGAATGCTAGAACCCTGATACATGTGGCTAGGTGGCCTGTTGGTGGTTGGATACTCTTGTTTGCAGTTTGTCAAGTAGTCTTGTACAAAGACATGAAAAGAAGAAATTGGACATTCTGATAAAGATCAATGCTGCCCCCAAGGAATTTGACACCCTTAATCAGCAGGATGTAGTCTAATGATATTGTCCTCTCTGAATTTATCCAAGGATCTCTTTTTCTTTTTCTCTCCCTTCTACCTTCTTTCTCTCCTCCATAATGTTAAGGGTTGAAAGGAACAAGTAAAGAAATGGAGAAGGGTAGAAGAAAGAACCCACAAAGTAAGCCAAAGACCAGTTACATACATGGATTCAGCAGGATTTAAACCCTATCTGTGCTTTCTCCAAACCCACACATTTATGATTAAAATATTGCTGAGTTCAAGCTACATGGGCTGCACGGTCTCTCTGTCTTGTTTTTCTTTTTTTTTTTTTTATTACTCATTTTATTAATTTACATTTCAAATGATATCCCTCTTCCTGGTTTCCCCTCCACAACCCCCCATTCCATCCCCCCTCTCCTGCCTCCCCTTTGCGTATAGGAGGGTGCTCCTCCACCCACTCAGTGTACTTGGTTATGTCTATTTCACAAGTAATCTTGAGGAGGAAATCAGACAATGCAAGTGTCATGCTGGGAGCAGTGTGTGGTACATGGGAAGTACTCTCTGAACAATAATAGTCCTGAGGACTATTTTCATTTAGGAAAACTGTATCTGAAAATTAATTTTTAATTTCTGACTTATGGAGTGGCATTATTCATTTGCCTCTGGGTCCAAGAACAAAGTCCTCCCATTTCAGTTGTTTTCTCATCACTCTGTGTAATACTTAAATGCTGCCTGGTCTCTTGAGGTACAATCAAATGTAGCCCAGCAAAGCACAGAGTGTCCCTGGGAAATCACAGATCATTACAGTTCCCAAGGACCATATGTATCTCCTAGTTAAGAGTTCTGAGTTTGGCTTCCGGGCCTCAGTTTCCCACCTTTCTAATAGGTATAATTTCTTCTGCTATTGTCATTTATACAACACAAATGGAAATGTACAAAAAAGGCATGTGGGTCATTCTTACTCAGTATTGTTCCATACAGAAGCAATAGTTTATTCAAGATTTTAGTTACACCAGGGAGACATGGCTATAACAATTTTTCCATAGTTGTCAAGTGTTTGACAGATGAAGAGTGACTTTCAGATGTAATATATTCTGTTGTCTTTAGTGACTGACAGTCTTAAGCTGCTACAATTCAACAGCAGACAGATTGTCTTAGGAGTTCCATTAGGAGTTGTGAAGCAGAGGGAAACTGAAAATTACTCCCCTTGGCTGGTGTAACTTATATTCTTTCCCTGTAGTCTCTAGGATAAGTCCAGGGTTGTTGAGAGAGGTGCTTAAGGAAGACAGGACACAGGACTAGTTTGTCCATAAAATACCCCAAGTGTAAAGTTAGCTGTATGTCTCTTGAACCAGTCACTTTGAATGGCTCTGTCATTAGGAAAGAATTTAGTGGCCTAAAACTAATACAAGCTAATGGTTTCTGGAGGATTTCTTAGCTGCACATAACAAGTTTAAGCAGCCTCCTGAGAAGTCTGAACAATGTTACAAGCTCTGAAGCCCCTGATAACAATGTATCTGCAATCTCCAAGAAGTCTTGGTGACTGGACTTAGTTAATTACTATTCTCTTGAAAAGTTTGAAAGTGCTGGAAGAAGTGAGTTAGGCTTTAAGCAGAAGCAAGAGGGTAGTAGGCTTGATTATTGCTGGTATAACAGCTTTAATTACATTAATTGCTAGCACCACTGCTTCTGCAATGGTTTTGACACAAGAAGTTAAGACAGCTACTTTTGTTAATCATCTAGCCCCCCAAAAACTGATATCAGTGTGTTGAGTATACAAGAAGATTTGTATAGGTGTTTGGAACTACAGATTGATGCTCTATATCTTATTCAAATTATTGGAAGGAGGTTCAGGGTTTAAGAGTTAGGAGCCATCTTGAGTGTCATGACAAATACCATTGAAGTGGTGTTACTTCTAAAATTTACAATGATAGTCATTATAATTAGAAAAAAGTTTAAAGACACCTGTAGGGTATTTGGCATAATTCTAATACCTCTCTGGACATTTTAACTTTGAATAGTGAGATTATAAATTTAAAGAAAGCTGCTCTGTTGAGCTTTCATGCTGCAGATAATGCTGATAAAATTATCCATGGCTTGAGGTCAGTATTTCCATTTTGGTCAAACCTCAGGGATGGCATATACAGCTTGATCAGGCTAGCCTCTTTTGTCCTGGGAATTCTTTTATTCCTGCCCATCATGTTAAAGCTTGTCTCTAACTACATCAACAGGTTGGCAATCAAAGTACATGACTTGAAACTGAAAATGTACCCCCAGACAGAGCTATTAATTTAATAAGCTGGCAAGCCAAGGATGGGTAAGATTCTGCAGAGCCTTACCAACCTAAGAAAGAAGTGCTTTGCTTTTGATAATGCATATTCCAGGGTGGGTGTGAAAGCATTCTTGTCAGAACAACCTAAGACAGGCTCAGTCTGGTTTATGCAATAAAAAGGGGGAAGATGTGGAGAGCTTTTGGGGCTGCCTAGTAGGAATCTGACATAGGCCAAAGACAAGGAAATGGACTTCAGGCAGAATTCTGACATTAGGCTAGAACAATTAAATAACTTCAGGCAGAAATCTAAATCCTAGGCTAAAACAAAGAAGTAATTACAGGCAAGAATCTAAAACTTAAGCTAGAACAAAGAAGTATGCTTCAGGCATGCAAATTACTTTGGGCTAGGACAGGGAAGTAGGATCAGATATTTGGGTCATCCTGATAAGCCCTTAGAAACAGTGATCACAGGAGTGATCATGGGACTCTGTTTATTGTCCTGAATGTTCTTCGAGTATCTGGGTTTATACTCTTGCTTGTTCCTTGACTATTTGCATCTATTGTATTGCTAGTTCCTGAATCTAGAACTTATCTTAATACTTACATGTAATTTAAACAATATAAAAGCAAAAAAGGAGGAGGGGGGATGGAATAGGGGATTAATGGGTGATGGTGGGGGATGGGGAAAGGGGATAACATCTGAAATGTAAATAAATAAAATAGTGAATAAAACAAGAAAAAAAGATGCTAGCTCTATAATTTGAACAAGCACCTTCTCTTTTATTTCTTTCATTTCTACGGATGATTCCTTCATTCTCATTTCACAATGTCCACCACAGGGAAGGTGTTGCATATATATATATATTCCTACAAGGAAGAAGACAGAGATGAATTCAGGGAAGATTGATTTTAATGGATAGACATATGTAACAGAAGCATGGACATCAAGTCAGAGCACTGTGACCTGAAAGGTAGCAGAAATATTTTGGTAGGAATCTAAAATATTTTTTCTTGATTCGTAAATGTTCTTCATTTGTATTTTATACCAATAAGACCAAAAACCATGATTAGACATATTAACATACATATAGCATAGAAGTTGTCATCTTAATCACATTTGTAGTTAATTGTAATAGGTTCTGAACAACACTAAGCATATTTATAATGTAGTATAAACACTAACACTATCATCTACTTTTCCTACTGGCATTCCACACCCATTCAGCACCTTTCATTTTTATTAGAGAGCAGATAGATCATTGAAGAAGATAGATATCCATGACACAAACATGATACAGACAATCTTCTTGAAGAGACAATGATGTGAGTTCCATCTACAAGAGGTCATTCATGGAACAGGCCATGTGGGGACCCAGGAAGAAGGATGGGGAGCATAGGTTAATGTCCAAGCTTCCAGAAGAAGCTTTCTACATTTTCTTTGACTCTGAAGAACAAGGTGAAGGAGAGTTTACTAGTTATATTTGTGTAGCCGTATGGTGTGTATGTGTGTGTGAGAGAGATGACAAGTTAAAAACCCTGTTTTTCAGTGTTCTGTTTGTGCCCCATGTATCTTGACAATGGAAACATATAGCAGGGGCTACTTATCTCATAGTGGATGGGAAACAGGAGACAGAAAGGGATGGGAGGCCATGTTTAACCTTCAGAGTCATGTCTCCAGTGATTAACTTCTTTCAACTAGGCTCCAAGTTGTGAAATTTCTAGACCTTCTTGAAATAATAAACTTTCACTGCATGAGCCTTCTGAGGGACACTTGAATTCCAAATTATAAAAAAAGACAACTTCATGTTCCTGACATCTTAACAACTTCCTTTTGTTTCTCTAAGTTGGATATTAGATTTTGATGCAGCATCTGGAGAGAGTTCTGTTTTTGAGTCGCAATATTATGGGGACATCACACAGGCAGATGGAACAGGCATGCAAGTGGGAGCTTACTTTCATGATAAAGTCACTGCCTTGATAGTCCACCAACCTTTTAACCCACAAGTAGATGAATCTGTTCATGAGGGCAAAGTCTTCTAGAACAAGTCATTCCACACAAACCTTTAACATATGGATTTAGGGGTTAGTGGCCAACATGTAAACTTTTGAAAACAACTGTAAACCATCACTGACCCTCTTATTAATTCCTTGGGGACTTAGGAATACACAACACAGCTTTTATGCAAGTTTCACACACTGACCCTTTGAAAAGAAAATCACCTAAATATTTGATTCTTGTCATATCATCCCCAAAGAAGTGATCTTTGAGCAAAAGGAAAAGTATTTCTTATTCCTTGCCGAGTGACTTCTTTTCCAAAGCAAATACCATTGCCTTTCCAAAAATAACCATCCTGCCCATGGGTTTATGCCTATTTATGCTGGGTCAGAGTCATAAAGAGCTTGGCGATGAGCCAGGAACACTAAGGCTAGAGCATCTTTGGGGCAGGGTGCTCATTCTACCCTCTGGACAGGCTTTCAGAGAAGGGACATAGACTCTTAGGAAAGAGGAAGGAAGCAGGAGATGGAGCTTAAAGCGAGTTCCATGGAATCCCCAAGTGTCAAGGCTTTGGCTTAGATGCTAAGGCCTGCTGTAGGCCTGGCATCAGGTGGCTTAGCAGGGCCAGCTGTTACGTCTGCTGGCATCACAAAGAAGAAAGATGTGTGGCCAGGGTGCAGTGTTTCTGGGGAGTTAAAGACATTTAGAAATGATTTCTGAAAGCTAAGTCTAATGTTTCATGTTTTTATAATCTGGAATTGCCCAGGGAGCCTTGTGGGGTTCATGAACTCTCTCAGGGTGTTGAGCATACTATGTGTAGAAATTGTGGTCAGTAGTCAGGAACCCATGGAGGCCGACACTTCTCAGGGTTCCCAAGATTGAGAAACATCCTTCTGTGTAGGATACACACACACACACACACACACACACACACACACACACACACACACACAGAAAGGAAACTGGGGACGAACAGAGAAGGAGGAGGAGGAGGAAGATGAGGAGAGGAAAGAGGAGGAGGAGGAGGAGGAAGAGAAAGAAGGACTAATAGAAAATTAATGGTACACGTACTGTATAAAAGTTGTTTTGCTGAATTGTAAAGTCCTCTGAGGTTGGGTTGTATTACAGACTGTGTGAAGGAGGTTAGACCTTTGATCTAGGACACAACTGAGGGTATGTCTAACCACTGTTTCTTTAACTCCAAAGCCACAATCCTCTGTCTCTCTCTGTCTCTCTCTGTCTCTCTCTGTCTCTCTCTGTC
>JANHMN010000006.1:29037056-29059378 GCA_030674055.1 Rhabdomys pumilio | reverse complement strand
TCTCTCTGTCTCTCTCTGTCTCTCTCTGTCTCTCTCTGTCTCTCTCTCTCTCTCTCCCCCTCTGCCTTTGCCTCTGCCTCTCCCACTCCCTCTCCCCCTTCCCTCCCTCTCTCTGTGTATACACACATGTAAGTGTATGCTCACTGAGGGTTTAAATTTGGGTCTTTATGCTTATACAGTAAGCACTTAACCTACTGAGCCATCTCCCTAGTCCAATCAAAAAAACACACCAATTTACATCTATCTATCTGCCTGCCAGTCTGTCTGTCTGTCTGTATGTGTCTGTCTTTCTATCTATCTTTCTATCTATCATTTGTCTATGTATCTGTAATCTATCTATTTTATGAGGCAGCAGTGGGGGTATAGGTGCCACAGTGTATGTGCATATGCATGCATGTATGGAGGGCAGAGACAATCTGCAGAGGTCCTTTCTCCCTTTCTACTATGCGGGTCTTGGGACTTGAGCTCAGTGTTCTGGCTTGGCTTTAGATAGTGACCCCTTTCTTAGACCTCCCAATCCTTAATCTTCTAATCCCATGGTGTTACAGGACACATCAAACTCTCTGATGATCTTACATGTAGCTACAAGAAGAATATAAATGATTACAATAACAGATCGTTTCAAGAAGAAATGGATATTAAGAAAGCTACAAAAAAGATTTTTTTGAAAACAGTATTAATAATAATGTTTTGCTTAATACGGCAGTAAAATAATAGGAATTTGTGTGTAACTCTAGCAGATGCACATAAACATGCAATTTTTAAATCCTGTCCTGTGATTGCAGGTGCTATCATCTGTATTTTACAGTTGAAAAAGATGAATGCTATGAGTGCTATATGCCTAGCATCCAAGCTACTTGAAAGGCTAGAGTTTAGCAATGCCCTGTGGAAGAGGTCAGCATAGTGTGATTTCCTTAACCTTAATTTTGGTTTCTAATCAGGAACAACAACTAAAAGATGTTTAAGGGCTGGGAAGAGGGCTCAGTGGTTAAGTGCTCTCACGGAGGACCCAGGTTTTATTTTTAGCACCCATGTGGTAGCTCACAACCATCTGTCCATTTATTTCTAAGCAGGACAATAAATACCCTTTTCTCCTGCCCCTGGGCATTAGACACACAGAGATGGTGTACAGATATACATGTAAGCAAAACATTTATACATATAAAATAAAAATAATAAATCTTTTTAAGGGAGAATTTGAGTTTGTAGGCAAAGACGAATTTTCCCAGTCATGGCCCTCAGGAGTTGTAGCGACATGATACGCTGTGGGTGTACCCTTGGCCTTAGGGAGTATGTCACCCCCTCAAGCTCCATGCAGTGTGTGAGTGACTATCGACATTTGCTAGGTGGCTCTGTCATTTCAGGCTTTGCTCCCACTTCTTTACTGAGGGCAGAAAAATTAGTAACCTGGGTTATATTTGTGCTTTGCCTCTGCAAGACTAGGACTCACTCCCATATCTCTTGGCTTGTACCTACTCAGGCCACTCTGCAATTTTGAGATATTGTCAAGTGTTATATTTCTGTCTGTGCATACTCTTGACAGCTCTCTTTAGAAACCCAGCATTTGCTGGATTCATTGTCATAAAGAAGGATGTAATTTGTATCCCACACTGGGTGAATGCAAGCATCATTTGACCTGTCTGTCCTCTCCACCTCTGTCCTCACCTCTCTTCTATTCTTCTATGCTTCCTCACTACCACTCTACTCTCCGTACCCCTCTTCCCCATCACCATTTGTCCACCTTCTTTCCTTCTCACCCCTTCTCCATCCATTCTTTACCCCTCCCTCTGTATCCTTTCTCATCTTTCTAGCTCTCTTCTAGCTCTTCCTTCCTCACCCATCTGTACCTCAAACCATCTCTCCTTCTTCTCACCCCTCCTTTATTCTGTCACCGCTCCTCATCTTTTCTCAACCTGACTTTACTCCTTCTTTGCCCCTCCCTACACTAGCCTTTCATATCCTTTCCATCTCTCCCCTTGTCCTCATCCTTGCTCCCTGCATCAACACCCCCACCATTCCAGTCTAGAGTTCTGGGTCTTCTTGCCCACTATAATCAACTTCACTCTCTGTATTTAAACTAGAGATCTTGGACAGTTCCAAATGAGCTTCTACCCTCAGCCAGAATGATCTTAGAAGACAGTACTAGACGGTCATAATTATTTCATATTGTCTCTGTATATTGAAATATACTGTATACCTTGTGCCTTCCAATTGCTTTCCTGGGTGCTATGATAAAATACCTGGCATGAATAACCATGGTGATTCATGATTTCAGAGGATTTACTACCTGATTGCTTGATTCCATGCACTTGGAAAGAATACCACAGTGACTCCACAGGAGCATGTAATAGAGGAGATTCTTAACATCACAGTGGACAGGAAACAGAAGGAAAAAGGGACCTAGAAAAAAAAATGCAGTCCTGAAAACATACCTGAAGTGACTTACTTCTAGCTGGAACCTACTTCAGAAAGATTCCAGAATGTTACGAAAGAGTGCTATGATATTATTTTTCTTGAGCATCAGCTATTCAATACGTAAGACATTTGGGGAAAACTCCTTGTACTCAAACCATAATAACAGGCTTAAACCATTTCTATTTGTAACTAATGTCTCAATAAGACAAATGCACACATGCACCCTCAGAGCCATCAGTGCCACTCTCTTCTTTGTCCTTAGAAGAACATGGGGTTCCTGTGGCTTAAGACCCTGGCATTCTTGCAGAGTCACCTCAAACATGTTTTAACCTTCCTGGTTGCATGCCAGACCCACCCCAGCCTCACCCTCTGACAAAGCCCTTCTCAAACATTCATCTGTGCCTGGACAGCGATTTCCTCCCAGTTTTACCTAATTGAATCCCATCCCTGCTCATTCCGCAGACTCATCGGGAGAGTCCGTTCTTAATTTTTGCCAGTGGGGCAAATTCCATGCTGGAAGACCTTGATGCTCCTTGTTCTTCTTTGAAGTCCCTTTCACGACTGTAATTTAACTCCATTCCTGTCACATGGGATGACTGTCCCCATGCTGGAACTGTAAATAAGTCCCACACAGGCACAGACAGTTCCTGGTTTTTACACTCTGTATTTTCAGATTGAAAGAGCAAATAATAAGTGAGATCATAGCCTCGTAGGAAATTGCTAATGGCATTTTGTGACTGCTATGCCGATGAAAAGACTGGCCATTTGGTCTCTGACCACACTTACCCATTGTGGTTTGCCAAATTTAGAAAGAAAGAAACACAAGGAAACAGTTGTGCTAAGTACATCCTTGGAAATTAAAACCTAAATAAATAAATAAATAACACATAAAATATACATTTATTATACTTTTTATTTATATATTAATTATATATAATATAAAATATGTAACTAAAATATATATTAAAATGTCACTAGCAAGTGAACCTGTAAAATCATTGATAGCATTTGATTCTGCAGAAACTAACTTTGGACATTTACCCAGACCATTCAAGTCTTTCTTTCTTACCATTTCAATCATAAGACAAAGGCAATCAGGTGTGCACTCTGTAAATAAGAACCTCCAACTGACTTTCTCTCTGACACTCTTCTGTCACCCTGTTTCTATTTGGTTTTTTTTTTTTTTTTTTTTTTTCGGCTTTCTTAGTACATTTGGACCTTACCTGAGATGGCGCTGAGAGAAAGCTGTCCTCACCAGCATGTAGAACACCGGGTTTAAAAAAATTTTTTTTTCCACAAGACTCGGCTCTAAAATGTCTTGAAATTCAAGGTAATTTGCCTCACAGCCAGTTGGCTCTTTAAGATTTCGGTTGTTTTCCACCAATGTCATACAACCCACCTGAAACTTTGGGAACAAATTTAGCAAACGAAGCCAAATTTATCATCAAGAGTCTGGTTTCCCCAGCCTGCTACAGACATGAGGCAATTTCTATCTGGACCTACTCACTGAGTGGAAGTTGGACCTTGGGGCAAGGTTTGATTTGTGTTTGCTGGTGTTTGCTTCGTGGTCTACATCCGCATTAAAACTCTTACGTTACACAAAATTTCCAAAGGCAGTGGGAACAAGATGTGATTATATATCCGTGGAGATTTGGGTGATACAGTAAATCAGCCAGTCTGGCTCAAAGGGCTGACCCGACAGCTCCACTTTTACATTTTCAAGCGTAAGTCCTAGGTTCAGATGAGTCTTCTTCACAGAAGACCATGGAGAACAACTTGAGAGCTTTTAGATTACAGTTTATTAAAATTCCTAAATCATCTTGAAGAGGGTTATTATGGCCTGAGAAAACCAAGTACAAGTTTTAGAACGCCAACCAGACCAAAGCCTGATTGTGAATTGGGCTGTGCCAACTAACTAACTAACTAACTAACTAAGCAGAGGATCACCTAAGCTTTCACTGAAGTTAAGTCACATACTCACTACCATATAATAAGAATATTGTACTTAAAAACGTGTCTGTACATTTTCCATGTAACATAATATCAAGAAACTTGAAGCAGACTTTCAACATCTGTAGCAGAAATGTCAGCAATTTCCCTGTGAATTAGGACCCATCTGAATTAGCAGCCTGGTTAGACAGCCAGTTTGGATAATTCAGACCCACAGTGATATCTCAGGTCTGATTTATTTTCTTTGGCTGTCTAGATAATTCCAGTTACTCGACAATCACCAATGGATAGCCACTCATGGGGAAGTGTGCTTCTTGTGCGAATGTCTCCTTCCTAGCAAGTGTGTAAGTGAGAGGGTGAGGTACCCTGTTCCCTGTAATGGAATGAAGGCCTTCAGAATGGCCCACATTTTTCTCCTCATTCTTGAAATCCAGACAGCAGTGGGAGCCTCGTGAGCCCTGGAAAGCCCCTGGTGGCAATTGTGGGATGAAATGTCTTAATTGACGAAAGAGCCCCTTGGCTAAATTCTCATCTTTGTAGAACTTGTCACAAGTGTTCAGTTTCAAGCCAAAAACCTGCCAGAGTGAGGGCCAATCACTAATGACAGAAAGATTAGGAGGGCGTGGATCAGTTGGCTGCTGCACGGTACGTAATGAGACAAAATGCTGGCAAGTCAACTCAGGGCCATTGACCCCTGGCCAGAGTGTGAGAGGAGGGGACCTCAGTATCAAATGCCTACCACCTAACACTGGCATGCTCAGCACAGAGAGTAACAACTTGTCTGTCTCTTATGAAAATAAAAAATGTGAAACTCCAGCATATTCTTTGCTTCATATTTGCACCGTTCAGACACTAAGGAAGATGAGGAAGTTGAAGGTGAGCATAAGCAGGTGACTTCAAGTTATCGATTTAAACGATCCCATGGGCGAGGCCCTCTTTAGATCAGTAGCATGTGGATTGTATCCCAGCTGTGAATTGTCTTCAAGGAAAATCCTTGTATCTTCCAATTATATGGGAGGCAATTATGTGTAGCGAGTCATGTTCATTTAGCCGATGGACATTTTAACAAGGTGGAGCTGAGGCTAGAGGTGGACCCGATTGTCACTGCCCATGCTTCAGTTTGTGGCTCCATCATGCTCCTGATGCTGAGGGCTGTCTTTCATAGCTTTGAGTTAGGAAGATAGAGTGTGGAACATTTCCCACCTGTCTCCCTGCAGCCATTCAGTGGAAAGAAAACAGGAGAGGAAGTTAGCAAAAGGAATTGGATCCAGTCTCTCAATCTTGTTCTGCTCTTAGCCTAGATGTGAGAAATAATAATGAGAAAATCATTAATAAGTCTTTATACTTCCTTTCTGACTCCCACTCCCTGAGGGGATCTCTACCTTGGCCCACTCCTTTTCTGAGTATTTATCAGACAGAAATAAAATTATGGATGAGTTATGGGGGATCTGAAAGGAGCTGGTTGGTTTCCATAGAGCTATAGGAAAAGAGAAAGAGAGAGATGGATCAGAGGAATTGATCAACTAATCAATAAATCATGATGTGGAGTACTTTGGAGAGAACTAGGAGAGAAGCTTTGGGGGAAACTAGTATCTGATTGGATCATTAAAAGGAAGGGGGTTGTGGGGAAGAATTTGAGTCTGTTGTGTATTTGTTCCACTTTGTAATTAACCAAACTCATTTTGAATCTTAAGGCATCCTACCAAAACTCTTATAATGTGTTTTTCTAATTTAAATAGTTTTTGTGTATATATTCTTACCTCACTGAAATAGGCACCAAAGCAACAGAGTTAACAGGCCACATCTGACGGATGCTGAACACCAGTACAAGCAAGCACTTGTGTCTAAGACCTACATGACCAGTTGACTATGATGTGTTCAGTTCAGCTTCCTACATTGAATTTGAGGAGATCGTTATGTAGATACCCAAGAATCTAAGCTCTGTGCTTAATATGTTACTAGAGTTAGAGCCCCAGTGAAATAGCTGCAATAACTAAATTGGTAATAAATGTAGTCATGTATCCCTTAGTGATGGGATGTGCCCTGAGAAAACTATTGCCAAGAGACTGCTGTGGTGTGAATCATACTTACACAAACCTAGATGGTAGACTACCTAGGCTTTCATACCTAGGCTGTATGAAACACACACACACACACACACACACACACACCCATACAGCCTATTATTCTAGGGTTATAATAAACAAAACAGCATGCAATTAAATAAAGTACAGGAGGAAATAATACGAAGAAGAAACAAAGCAGACAAGATGGCTGAGGCAACTGTTGGTGTCACCCAGATGGCTTTGCAGTCATCTGTCTTTCCAAGTAGAAGGGGCACACTCTAAAATCACATGGAAAGTACAGCGCAGCAATCCCACAAACTTTATCATTATCAAACATCACACTGTGTGTGATGTGTGTGTGTGTGTGTGTGTGTGTGTGTGTGTGTGTGTTTCATACATCCTATTGGTGTACTTTATAAGGCTGGATGCACAGTGTGTTCACACCCGCATTATCACACACAAAAGGAACATATTGAATCACAAAGTTAGGAGAGCTCCACTAGGTAATAGGAATTTCCAGTTTGATTATATTTGTCTGTGGCTGCCCATTGTGCATGCATCCACTATGGACCAAAATGTCATTAATGGTACATGACTGTAATCATGTGTTCCTTCCCACATCCATCAAATATGCATAGTTGTTGAAATAAAATGACTTCTTATAAATCGTGTATGTAACTAGGAGAGAGTGAGTTTTAAACCCCAAATAATGCAATTTTCTGTTGTTAAACAGCTGTTGTTTTCAAAACTAAAAGAGGCAAAAAAATTACCACAACATGACACCATTGGTGTTTGACAATTTTCCATCTATACAAAGCAATTTTCACCAATACTTAAGTGTTGCCACCTTTCTTGATGACAGCGATATCAGAATGACACGATGCTTAATCTCAAGTTGCTGAAAGACTTAGCTAAAGTGTCCTGCATACCAGTGCTCAGTGAAGTCACCCCTCGTAAAAACATGGGCAGATCAGAGTTTTACATATGCTGTGGGCAGGGAGCCAGCAGTTTCTGGAAAACATGAAAGGTAAAGATCTCTATTGCTACTATTTTTGTACAGTGAGAACTCATTTCACGTAAATTATTGCTTTTAAACCTAGTTGAAGAGCTTAGGTTGGAAAGCAGCAGCCATACTTGCAGAATCACCTGCCTGTCCTCACTTGCCTCATCCTGGTGAGTCTAGCTCTGAATGCAATAGGCCTTCACATCACTGTCACCAAGATAGATATCAATGGGTACAACATACATTTACCTCCAGATTCTATACAACTATTTCAACTACCAAATGCACTCACCTATTTAGTATGGACAATGGGGCTAGAAATTTGTATATAAGAATTCTCCTTTAATCCTAGCACCCAGGAGGCACAACCAGGAGGATCTCTGTAAATTCTAACCCAGCCTAATCTACGAGAGTGAGTTACAGGACAACCAAGGCTCTGTTAAATAGAGAAACCCTGTCTTGAGCCTTACCAACCTAAGAGAAGTGCATTGCTTTGGATAATGCATATTCCATGAATGCATATTGTCAGAATGACCTAAGACAGGCTCAGTCTTGTTAATGAAATAAAAAAAGGAGGAGAGGCAGAGATGGGCTGCTTGGCAGGAATATGACATTGGCCAAGAACAAGGAAGTAGGCTTCAGGCAGGAATTTGACATTAGGTTAGAACAAAAAGGTAATTTCAGGCAGGAATCTAAATATTAGGCTAGAACAAAGAAGTAAGCTTCAGGCATGAAAATGACTTTGGGCTAGGACAGGGAGGTAGGCTCAGATATTTTGGTCATCCTGATAAGCCCTTAGAAACAGTGATCACAGGAGTGTTCATGTAATTGGGTTTAATGCCTTGCTTGTTCTTTGACTATTTGTGTTTATATTGTCTTGCTAGTTCCTTGACTATCTGCATCTATTGTATTGCTAGACCCTCAACCTAGAACTGACCTTAATACATGCATATAATTAAAATGGTATAAAAGCAAAAAGGAGGAGGGGGATGGGATACTGGGTTATAGGGAGGGAAAATGGGGAAAGGCGATGACATCTGAAATGTAAATAAATAAAATATCCAATAAAAAAGAAACCCTGTCTTGAAAAAACAAACAAACAAACAAACAAACAAACAAGAATTCCCCATGAGGTTAGAGAGATAGCTTAGCAGGTAAGAATATAGACTATTGCTCCAGAGGGCATGAATTTAATTCTGAACACCCACATTGGGTAGCTCATATCTACTTACAATTATAGCTTCAGGAGACCCAACAGCTCTGTTATCTGTAGGCACCTGCACTCATGTGCACATACGCACATAATTTAAAATGATAAAAATATATCTTAAAGACTCTTCCCAGGTCTTCATGTATATTCATATATATAACTAATAGAACCCCAGAATTAGCTGTTTACTAATGATTTTTCCTGTTCATTTTATGACCCATTCCTGGCTGCTTTCTGGGACAGCTTCCATCCTTTTCAAGCCTGTCACTTATGTTCCTTTTAATCAGAGTTGATTTAAAAATGCTAAGCAAGTGTTAGGTTTTGAATCTGCAATGTTCCTCACAGCCTCCTGTTTTGAGCCTTCTTCCTTTGCTTGTAATGTTATTTTTGGGAGGCTGTCAAACCGCTCCAGAGTTGGAGCCTGGCTGGCAGAAGTAGGACCTCCACAGCAGGCCTTTGAGGGTTCTATCTGTCCCTTGTCCCTACTTCGTTCTTTGCTTCCTGGTCCACAGTGATGTGAACAGCCTCTACCACATGTTCCTGCTGCCATGAACTGAGTTGTTCCACTCTGCCTTCCTTATCATGATGGACTGTGATCTGAGACTACAGACCAGAATAAATCTTGTCTCCCTTAAGTTGCTTCTATCACGCATCTGTCATAGTGATGAAAAGGAATGGGAGTGACAAGGAGAAGGTAAGGCATATATTGGTTTGCTTCAAGCGTCTCCCACACCTGGTACTCATGACCCACTGTTTTGTTTAGTCCTGTGGTATTCCATCTTTCCCCTTTCCTGGTCAAGCTTTCAAGCATGAATTGCACTGGTCAATGTGCATTCAGGTTTTAAACATTGAGAACTTACTTAAGATATCCTGAATATTCATTAGAGAGTGTATTCTACTGACTGTAACAAAACTTGGCAGTATTTATGTAAACATTTATTTGTGTCAGATAAGAAGAAATTTAGAAACAACACTCAGGCTCTGTGTACCCACTTTCCTGTTCTGCTATCGTCTGTAGTGTGGATGTTTCAATCGTACAGCTACAAGATGGCTGCTGTATTTCCAGGTGCTGCATTTGCATCCTAGGAGAAAAGAAGATGGAAGAATGAAAGGGAACCAAAACGTTGAAAGGGGCAAAGGGCTGAGTCTTTCCTCCTCCAGGAACTTCCTGGATATTTAAGCTTTAGACATTCAATCATAGCTCAAAGCAGCGCTTTGCTCACAAGTTCTCTAGCTTCTTTCTATACTGGAGGAGGGAGTGTCTGACATCATGAGAACTTTACAAATACTATTATATTGTTTTATGTATATCCATGTTTTGCCTGCCTGCATGTATCTGTGAGGCAGGAAGAGGGAATCAGATCCCCTAGAACTGGAGTCATAGATGGTTGTAAGCCATTCTGAGGGTCCTGAGAATCAAACCCATGTGTCCTGGAAGAGCAGCAACCAGTGCTTTTTAACACTAAGACATCTCTTCAGCCTGCTTTGGGTAGACTTCAATAGCTGTTTAGATAATCTAGAGGAAATGTGTATCTTAGCCTCCTGAGAGTGGCACTGAGAGATTTTTTTTTTTTGAAAGGATCAGGATTTCCCACATCTGGGATAGTGCTGTGTTCAGTTTGTCTGAGACATTCTGAGCTTAGGTCTGCGGCCCTGGCCTGGTAGCTGCTAGTAATGCTCAATTTTCAACTGTAAGTTCTTGTAATGGGAAGTTTCATTTATCAGGAAACTGTTGAAAGAGTTTAATAAAAAAGCATGTATGCACTATTAATGTTTTACTATACATGCATTAATTATCTCGTCTCTCTGTGCCCCTCAAGCTGTTTTATTTCTGGGTGCATTTCACTGTAAATTCAGATATCAATACCTTTCTCCTTAAGTACATCATTAACTGGAGGTTTACTGTTTTTCTCTTCTTAAGTAAAGTTAATGTAAAGTACAATATAGATCACAAGTGTTTATTTGTGGAATACTGAAAACTATGCAACCTAAACCCATAAGAGGGCATTAAACATTATTATCTTCCATCCCAGAATACTCCCTGTGGTCTTTCCTCTTTCTACCTAGATCAACCTACTGTTAGGAACATTTTTGTTTGGATTTTTTTCAAATATAGATTATTTCATCTGCTCTAAAACTCTATATAAACTGAGTGGATACTCATTTGGGTGGATACTCATTTGGACAACACTATCTCAGAATAATTATTTCTGAAAATTATTTTTATTGTTTCATGTAATGTGCAAAAACTTACTTTTAATTTTCTCTATAAGAATTCATAAACTATGAGCCTAATTGAATCCAAGTAATTCGTATTTTGTGGTTGATTAATAAAACAAACAAACAAACAAACAAACAACCTCTTCAGGCCAGCAGGCATTCTGCTACATGTCTTTAATCCCAATACTTGGGAGGCAAAGGCTGGTGAATCCTTGTGAGGCCAGTCTGGGAAAGTTCCAGGCCAGCGAGGACCAGGTAGTAAGACCCAGTCTCAAAACAAAACAAAGAAACAAAACAAAACAAAACAAAAACAAAATAACCAAACCAAAAAAATCTCTACAGGGACAAAGTCTTAAAACTCACAGCAATGCTGCTTTCCTCAGTGACAAAGTTCACAAGTTTTGAGAAATAAAGATTTGGTTCTTGCTCTACAAAAGGGAATCAGAGCTATTAAGTGTGCCATTGTAAATGCAATGTATCTCTACCAGAGATAAATCAACAGAAGCAGCATACTAAAGCACCCACCCCATGCTTTTGCATGTGAACTATAATTTCAAGTTTGTTTAGCTGCTTGGTGGTGCTTAGCCACACTTGAGTTGTTAAATATTTTACAGTAACCAAATGTACTTGAGACCATGGGCACCATTCCTGCTTTCTGACACATTTTTGTTCTAGTGACAAAGGGGATGGCTGAGAATGCACATAAGAATACTCCCAGTTAGCAGAAGTTGAAATGAATTAACGACTTAAGGAACACACATGTTTGCATTTAGACATGGTATATGGCCAATTTTTTTTTTCTCTCATGAAGAGAGCCTTATTACTTTTGCTCTAAGCAGTTTTCTAAATGTTTGACATTTGACAAGGGGAATTTCCCTTCCCTTCTCTCCTTTCCCTACAGTATATATTAAACTAATTGCTTTGTTTTAACAAGAGGTACCCTGTTTCCCTAACCATCCCCTCAACCCGCAGCTCGACCTCCAATTCATGGGTTTTTGCTGAGAGATAATTGTACCACAGTGTGATTTAGTGCACGCTGGCTTCTGCGCATCAAGTCTCCCCTGTCTCAGGAACATTTGTAACTCTCAAAGGGTCAGGTTCCCATCATGGAGAGTCACATATAAAATGTAAATTTGGCTCAGAGTGTCCTTATCATTTATAATTTCTATAATGCTCTCAAAGTCACAAAACTGTCTCGTGTTTCAAGGATGAACAATTTACTGTGTTTCGTGGATAAAAACTCTCTGAAGAGTAAGGTAAGGAGGCCAGTAGGATTAAAACTGTCATGGGAAATTGTAAATAAAATCCATGCGGCAGTCTACAGACTTACCTTTACAAGCATTCATTTCTTTAACTGCTGTTCAAGAGCTCTTCGCTTTTGAAACAAACGTGCACCGGAAATTGGTGATGCAGGGAGGGAATGGTCTTGTTGTTATGGATGGACAGGGAGGTACAGCTGAGGACCAAAACTTTTCCAATCTTCGAGCTCAGATTCCTCCCTGAACAAACTCTCAAAGACAGAGCTGTTGCCAGGTCTAGGACATTCCAGACAGTCCAAGCGACTTGTGTGTTTTTTATATTTAGAGTGGGTTACTTTAACTCTCCAGCCTTTTGCTGTCCTTAAACAGAGGAACTACATGCCATTTTAAAATATACACGTATCAAACAATGTTCATATTTATTATTAAGTATCTTCATGTTTACAGTGCTTTATGAACCTCAGAATTTGGAGACTACGTTGGATGTTCAGATCACTGAGTTCATACTCTGTTTTTAATATGAGAAATTTCAGCATGAAATTATAGTCCTCAGCCCTCTTTGGTTTTAGTGAGTTAATATTAACATTGACTCTCCTCCCCTGCTGGTGACCCTCTTTCATTGATTCGTGTGAAAACAACCTTGAGTTAGAAACCCCCAAGAGTTACTCTTGTCTTTGAATATCATAATGGAACAAGGCCATATACTGGGCTTGAATTTCTGGTACATTACCTCCATCCTATTGGCAAGTTACTTATCCTCTCTGTGTTTGTTTTGTCATCTGTGAAATGGGCACAGCACTATGAAAAAGCATGTAGTTCAACATTTGTAAAGCGCTTAGACCAGTATTTGGTTTGTGATGAATATCATCTAAGGATGTGTGTGTGTGTGTGTGTGTGTGTGTGTGTGTGTTTAAATAAAAACAACTAAGAGCTTCTCCCCACAGAAAGGAGCCATGTACATACCCCACACTTCAAATGCATGGTGAAGCAAGGTACAGAAATGACATTGTAAAATGGATGTGTCTCTGTGGGAATTGGCTAATGATGTCACTTTGGACCCTCTTGCATTTTAGAATATTTTTCCTTGGCTCACTGAAGCCTGAAATCCTGATGATACTGACCCATGCCTTTGATGTCTGCGGCCAAGGACTTTGTCCTCCTGAGAGACAGAACACGTTAAGCTTCTTTGGGCATTTTTGATCCTCCACTGAGATTATTAGGTCTTTCCTAAGAACGGTTTTCATTGTGTGGACTCAAAAGAAATCGAGGCGAGAGACTAGTTGGTGCCTACCTCCTAGACAGACAAGAAAGAACAAGGAAGATTGGGAGCCTCACCTGGGAAGAGTGACATCCTGAGAGCAGGTGGAATAAAGCTGCCCTTTCTTTTGAAGGGTCCTCATCAAAAGCACTTTGAGGCCAGCTCCAGCATTTTTTAGTTTGGTGCTCTTAGACAAACTCTTCACATTAAACCCCAGACTTCCAGCATCCCACTTGCAAACACGCATCATAATGTGTCCTTGTGTTTGGTTATTCAAAATGCTTGCTGGTGCCTCTCTGTAGGATGTACGCAATACACTGTTCCCAGCACTGCTCACTGGAGGCGTTTAAATCATCCCTGACCCTCAGAAGGCATTTGGCATTTAGGGAAAAAAAGGCAACTTTAAAATAGTTACATTACTTCAGAGTCTAGTGCTCCCAATGGAATTTTTTAAGTGAAAAATAAAATTGATGAATCATCCGGGGTAGATATTTCCAAGGAAAATTGCAAGTGCCTCACAAGTTCACTTTAGGTAGCTCCCTAGCCAGCAGATGACTGAAATTTCACGGTGGCTATCAACCCAGAACACTGTGATTCTGTCATTCTCAGATATCAGAGGAAACCGAAAAACAGTGCCAGGTCTTCTCATCCATCGATACTGAACATTCAGATGTCATAAGAGAGAAGTAACAAAGGGAATGGGTGGGTAATGTCTACACACACACAGGACTTTCTAAGCTAGAGGGGTAATACTCAACATGGTCACCATCTAGCTGCCATTTCCCCCGAAAGGACACACCTGTTCTTTGATGATAGGCACATAGAAATGCAGTTGTGCCTGCTCTCCACTGTAATAAGACTTCCAGCACATGCTTAGGTCCATGGGTTGTAGAGGGTCCTACAGACAGATTGACTGGGTCCATCTCACTCCCACTCCTATATACAAACTTTAAAGCTTAATTTGCAAATTGGTCATTGTAAGAGATTAACAATAGTAACTAAGGATAAAATGGTTACTATTGGAATACTGTAGTGTTAATTAAATCTATTTAAGAGTTATAAATTATGCATGTGGGTGATTTTTTTTCTATGTGGTATTTTTAAGCTGTGATTGACCTCAGGTAATTGAAATGGAAGCCAAACCACAGACAAGCAGCACTGACATAAATTCTAAGACTCACATCTTGTGAAATGCACTGGGTTCAGGCAGTTAATTTTCTATCTGGTGTGTGTCAGGACAACCTAGAATTCTGAAATCCTGAGGACTTTGCTTCTGAAGATGCCTTGGCTCTCCTACTTACCAGCTACAGCTTCTGGGTCAAGTCACTTTCCTTGCCTGGGCCTCAGTTGTCTCATCTGTAAAGTGGGAATAAATGCTCTCTAGCATTACAATAAACCTGTGTAAGTCTTTAACAAAACCTGTGACATGCTAGAGACTAGGAATGTTATAACTAACATATCTCTTTTTAGTTCAGGACCCGAGTCTTGTCAAGGCTCCCATGAGCCTCCTAGCTAAGTGTCATAGGGCTAAAGGTAGGAATGAAGTGCAGCTTCTGGGGAGCAGAAATGAACTGGGGTACAGGGCGATGATTTCTTAGCTCTTTGCTGTCGTGGAGTTTGGAAGTTGAGAAGTGTGGGACAGTATTGTGGTGTAGTTTCTTTGATGCTTGTCTGTAATGCCAGGGCTCAGCTCCCTTTGCAGTAACCAAAGGCAGGGAGGAGAGTGTGCAAGGCTAGCCCTTCAGAGCTTAGGTAGCAGAAGAAGTCTTCCACAGAGACTTTCACTGGAACCTGCACTACCCTCAAAGTTTCCTTCCCTGAGGTAGGGCTTAGAACCTACTGCGAATCCTGTGTGCCCATCAAATCTTCCCTTCCTTCTGATATTCTTTGAGAATCCTTCCCCATTCCCATCAGAGAGCATCCCTCAGTCTCCACGGAGTGTGCTGAGCACAAGTGAAATACAAACATTGTCACCAGCACGAAGCTTTCATAGACTATGTGGTCAGAACTATTACATTGACCCATTACAATGACTTTCCTCAGGTCATGAGTGAGATGGACAAGAAAATGAGTGTCCTGTATCCTTCCTGCCTCAGTATGCATGTGTTCTGAGATGTCCCTTGGCAGCCCGCTTTCTTGGATATGGTGCTTGCTGGGCTCACTGTCCTCTCCTGCCTCTGATCGTGACACTTAGCTTCTAATCAAAGCAGGGAGATGGCTTCTGGTATTTGTAAAAATTTTTTGCATTCTTGGAGTTTTCACACAGTGATGGGTCATTTCCCACCCAATTCTTTTGGTTATTCTTCATCTTCAAATATCCCCCAATAACAAATTCACTTTCTTTGTCTGTGACTTGTCTAATGATGGTCTATTGATAAGTGCATAGGTGTGATGGCTTCTATTTCTAAGTGATTCAGTCAGCTACAGTGTCTTAAACATGTCCAGACATCTATTAGCCCAGAAGTATAGTAAGTGTTCGTCCAGAGTCAAGAGTGACTATTGGTAAGATTTGCACAAACCCTACATCAGCCTTGAAAACTTGCTCCGAAGAAACCCTTCAGCTGTGCACATACCTCAGCTCTTAAAAAAAAAAAAAAAATATATATATATATATATATATATATATATATATATATATATATATATATGTTTTACTTCTTTGTTTGTTGACTTGCTTGTTTTGAGGCAGAGGATCTCTATGTTGCCCAGGCTGGCAACGCTTCTGCTTCAGTTTCCTGAGCTGCTCAGATTACAGGCACACAGTGCTTCAGTATAGTCTTAAAAGGCAAACCCCCTTTCTGGCTCCCCTTGGCCCCTCACATGCAGATACACTTCCTTCCCTGTCATTCATATACGAACTTGACTGTCCTAACTGAAGGCATTGTTTTAGGGTCAAGCTTCTACTCAGCAACATTTATTTATTTATTTATTTATTTACTTACTTATTTTAAGCTGCAGTCTTGGTATTGATGCCCCAACTCTGTGGATACAGCTACAAATTGCAATAATCAACAGGAAACACTTAGACCGTGTTCCAAGGAAACCTTTGCTTATGGACACCAAAATTTGTATATTGTATAATTTTTATGTCATGAATTATTATTTTTCTTTGAGTTAAAAATCTATTCAAAATGATAAAATTATTTGGCTCACTGATGAGTTTTCTGACCTCCAGACTTACTGGAGTATAAATTCTCTCAGGCTGGGCTTCTCATGCTATGTAAGTAGAGTCTTGGGCCACGATAGATACTTGCTAAAAGCTTGTCTGGAAAGAGTATACATTAAATAATTCTTTTGGAATACAGAAGTGAATGACATGATTTCTGTTTGTCTAGGACTTTTTAGTCACTTTCACAGATGTGGTTTGATTCCATTCCTCTGCCTGTGGTACAACAGGGACAGACATGATTCTGGCTTACAGTGAGCTTGTCTTTGGAGTGCACTTCGCTTTCTGCTTTCAGGGCTGACTTCCATGAGAATCCAAAGAAAACTACCATAGAAAATGCCTGAGCTGTTTTCTTGAGTTTCTACTTATGTGGGGAGTGTTTGGTGTGATTTTACTCTCATAATTACACATTAGTCTTCTATAGCCTACTTCAACTGCTTGGACTATTGTGACCCACAGGACAGTGTGAGAGAGTTCTGCCCATGATGTAAGTGTTGAGTGATCATGATATCCCTGTGGGGGTGAGGAAAGCTTTGTTAATGACTTTCCAAGATTCTTTCCTCTTCCTTCCTGTCTGTTCTGTGTCCCGGAGGCTGGAGTTCAGGTGAGTTTGAGGAATGGGAAGCAACAGTGAAGAACAAAGGGTTATGGGAACTGTGACAGGATGGTCATTCTTATGTGAGAAGTGGAGACCCTTGACATCTACTTGTTCTGGCTGTGTTGTGGCTGTGTCTTCCATAGGGGACATTCTTCTATCTGTGATGGGTGTGCTGTTGCTAGGTTCTCCATAGGGAACATTCTCTTGCCTGTCCTGAGAATGAGGTTCCTTATCCTTCATGCTGATTACTCTACTACTTGTCCATAGTATGGAATGGTTGGATCATTTATAGGGACACCCCCATCCCCACACAAGTGATCTGGCTGTGCTGTGGCCATGGAGAGTTCTTCATTGAGGAACAATGTCCTAGAAGTGTTCTTAGGATCCAAAGCCCAGGGTGCTATGGGCCTCAGGTATGGCCTCTGTGATCTTGTTGGGGACCTGAAGAATCACCCATACAGGCTTTGGCAGCCCTATAGTTCTCATTTTAGTAGCCCACATCCGAAGTTATGAATCACATTTGAGTTGGTATGGGTTTGACTGTACTTCCACAACTCTGGGGAAGTGATGTCTGTGGTAGTAGGTACTATGGATGGGGGATCCTCTAAGACTTAACATTTCCATCTACCCAACTGCACACACCCTTACAACAAATAAATATACTTGTCATTCTTGAAAAAAAAAATGGCGTAACCACGAATCAAAGTTAACAAAAGTCTTCTGACAGGTTTACTATATTACTTAATGATGCATGCCACCAACAATCATATCTTGGTATGTATAATTCTGATGTGTATGAAATACGATTTACATTTTTAAAAACCTTTGTTTCCTGGTTCGATATAGTTTTCGCTTTCATTTTCTTGCTTTATGTGAAATTGGACATCTCTTTTGTATATTTAAGAGCCATTTATACGTATGCTTTTTAGTTGGTTTTTTTCTTTTTCTTTTTATCCCTAGTCATTGCCTCGTTTTCCTTTGCCAGTTTGATATTTGTATTATTGCTTTGTGGGACTTTTTTTTTGTTTTAAGGAAGTTATAAGATGATTATTTAATGACTTGTGAGGGCATTTTCTATATCATTGGTCTGCTCTTTGATTTTGTTTGTAGAAGCTTTTCCTGGGAATAATTTAAAATATTTTTATATAGTAAGATTCATCAATCTTTTGTTTTTGTGGCTTCTGTATTGTGTGGTACAGAAAAAAAAAAACTTTCTTCTTTTGAGATTTACCATAGTGTGTTACTATGGGTTTGGGATTTTACCAATGCATTTCATTATCTATGGAGTGCACATAGCATTTTTTTGTAATGTATCCATATTGCAAATAATACTGCATAGCAGGACCCCAGCACGGAATCATCTATGAATTCTTGGCATAATCGATTCTACTCTGAGCTGCTGAAATCTGGCACAGAAATGGCACTGTTCCTTCACACTACATGGAAAGTGGCTTTGAGACAGTGTTTTAGACTCAGTTCTGGCTAATGACAAAGTCTGAATGGAAAGTGGCTTTGGGACAGTGTTTTAGACTCCGTTCTGGCTAATGTCAAAGTCTCAGCTCTATATTCTCATCACAGTAGTGTAGGTACTGTTATTTGCCAATCATTAATGCTGATATGACAAATTCTGCTTGTTCTTATTTGGGTAACTGTCCCTTAGAGGTCCATGTACTGAAGTCTGCAGTGCTATTGGGAGACCATCTAAAAGATGGGTTCAGCTGAAAGACATCAGGTCACTGCGGTATGCTCTTGAAGGGGTTATCTGTACCTGTGTCAAACACCAATGAGGCCATTTAAGAGAGAAATATTTACTCTGGTTCCCAGTTACAGATGGTTTCAGTCTGTCATGGTGGGGAAGCATAACAGGCTATCCAGAAGTTTGTGTTAGAGACAGTTCACATCACAGCAGACCAGGAGCAGAGATCAAGTCAGGACCCAGAGACTGGATACAATTTTCAAAGGCCTGCTTCTTCTAGTGACCCATCTGGTCCACCTTGTAAAGATTTGGCAAATTTCAAAATATCATTCCAACTGGGTACCAAGTATTCAAAACTCTAGGTTGAATGTAATGTAACTGGACTCCAGTACTTTCTCTGCCTGGCTGCTTCCTGACTGCCATGAGCTGAGCCCCCTTCCTATCATAAACGCCAGCATAATGTGCTGCATTGTCAGAGGCCCAAGAGAAATAGGCCCCTGATGTGTACTGAAATCTTTAAAGCTGTGAGCCGGAATCAACCTTGACACTTCCTCTTTTCCCCTCTTTTTCTTTTTTTCAGTGCTGAAATCTAGTCACTGTCCTGACTAGTATCATATTTGGACCCATGAGCACACCAAGTGTTTATCCCTCTTCAACAATGTGGCATATCAGCTCCTTGTCCATGCTCCTCAGGTCTCTTATCTGGCTCCACCAGAGCTGTAGCACTTCCCAAGTATGATGACTCTCAAATTAACAGGTGGCTTCTTTTTTTTTTTTAATATTTCTTTATTTTATGTATATGGGTACAATTATAGCTGTCTTCAGACACACCAGAACAGGGTATTGGATCCCATTATAGATGGTTGTGAACCACCATGTGGTTGCTGGGAATTGAACTCAGGACCTCTGGAAGAACAGTCGGTGCTCTTAACTCCCCCAGCCACCTCTCCAGCCTATGGAGGCTTCTTTAATATAATTATTTTACAGAATTTTGGTTACTGTTTTTATGTTTTGTACATATCAAGAATATGAATGTTCTGAAATACTGTAAATGGCATTGGAGTTTCCTATTCCTTAAGTTTGTTAACAATCTATGAAACTAGCTTGTTATAGCGGTGTCCATATACAATGCCAGTACTGCAAGTTTCAGATAGGAGGACTTTGGCTATGAGTCCAGTCTGAACTATATAACAAGACAATGGAAAGCAAAACAAAACAAAACAAAACAAAACAAAACAAAACAAAGCACAAAAACCATGTTAAAGTGGGGGAAAATTCGTTCAGATTTAGGGCACTTTAAAAGGAACCAATCTGTAACAATTTTAATTCTTCTATGTCAATTGGTCTGAGTAAATTTTTCTGTCTGGTAGTCAATTTTGATAGTGAATGCACATTAATATGTATCAGTTAAAATACACTTATATGTCCTGAATGAGGTAACCCAATCACAAAAGAACACACATGGTATTCACTCACTGATTATTGGATATTAGCCCAGAAGCTTGAAATACCCAAGATTCAACTCACAGAGCACATGAAACTCATGAAGAAGGAAGACCAAGTATGGGTGCTTTGGTCCTTAGAAGGAGTAAATAAAATAGTAAATACTCAAGGGAGCAAATATGGAGACAAAGTATGGGACAGAAACTGAAGGAGGGGCTGACTGGAGACCATTCCACTTGGGTATCCATCCCATGTGCAGTACCATCTACCAATGGTAGATGCTGATGTGGATGTCAGGAAGTGCATGCTGACAAGAGCCTGAAATAGCTTTGTCCTTAGAGGTCTGCAAGAGTCTGACATATTCAGAGGCAGATGCTCACAGCTAACCATTGAACTGATCAAGGGGTTCCCAATGGAGGAGTTAGAGTGAAGACTGAAGGAGCTGAAAGGGTTTGTGGCTCCATGAGAAGAGCAACAACACCAACCAACCAGAGCTCCCAGGGACTAAAACCACCAGCCTGGGAACACATAGGGAGGGACCCATGACTCCAGCTGTATATATAAGGGCGGATGACTCTGTCAGGCATAGGTGGGAGAGGAGATCCTTGGTCCCATGAAGGCTGGATGCCATGTGTGGGGGAATTTGAGGGTGGGGAGGTGGGAGTGTGGGGATAGGTGGGGCACATCCTCATAGAAGCAGGAGGAGGGGATGGGATGGGGGTTCCTGGGCAAGGTGGGGGAATGGGGAAAGGGGATAACATCTGAATTGTAAATAAAATGTCCAATAAAAAATACACTTATATGAAGTTTTATTTCACAATTTAATAATTGTCCTCTGTATTTAAATTATCATCTCTAATATTTTATATTTGTATTTCTCTCTTCCCTGCTTCTAGTGCTTTTTGATGTGAATTTTAATAAGATTAGCACTGTTAACACCAATTTTTGTTTTGCATTTTAATCATTTATGGCTTTACACATAGAAACCCCCTTTTAAAACTTCCTTAGGTCCATCCTATTCTTTTCCCAGGCTCTCGGTACATGTGTAACTTCCTCAACTCCTGCACTTTAACTGTCCGAACAGCAGACTCTATAGTTTCCTTGAGCTCTGCTTTACGCCCCATAAGTAACGGCCAATCTTGTTTTCATTAACTTTTCCTATTTTTAAACCTTAGTTTACATTTGTATATTGGTTATTATGGAAGATGATGAACAAATAAACCAAACATGTAAACGTTCATTAGCATGGTTTTATAAATATCCCGTGATTTGGGGCTTGATTTAGAAGTGGTTGAAGAATCTTTAAAATAAAAAAAAAAAATCTGTAAAATAGTTCTAAATAGTAGGTTAGCTTCTCAATAGCTGTTTTTTAGTTTCTATTTTTATTATTGATGTCTAATTTTATTGCATGGTGACCACAAAAATTACTTTCCCTTTTGAATCATAAAAAAGAGTTTGGTACATAGCAATCAGAACAGTCTCATTCTTGATTGCTTAGGTCTTCTGTATTATGCTGTGTGCATGTACACACGAGGTGTGGCCGTATAAGACTTAACATGTTACAAGCTTCCTGCTGCCAGGTAACTTCTGCATATGGCTTCATACATTTCCCCTGGTTTGTGTTTGTGCTGTGTTTTGTGGCGTGTACTCACAACCATATGTTAGCATTGGGGTAGAAAGCTCCATTGTTGTAAAGTGGATTCCTTTTTGAATTTCGTGGTTCCCCACTTTAAGCACATTTGTTTTAAGGCATGTTTTTGTTTTATTCCACAGTTGTTCTAAAAACATAAACTATGAAAGCCCAAAGAGAGGCAAGACTGGTTCTGTCATATCTATGGTGATATGACTCTCTGCTATACAGTATGTTTTCCAAAGAGTCAGAAAATTAGATTCCATGTAAGTATCAGCAACTTTTTGGGAAAAAATCTAATGCATATATTAGACATATATATATATATATATATATATATATATATATATATATATATATATGTGTGTGTGTGTGTGTGTGTGTGTGTGTGTGTGTGTGTGTGTGTGT
>JANHMN010000006.1:29004261-29037046 GCA_030674055.1 Rhabdomys pumilio | reverse complement strand
TGTGTGTGTGTGTGTGTGTGTGTGTGTGTGTGTGTGTGTGTGTGTGTATATAATATATATGTATATATATATATATAATATATACATATATCTCAAAGCTAAGTCAAAACTAAACATATATGTATATGTATGTGTATATATGCTGACCACACTGATCATGCAACTACACACGAAATTTTCTTCCTTCCCACCCTCTCCTTCCCTCCTTTCTCTTTCTTCCTTGCTTCCTTATTTCTTTCTTCCATCACTTCCTCTACTTCTCTCAACCCCCCTCCTCTCCGCCTTCTGTCTGTGTTCTGGTGCCCACCCTTTAAGGAAACATTTTATTAAAGAAAGAGACCTCTTTCCTCCCTGCCCACTAACAGCCACTAGGTTTTTAAACTTGGGGAACTTGAGTTATTTGCGTTTAGGTTTGAGTTGCCAGGTGAAAGGAAGAGTCCAAACTGGAAACCCTGGCCTGTAAACCCTGAAGCAAGTGCTTCCTAGGGTTTGCTATCTTCTTTTTATTTTCTCTGTCACACTCAGTGCCATTCATTATTGTAAACGTGACTGGTGTCCCAATCCTTCTAGATCAGATGAACCTAGATTGGCCTCCTGAACCTGCCATGCTGCTTAGAGGCACAAGGCCAACCTCTAAATACATATGTGGGAGAACTTTGTAATGTTTGATCCTGAGAAATGACAGTATGAGTGTAGAAACATGGGTTCCAGGGACCAGATTGTTGTAAATTTTCATCAAAATTAGTATCATGTCCTTCATGATGATTTGGTTACAAAGGCCCTGATAAGCAAAGTAGCCTAGGGTAGTTTCCTCTTCAATGCAGAAGCAACTAAAATTATATATGTTTTGATATTTTAAAATGGGATGTTAACTGCTGGAAATTTTATTTTGGAAATTTAAACAGATTTATTTTATTTTATATACATTTATTTTATTATAAGTGTCTTGGGTGCATGCATGCCTATGCATTATGTATTTCTAGTGCCCCCAGGGGTCAGAAGATGATCTCTGAACTCCTGTCATTGACAATTGTGTGCCACCATCTGGGTGTTAAGATCCAAGCCTGGTCCTTTTTTCAGGATCAGCAAGTGCTCTTAACTGCTAAGGCATTACTCTAGGCAAGATACTAAACTAGGAAAGATGACTATCTGAATTATTGCAAATGCTGGTGATACAATTTCAGTCATTTTGTTATTGTTAACTCATGGGCCATCACAGCGTCACAGCAATACCAGACAGAAATGACAGAGCTTTGTTTCATTACTTGCTTAAGCATGGTCAAACATTAGAACAAGCTGTTTTGTTCAGGAAAGGGCCACCAAATCTCTCTTATTTGACTAGGCTGGCTGGCAGCAAGCTCCAGGGATCTGCCTATGTTTTTCTTCCCAGTGCCAGTCTTAGAGGTATGTACTCTTGTGCCCAGTTTTTTACATGGGTACTGGGGGTCTTTCTTAGGATTTTTTTTAGTGTTTTAGCTTCGTTACTGTAATAAAGCACCATGCTTTAAAGCAATCAAGGGAGAAAAGGGTTTACCCCAGCTTAAAATTCCCAAGTAACACTTCCTTGTTGAAGTAAGTCAAGACAGGAACTCAAGGCAGGAACCTGGAGACAGAATTGAAGCAGAGGCCATGGAGGAACATTGCTTCTCATGGCTTTCTCAACTCTGCCTTTTTATATAACTCAGGACCATTCAAGAAAATCCCCTGCAGACTTATCTACAGGCAATCTGATGAAAGCATTTTATCAATAGATATTCTTTTTCCCCATATAACTTCATCTTGTGCCACATGGAAACAACAACAACAATCAGGGTAGTAAACGTACTCAACTCAACACTTTATGGTTATGAAGCAAACATTTTACTGACTGTACCACCATTACATTCCCCAGAAATTGTATTTTAGGAGTGAAAGAGATTCTTTAACATATTTTAGTTTTTCAGTTTTTCATTACTGACACATTCCCATGGTTTTCAAGATCAAACAAAGATGTAAAAGTTATCAACAGCTGTGTAACACCTCTCCTCCTGCCTTTCTAAGTATCACTCAGTTTCTGTAGAACATACATTTTCTGTGTCTTAGCAAAGGTCTTAAAATATAAGCATCAGTGTTTTAGTTAGCTTTCTATTGCTGTGATAAAACCGTGACCAAAAACAACTTAAGGAGGAAAAAGGCTTGCACTGCCCAATACAGTCATTGAAGGAAGTCAGAGCAAGAACTCGAGGTAGGAACCTGAGGCAGGAACTAGAGCAGAAGCCATAGAGGAGTGCTGCTTACTGGCTTGCTCCTCTTAACTTGCTCAGTTGCTTTCTTATACATCCCAGGACTCAGAAACTCACCACCTACAGTGAGCTTGGCCCTTCCACATCAATCATGGATCAAGACAATGCCCCACAGACTTGTCTATGGGCAAATATAACGGATGTATTTTCCTAATTAAAGTTCCTTCTTCCAAGATGATCCTGGCTTATGTCAACAACAATAAAAATAACAAGCACAATCTGTAAATGTGAGTATACATTCTTATCTCTCTTTTTTTTTAATTTCACACAAAAAAGCCAAATTGTCATTTTTTCCATTTACTTTGCACTTTCTGCAAAATTATGTGTTTGACAATATTATCATATCCAAGAATAAAGAGCCTGGCTGTTCAGATCATAAATGTTCTTCAAAGGTTCACATATAAAGAAATGGTCCCCAGCTGATGGCATTAGTAAGAGGAATTTATACCTTCACCGGATAGATTCTAGTGGATAGGTCATTGGGGCCATCCCCCTGGGACACCAGCCTCTCTGTATCTCTCTCCTTCCTGGCTACCATACATTGAGCATCTTTGCTTCACACGCACTCTTCACTATGAAGCTTTGCCTGGCAACTGACTCCAAAACAAAGGAATTAACTAACCACTGACTGAACCGGCAAAATCTCTGAGCCAAAACTTAAGTTGGCTACCTCTAGTACTTTGTCACAGTAACGGGAAGCTCACTAGCACAGAGCCTCCTCAATAAAATCAACAACAACAAAACAAAATAACAACAAAAACAAACAAAACCGATCACAACAAACCTGCATTCCATATGGATAGATATTTGGGTGGTTTTCAGTCTTTGTTATCATAATGTAACACCGAGTTGTTCTACATTTTATTGTACACGTGTGCAAGTTTACCTGTAAAGTTACAGAGGGAGGTTAAAGGGTGAATACACTTGTCACATAAATCTTTGCTAGGTCTCTAGCTCCTGCAATGCCCACCGATGCTATTCATGAGCTTGCACTTTCCCAGGACAAAGTATGAACAGCTCAACAGCTTATGGGATTTGGCCAACCTGCTTCTTGAAAAGTGAGACTCCACTCTTGGTTTAATTTGCATTTCTTTTATAATAGATGCAATTAACATTTTCTCAAACATTTCACATGTATTATTTTCCTTTCCCTATAAACTATCTGTTCATATCCTTAGCTCAGTGTTCTGTTGGAAGTTAATCTTGGTTTCATATTTTTAACCCAACTGAGAAATGTTAAGCACTATAAATTATTTAGGGGTCTAAAATATTCCCAGTGCATTTTTAATGTTGTAAAACTTACAATAAGTCTACCATTTTAATTCTTGTAAATATGTCTTGTTATACTACAAACTAGTCTTTGTTCAGGCTGGAATTAGAAAGTTCAAATATGTCTCATATGTATGTGTGAGCACATATAATGATGCCCTTCTTGTAAAGTCACATGTGGCCATAAAACTTGATGCCAAAAGGGGAAACCAAACTCAAATGAGTTCTCTAAGACACAGCTATTTTGGGGCTTAAACGTAAAGGCCTCGCCTAGCTGCCCCTTGTTCACTTACTTGGGATAAGATCTAATTATTTTAAACCCATTTGCTGAAGAGTTTACAGTCTAAATCATTAATCTCCAGCCAGATTTCCTCACTGGCTATTTGGTGCACAGTATGTTATAAATATAAATTAAGCTCCATTTAATTAATAATTTTCAAATACATAATAAGCATCACAAAGTACGATGTCAGAGCTGGACAGACCCCATCATCTTGCTTTTATATAAGCTCTTATGTGGCTTTGGTTTTTACCTCTCAACCTTTAGTTTTTCTTTGACTTTTGGAAAGGTTTCAGTGTTTGTCATCACAACATATGATTTACCCAGCTTCCATGTCATATACGCTGTTTTCCATGTCTGATTGTTGTCTACTCCAAAAGTTAGTAGTCTCTAGAACGATGCTCTTTATGATAGTAGAAATTCTTTTTTAAAATGATAGAGTGTAGGTTTTTCTTATAAGTGGCCTGAAGTTCCTGAGATCCATCAATCTGTGGGTTCGTAAGAATACATAAAAGTGGGGTAATGGGGTGGGATCTCCTACCATCCCTGAGGAAAAGACTGCTCTGCTTTGCAGCAAAGGTAATATTTCTGCATAGCTTTGCTACATCCTATTTCCTGAGGTCATAACAACCTGGGTTCCAATTACATTGTTAGAATAATGAGCCTGCTATAGTAAATGAATATTTTCAAGTACAATCAAATCTATTGAAGGTGCTGGCACCTAATAATTCTCTCCTTGACGGGGTTGGGGGGGTGATATTTAGGAATATAAGATGGGTTTTGTGAGATGTAATAAAGTAAGGATGAGAATATGAGGTGGCTCTCTCCCTCTTTCAGGACCTTTATTTAATTGAGGCATCTGAAAGATAAAGGTGATGGGTCCTTTCTGCAAATGGAGAGGCCCCTGACTCTGAACTGCCTCAGGTTTGGTGCTAACCTGATCTCAGAGGTTGTTTGTTTTCTCCCTTCTCCTTTATAAAGTTGTAACTGATATCAAATGTCATTGAGCATCGTGGCGCTTGAATTAGAATTATCATTATGAGTGGAATAGGATTGTGTAGCATGGGTTGAGAAAAGATAGTTTTAAAATGTTAAAACTGTGGTTTATGACAAAATACACTTTATGCAGCAGAACTCCCTTTGGCTTTGTGGTATTTTCATATGGTTTTTATCAAGGCAACTTTGCAACTGGATATATACAGGCCAACTATTCTGCTAAAATAGCAGAGAAAACCAGTCGGTGCCATCTGAGTAGCAAGACCTAATGGAGGAATTCCCTCAACAGGAACTGATGCCATTCTACAGCCAATGAACAGAGAGTTGATACTGGCCTCCAGGCAATGAACAGAGAACTGGTGTTACCTTTCAGCCAATGAACAGAGAGCTGATGCTATCTTTCAGCCAATGAACAGAGAATTGATGCTACCTTTCAGCCAATGAACAGAAAAATGGTGTCAGCTTCCAGCCAATAAACCGAGTACTGATGCTGCCCTCCAGCCAACGAAAAAAGAGGTAACTTGCTAGGTTACCATCCACAAGCAACTATGAATGTTTCTGCACATAGCACTGAAAGAATATGTTCTTCTGGTCCTATAATTTCCCATGTAACCTTGCGCACATTTCCTGTTTTTGTAGGAACCATGGAGAAATCAGCCAGACATGGGGGTACCAGCGTGAGATGTCAGTGAGTAGAAACTTATGTTTCTAGAAACTCCAGAATATCAGAATGTGAACCATGTTTGTAGCTTGGCATTGTACACCTGGTCAAAGATAGATTTTAGTCATTAATCAGTAATTAAAATTAAGATACTTTGCTATGAATGACTGGCCACCATCTACTATTTTATGAGCCACCTAGTAATGGTGTTGGACAGGTCTAAAGCAGCTCTCTGTCACTGGATAAGGATGGTACATCTGGGATCTAATGTTGAGCAGGATTAAAGAATGTGGAAAATTGCATGAATGGGTAGCTATCTCCATGCATCACCAACCATAATTATCTAATCCATCTAACTCATCTTTCAGCTCCTCTCTGGTCTCCTCTGTGACCATCTGGATGGGGATCTTAGCTCAGTTTCATATGTGATGAACAAAATATCAACATGGGTGCACTGCAGTTGCTTTCAGGGGTGGGACTAGAATCAGTGCAGTCCACCAGCAGACTGAATTGGGAGTAGCATCCCTGCTTATCTACTTTCTGTGGCCTGGAGTAAGAATGTGCTGTGACAAATGGCTTTAGCAGCTGGACAAAGGCATGGAGAGAGAGGCAAGAGCAGAAACAATGATATCTGACTCCAACTATAGATGCCAAGGTCAGACAAAAATAAGAACAATTTTATTTCCTGTGTTGTTGTCCATCGTGAATTGTTTTCCAAAGAAGTAGCTAATTACTCATCCAACTGAGGCTGGCCAGCCTTTGTTATTGATCTTCTTCAAGCACATGGATGGAGTAGCCATAGTAGCCTTAAGCACTAATGTTTTCCTTTAACAAGACCAGATCAGTTACTGTGATCTCTTTATGTTCAATCTCAGCAACAGTGAGCTGTTTAATATTAAATATTTAATATTTAACAGTGAGCTATTTAATGATTCCTTGTCTCCAGGAGATCCCTCAGTGTCTTGATGGCAAGATTCACATCACAGCCTGTGGTGGGCAATCTTCATTGCCAACTTGACTAGATTTAGAGTCACTTAAGAGAGTCAGTGAGATGACTCAGTGGGTCTAAATGATTACTGCTAAGCCTGACACCTTGAGCTCAATTCCCAGGACCCAAATGATGGAAAGAGGAAACCAACTTCTTCAAGTTGTCCTTAGCTTGTCCTGTGCCATGTGTATGTGCACACAGATACACATACTCAAACAGACAAATAAACATCAATAAAATAGAATTACTTAAATAATGTAGCTCTGTGCATGACTATGAGGGCATTTCCATAAAGGTTTGAGTGATGAGAGAAGAGCCATTCTGAATGTGAGTGGTACCATACTGTAACCTCGAGTCCTAGACTGAATATAAAGGAAGAAGCAAACTTGGTGCTAGCATCATTTTCTCTGTGTATCATGAATATGGGCATATTGTGATCTGTTGCTTCATATTCTTCGTGCCATGCCTTCTACCACATGGTGAGCAGTATCCTTTAAAGTGTGAGCCAAACGGACTTTCTTCTTCTCAAGTTGTTTTTGTCAGGTATTTTCATCAGAGCAATAAGAAAAATGTAATACAAGTCGTCTTTCTCCTGGAAGAGGCTGTAGTTTGTTTCTATAAGGGTAAGGGCCCCTTTCAGGCATGGATTGCTTCCCGTATCTTCAGAGTCTTTGGAGTACCTTCCTTCAGAACACAGTGTAGGTACACAATTAGTTAACTACTTTCTATGGGTTGATTCTGAAATGTCTCCCAGAGGTTCATGTTTTGAATGCTTGTTATTAGCAAGCAGCAGTATTAACAGAAGACTGTGCAACATTTAGAAGGGAGGACCTGCAGGCAGGCCTGTGTGAGTTATACCTTACTTACACTCCTCACTCCAGCATGCTTTTGGCTTTCTGCTCTGCTCCAAGTGAACTGTCTCTGTTACATGATCCTGTCATGGAAGTTTGAGATGCTCTGCTCCTGCCTTCTCTGCTGTGATAGGCTGACGCTTCTAAAATTATGGGCTAAAATAAGTCTTTCTCTTAAGTTGTTTCTACCAGATAGTGTGGCCACAGAAACAAAGGTGTAGCTAATATATTCTCATATAATTGCATTTCTACAAGATGAGAAAAGGCTGCTGTTACATAGTGAAGCCATCAGGACTATGCACCAAGCTTAGGTGATCCAGTCAGGTATCCAAATGTAACTGGGAATGAAAATGTGAATGCTACTCAATTAGAAGCCAAGCTTTGAGTCACATCAGCAGTTCACAAAGTCCACTGTGGCAACACTCATCCAAGATGGAGCAATATTGAGGCTAATTCCTGAGGGCTAAGAGTCCGTCCTATTGGAGAGGCATGACAACTGGAGCAGGATGCTGAGAGATCACATATGTAATCACAAACACAAAGCAGAAAGCCAACACACATGAGGCATGCCTATAAACCCTCAAAGTGTAGCCCCAGTGACCTTTCATCTGGCAAGACTGTACCATCTCCCCAGACAGCACCAAATGGGGATCAAGTGCTTGAGCCGTGGGAGACAATTCTCATTAAACCACCACAGATGGATAGACAGACAAGCAAAAAGGCAGACAGACATGCAAATAAACAGAAAAATGGAGAGACAGGTAAATAACAAGAGGGTTGATCTATGTAAGTATGGAGGCTGAGAAATCCAATAATCTGTTTCAAATGGAGAATGAGGTGAGATGTCCCAGCCGAAGAAGTGAGGTAGGACCAAAAAAAAAAAAAAAAGTAAATTCTTCCTCTTACCTCTTGCTTTATTCAGACCCTCAGCAACCACAAGGAGGTCAATCTCTACTTAAATGCTAATAGCACAGGCACACAGAAATGTTTATCTAGATACCCATTACCCTGTTATGTCAACACACAAAGTTAGGCATCATATCTCAACAGTCTCCGTTCTCTAAACATTCTCTGAGGAAGAGCTCACAGGAGCCATGAGTAGCGACTCCCCAGATGAGCATGCAGAAATGGATTATAGTGGCAGCCATGGTGAAGCAGTCCTTAGATGATGCCTTCCAGGAAATCTACTGTGGCAAACCTAACCTCAAGCCACAACTCCTGAGGTCTCACCATGATGCCATTGCCAAGCCTGTGTTTTCCCAAATCTGTGGCCTGAAAATTGACTAAGCGTGGCTGGAGTTCTTAAGCTGGTCCAGAAGTGGGATGCTTCCAGTGATGAACTTTAGTAAAAGATAGCTCATTGGCTTGCCTCAGATACTTTGCTTCTCAAAGGAGTTGGAGCGCTAAGGGTTACAAATACCTGTAAGGTCAAAAGGCAAGTAGGAGAAGCCAGTCTTCATCTTTAGAAGTAAAGGTGCTGGTTTCTTGGTTTCTATGATATTTTCCATGTGCAGTGATTAGAGTCTTAGTGTCTGTATTTTTTAGTTAAAGGCTTCTAGAACATTGGTTCTCAACCTTCCTAATACTGTGACTCTTTAATACAGTTTCTCATGTTGTGGTGACTTCCAACCATAAAATTATTTTTGTTGAAACTTCATAACTCTAATTTTGCTACTTTTATGAATTACGATGTAAATATCTGTTTTCTGATGACCCCTGGAGACACTTGTGAAAGGATTGGTCAGCCCCCAACAGGGTCATGGTCCCCAGGTTGAGAACCACTCTTGTAGAGTCACACCACCCTAGGTTTGCTATTCCCTGGATTTGTGACTTGGGGCAAGCTGATTAACCCATTCATACTTAGTTTCTGTAACTGAAAGGTAATATATAAGCCAAGGTTCAGTCAGAAAGGAGCACAGAGATTGATTTTGCATTTTCCCATGGTCCTTCCTCTTGAATATAGCTGGTCACATGTATGTTTCTTTGAAAAAATTATCTATTTAGATCCTTTGCTCATTTAAAAATTGGGTTATTAGCTTTCTGTTGAGTTATATAAGTACCTTATAAATCCTGGATAATAATTTTTATTGGATAATGACTTGTAAATATTTTCTTTTACTCTGTAGGCTGTGTGTCCATTTTTGTTTGTTGTACAGAAACATTTTCTTAATGGGTTAATATTGTCATACCCATTTGTTTTGCTTTTATTATCTTTGCTTTGGGTACCATACTCAAATTTCATCACCAAGGCCAATGTTAGGAAGCTTTCTCCAACCTCAGAGTTTTTCTAGATATTTTGTAGTTTCAAGTCTTATATGTAATTTTTAAATTCATTTTGAGTTTATATTGTGTGATTATAAGTGATTAAGTGACTATAATGAATAACCATCCACTGCAAACTTAAAATTGAGTACAATCATATTAAGTGTTTGCCATTTCCACACCCAGAAATAATTAGGTGAAGTGGTAGGTGTGTTAATTAGGTTGGTGGTGCATCAAAACATCATTGTACACCTAAATCTTTGTATTTTTTTGACAGCCATACCTCAGTAGAACTAAAGCAAATTTCATAAAGAAGTTGGGTAAAATTTAAAATAAGGTACCTTCAACTTGGAGTTTAAAGTTGTGTAATAGGAAAATCCCTCCTCCCATAAAAAAATCAAAAGAAGAATAGTTAGATACTTCCCTGAAAGAAAACTGTAGAAATCAGCTGTCATGCCCAGGACAGAGACTGAAGGCGAAAGTTGGAGTTACTAAATAGTTTAGAGTTTGGAGAAGGGCCCCTGTGTTAGTTACCTAGAACTGGATGCCTTGAATAGCAGACTTAGGTTTTCACAGTTTTGGAAGCTGCATGGCCAAGGCCAGCAAGTCAGTCAGGCTGGCTTTTGAGAATGTGACAGAGAAGCTGTTCTATGTCTTCTACAGAACTTCTAGTAGCTTGCTGTCCATTTTTTATTTGTTTGTTTGTTTCTTGGGTTATAGAAATATCACCTTGGCTTCTGTCTTCAGCTCATTATGGGTTTCTCCCTTTGTTCATGTCTATGTTCATGGTCAAACTTCTCCAGTCACAAGAAGCCAGTTGGTTTGGATTGGGGTTCATCTTAGTGATCACTACTTAGCTTGGCAGTGAAATCTTCCAAATAAAGACCTGTTTAGGGACTGGAAGATTTGACTTCAAGCCACAGCAGGTCACAGAGAATCAAAATAGATCACCGAGGGGGCCATGCTACTTGATGATCTAAATATCTCTGAACTTAGAGGTCGCAGCATAGTCATCTGGGAACAGACACCAGCTTGAAGGTGCTGGTGACTAGGAGGCTACACTGCAATGATTAGAAAACCTTTAAATCAATTTACCTACAGAAGACTCCAGCTTCTAGGCTGAGGAAGTATTGCTGTAGTGAAGCTTATAGGAACTGCTCCCAGAGAGGAAGTCTTCAGGAACCAAATCCTCACCCGTCCCTCTCCAGACACCGCAATAGGCAGAGCCTAACAAGGAACGAGCTAAAAAAAAATCAGAACAGTGACTTGCAGAGTCCTTGCCCCAGAGTAACAAGAATAGAATCCCCTCAAACAATATTATAGTTGAAACACTAAACCTACAGAATCAAGAAAATGTATTAAATGCTGCAAATGAGAAGGCCTGGATTGCGCAGAAAAGTAGGGCCACCAGAATAACAGTTGATTTCTCAATGGAACATTTAACATCCAGAATAACTTGAAGTAACATATTTCAAGTCCTAAATGACCGTTGATGCCGACCCAGACTACTACATTCAGCAAAAGTCTTAGTCATAATGGAAGGAGAAATCAAACCTTTCCATGACAAAACAACTTGAAGCAATTTATATCCAATATCATATGTCAAAGGATAGTGGAGAGAAACTTTGAATGGAAGAGAATTCTAAACACACCACAAACTACAGAAGAATAACAAAAGAAGTTAAGACATTAGTGAAACAAATGAAAACTAAGAAAAACACCAAACACTACAAAATCAACAAATGACAGGACTTACAACACACCGTTGAGTAATAACTCTGAGTATCATTCAGCTATCATCTCTGAGTATCACTAGCCTCAACTCACCAATCAAAAGGGACAAATGGGTAGATTGGATCACAAAATAAAAGCCTACCTTTCTGCTGCCTGCAGGAAATCTACTTCAACACCAAAAATAGACACCATCTTAGCTTGAAGGGGGAGACAAAGATATTACAAGCAAATTGAACTAGGAAACAAACAGGAATCACCATTGTGATAACTGACAAAACAGACTTCAAATTGACATGTGTCAAAAAAAAATAAAAAGCTCATTTCATACTGATTAAAATAACAAGACAAGATGAATCACCATTCTAATTATATACACACCGAGCACAGGTGTACTCAATTTCATAATACAGCTACTAAATATTAACTCACACATTAACACTCACACAGTAATACTAGGTAACTTCAATAACCTCATTCTCTAATAAACAGGTCATCCTGGTGAAAAATGAGCAGTGGAGCTAAAGGGCACCATAGATCAAAAGATCTAATTTATCTACAAAATGTTCAACCCAAATAGTACAAAATACACATTGTTTACAGCAGTCTATGGATAGACTTTAAATTTTATAAGATATTAGTACACAAATCCACTCTCAACAAATACAAGAAAATTGAAGCAACTATCCTTATTCTATCTTACCACAATGGTACAAAGCCAGAAATCAACAGAGAAAGAAACCACAGAAAATACAAAATTCCCTGAAGACTAAATGACACATTATTGTACAATGACTGGGTCACTGAAGAAGTCAGGAAAGAAATTTAGATATTAGTAAAATGAACAATTTAAAAAAAAAGTATTAAAACCTATGGAGTACATCGTGAAGGCAGTACTAAGAATGAGTTTTTTAGTTCCCAGGGTCCATGTTACAAAATCAGAGTGATCTTGAATAAGTAATTCAATGGTGCATCTCAAAGCCTTGAGAAAAATTAAACCCTAAGTAGACAGAGGAAATAATCACTATCAGGGAATAAATCAATTAAACATAATTAAATAATAATAAAAATAAATAAAATAAAATTTGTTCTTTGAGGTAAATGACAAGAATGATAAAGTCATAGCCAAACTAACTGGATAAAAAACTTAAATTAATAAGATTAGATAAGAAAGGAGAGAATATACAACAGAAACTAATGGATCCAATGACTATAAGGACATATTTGAACAGCCTATGTGCTACCATATTGCAAAACCTCAAAGAGATGGGTGAATTTCTAAAAGCATTTGACCAACCAAAGTTAAGCCAAAATGAGATTTTAAATTTTAAATAGAGCCATCATAAGCAATGATATTGAAATAGCAATAAAAAACCTTTTTACACACATACACGGCCCAGGTCCAAGTGGATTCACTACATAATTTTACCAGACTTTAAAGAAGAGCTAAAACTGATGCTTCTCAAATTATTCCATAAAATAGAAAATGTAGTGATGCTTCCAAATGCTTTTTTTTTTAGAAAAAAGTCCACATTGCATACACAAAAAGAAAAGTATAGACCAATCTTACTCTTGAACATAGATCAGAAATTCTCAATTGAACATTGCAATGACTAGATTTAATCGTCAACTCAATCCAACATAAGATCACCTGAGAAGAGAGTTTCCATGAAAGATTGTCTACATTAGGTGGCCTAGGTGCATGCATGTCTGGGTGTGTGTGTCTTAAATATGTTCATTGATGTGGGAAGACCTAGGCCACTGTTGGTGGCACCATTCCTCAGGCCAAAGGTGAATTAAATCATGTTGTACTTGTGGTTTCTGCAAAGCAATTAGGGATCATCCATTTACTGGAGTGAAACACGTTCCATCTGCCCAGACACTGCAGTCATGTCATTCATGCCTTTAATGACTATCACATCCAAGACTCTTTTATGAATAAAAAATATAATGAAACTATGTCATTCTATTGTTTGTGCAAATGCCAGGCAGAAGCAGGGGATAACATAACAAGCTAATTGGCTCATTCATCTGAAAGTGATACTTTACCCTTAACCTAAGATCCTGCTACCTTCTCTGTCTGCAAGGAGGGGAAGGAAGCCTTTAGATATTACCATGTTCGTCCTCAAAAGATCAGAAACAGGAGGATGGCCAGCAGGCAGCACAAGGGCCAGTGGAAGGGCCTCTCTGCCTATTATTCATCTCTGTTGCCCAAAGAACAAATCTACTTTTGGCACATGCCTACAACATATTATGACTGATCTCTACATCCTTTCAACAGAGAGAATCAGGAAGCATGCAGAGATCACCTGCAACCTTTACCTGGGCCAGCACAGAGACTGGAAGAATGGCATAGGAAATTTATTACTGTCTGTCAAGATTCTGCTCTTGCCTGCCTTCTCTGAAGAAAATTTTCAGACTTCAAAGCAAAGTATCTCCAATAAAAATGAGACAATGTCAAGATTCACAAAATACCCAGCTAGTGGCCAACCTTACAACCTGGAACTCTATGTAGCATCCAATTGTGATATGGACTCCAAAAGCTTCAAGAAGAAACCCATTGTCTCTAGACATGATTCTAGGCGAAGAGTGTTGGATGATGGCGAAGGGTTCTACATGAGCAGCTCCAGCCAGTAGAGTCTCCAGCCAGGAAACTTGAGTCAGCAGAGATTCTTTGCAGGAAAACCCTGTTATCATAGTCCTTACAACTTTTTATGATCTTGAATATAGCTTTCTTCTACTGTGGTTAATAAAATCTTGTATAAAATATTTGCATAAATATATGAAGATATATGTAGCAGTGTGATAGTCAAAAAACTGAGTTAAATCAACATAAAAAGAGACACAATTTACTTTAATTTTGAAGATATGACTGATTGACTCTATTGCCTCAGGCAGATTTCAGGGTGGCATGACTTGGCAGAGTCTATTTATCTCAAGTCTGGAGTCAAAAGAGGGTGTGAAAGACCAGCATTTTTGGGATCCCCATTAAGAGCACATCTCACAATGACCTAACTTCCTCCCATTAGGCCCCATTCCTTAAAGATTCTTTCACCTCCCAGTAGGAGCAAGCAGAAGAACCATCCTTTAATATATGGAGTTTTGAGGAATAGAGCAAGCTGCTACTATCTTGATATCTGTAACTGATCACAAAACCATAATTGGTGCATTTAAAGTGTACAGTTCAATAGTTCTTAGTATATTCACAGTCACACAACTATCACCACAACTATTTTAATCATTCCCAAAAGAAACCCTGAACCCATTACTAGTCACTATTCATTTTGCCCTCTCCCAATCCCTGGCAACCACTAATCTATTTCTGTCTCTATAGATTTGCCTCTTTCTGACATTTTATACTCAGTATGAGTGCAGTCATGCAATACGTGATATTTTCTGACTAGCTTCACATACTTACTTTAACATGTCCAAGGTTCTTGATGCTTTTCAGAGTTGATTTTGTAATGGTTTAGTAACTGCCACAGTAGGTAATAACACTCACTTCCTATAGTTGTTATGGAGACGAAATTAGTTAGCACATAAAAAATATATAAACAATGCTTGATGGCTATGGTTTAATAAGTTATCAGCTGTTTGGCTCAGTACAGAGTTATTTACAGAAATAAACAAGACTGAAAAGTTTATATTCTGGCCAAACTGAAAGGCAAGCAGACATTCAGAAAAATATGAGCATTTGCCTACCAAGAAAGTGGTGTTTACCAAGAGATGCTTGATAGGAGCTGAGATTTTCCTTGGGTTTCTCTCTGTGTAAATTTCACATTTCATTATGTTCTCTCCTAACAGCTTCTGGGTAAGGTCAACAGGCAGCTGTTCCTCTCACTTCACAGTGGAAATAAAGACTTCAAGTTGTATCTTATCTTTCCGTTCAATACAGAGGCTCACCAAATGTGTTCTATGTGTTGGAACCAAAGCATATCTGAATTGTGTTTTCTTGCCTTATAGATTTTTATACTCATATTAGCTCAATGAGGTCATATATTAATATTGTAGCATTGAGAGTAACTATCTTCATTGTAAAATAAGTACTACATACAGTCTTTCAACTGTCTATACTCTTCTCCCTGCTGTCTCTGTCTCTGTGTTTGACTCTCTGTCTCTGTCTCTCTGTCTCTTTCTCTCTCCCTCCTCTCTCCTTCTCTCTCACACACATTTGTAGTGATAGGTTTACAAGTGTACCCAGTTGAGACTTTATATCTCCCTTTAAAGTTTTCATTACATTTTATTTATTTTTGTGCACGCACATTTGAGAGTGATGTGTGCATATGGGTGTTTCCTGTGCAAGAACTCCCCTACCTCTCCCCCATAGAAGAATGCTCCAAGGTCAAACAAGTCTTTAGGTAGACAGCTTGATCCTCTTAAGCAGGTCCCAGGTGAAAGCAAGGCAAAACAAGAACTGTGGCTCCTTGATCTTTTGGGGGCAAGTTGCACTGTGGCTGGCCAGGTAAGACTGACAGCCCAGGTTTCACACTGTGTGGATGGCTATGTATAGGAATGGGTAATTGGATTAACTTGGCTCTGATTTGTTCTGTAATGTCTCTGGATTGCTAGGCTCCTGTGTCTCATCCTCTGGATCTCTAGGGTTTCAACAAAGAATGAGCTTTTTGTTTGTTTGTTTGTTTGTTTGTTTGTTTGTCTGTGGGAATGAATGTGGCTACCTTCCATAACATTTCCTCTTATTTTAACTCATCATTCAGAAAGTGATGTTCCTTGTATATAAATTGTTAAAATTTAAAACTTAAAGAAAGTATTAACCACATTGTGAAACTGTCTTAATCTTGTCAAATGTAATACTTACTACCTTTAGAGTAACTGAGTACAGACAATGGACTTTATTTCTGTAAATGGTAAGTAACATATCAATGTATTTCAAGCAATTAAACTGAGAAGCCACTGTTTAATGGGTGCAGAGTTTATGTTTGGGAAAATGAAAAGTTTCTGAAGATGGAAGGTAGGGGTGGCTGCATTGCATGTGAGTAGGACTTACTGTCTCTGAACTGTGTTTGAACGTTATGATGGTACATCCTATACTATATTCTACACTTTTTTCACTTTTTTAAATTTAATTTTTAAATTTATATTCTAATCTTAAGGACAAAACTTAAGTTTAAATAAAGATACTGCGTCAGATGTGAGCATGGATAGCATTCAATTATTTAATTGTTTGTACTCTGAAAGCCCATTTTTGGATGTATAAAAGGAGATAACAATTTCTCCTTCATATAACTGTTACAGTCATTAAATGAGAAACATAGATAATTGGCCCACTTTAGCTACACATTCTGTGATTTTTAACTAAACTAATAATGGGCCAAATTACTTGTAAGTTTTTCCATGTGGTAAACATGAATAGAATCTTTTTCTCATTGTTTTCTTGAAAACAAAACAAACAAACAAACAAACAAACAAAACACCCCACAGGATACCAAAGTGTAGTGATAGCCCACGCCCAGAATCCTAGCTCTTTGAGAATAGAAACAAAATTGTGAATTTGAAGCCACACTGTGTTATATATGTGTCTTCTCAAAAATACAGCAACATAAAAGCTATTTGTTTTCTTTGAAATGTGGTCTTGAAACAAACAAATGTAGTGACTATTTCTAAACCATCTATATTGTATTAGGTTTTATAAATATAGAGAAGTGATTTAAATCTTGAAATATGTGAGAAAATAAACATATGCTCTATGTAAATGACATACCATCTTGTATAAGACACTTGAGGACATGAGAATTTGGGTACTCACAGATCTTAGAACCAATCCTTTAGGGATACTGAAGGACAACTCTGAGCAAAATTAAAACAATCCCTATCTTATGTATAAACCTGGTATCACTGTATCGAGTTAACCAGTCCTTGTAGAAGAGAAAAGATGGTGTGTTTCCCTCACCTTCACAGTATTCATGGCTGACATCCTTCCAAAAAAGATACTGACCTTCAAAAAGTATAATACAGTGTTATAATGTAAGTTTTATATGTGTAAGAAACTTCAGAAGTGAAAGACCAAAGAATCAGGGCATTGCATTGCTATGAACTGTTTTACGGCCGTGTATGTATTGGAGGACAAAGATGTGTGTACTACTGGCAGTTAATAGCCAAGCTTGTTCATTCAGATTGTTCCTGCTGTATCAGAGTGACAGTCATCCTTTTTTTCCCTTGAGACACAGTTTTTCTGTGTGTCTCTGGTTGTCCTAGACTTCACTCTGTAGTCTAGGCTTGCCTCCAACTCTCCAGCCTCTGCCTCCAGAGTGCTGGGATTAAGGGCATGCGCCACTAGTCGAGTAGAGTCCTCTTTTCTTGTTAGGACATGACACCAGTCCCAGGGAGGACTTCAAGAGATATGAAAGAGAGATTATTGACTTAACCACCCAGGCTTCCTTGGACACTGTGAGCTGCTTCAGGAGAGGGGGAGAGAGAATCTTCCAGCTTCTACAGACTTTTCCAAAGACCTAGGTGCTGTATTTGGGGATAGCACACCCTGAACCCCATTGTTATCTAAAATAAAGTTCCACCTGGACTGATTCTACCTGTGCTTGCTTTTCCAGTGTCATCATTGAGTGTCCAGGTCTGTTTGATTGCATCAATTCCTACTTTATTGAACCGTTCAGATCAGCACACAAACAGAGAATATTTCATGCCTCAACCCAAAAGCCATTTTGTGGAGTCCAACTCTCATGGCTAACCAGGGCCCTGTTTTTCTGTTGTCTTTTCAAGAAACCAATCTCTCAGGTAGTGTGTACCTGCTGGCTTCAGTTCTTATGCTCTTCCTCACTTCTGGTTTTCCAACTGAGTTTTTAATCACTGTACCAAACCTGCTCCCACCCAGGTCATCTTGGAAGCCTGTGTGGCTAATTGCAGCTGCAAGTTCCTGATAATATAACAGGCCCCTCCCTTAACCTATAGACACAGCTTCTATTTCTGGGACACATTCTCTTCCCTGGACTTCCAGAATGTTTCAGGTTTCCTGCTTGCCTTAACTGGCTTCTGTTTTTCAGTCTTTACTGCATATTCTTTCTTTCAGGACATGTAATATTCTAATGACATGTAATTTGCTCTTTGGCCCTCTCTTCTGTATTTATGCTCACCATGAATGAACTCCTGACTTATGTCTATAGATCCTCAGGTATGTGTGGGGCGGCGGGCTGTGAGAAGCAGCTGGGTGCTTGGTCAAGCAAGAGCTTGGAACCCTGGAACCTTTATCGGATGGCAGGAGTTCAGCTCTGCTACCAGGCTCTGGTTCTTTTCATTTAGCTTCAGCCCTCCAACCCCTCCCACAGAGAAGTTTTTGACCATCAGTCATAGTCAGGAGGAACAGGCCTCAGGCCCTAGAGAGATTTACATACTAATGAGGTACCTGAAGGCCAGAGGGTGGAGTCAATAAAGCATTCTTCCCCAACCCCTCCCTCCTCTCTCCTTCCCTATTTAACTCAGGTCTGCCCTGGGTTTTGGGGGAGTGCATGCAGATCCATCCACCATCCACCATGACATTAAAGCCTGTAAAAACTCATGGACTTTCTCATGTCCTTGGGGCACCATGAGCCACAGCGGCCATGCCTAACTTCCAGCCTGGAAGGACTTCCTGTGTTCCCAGCAGCACTACCTGCAAGTGTGATTCTCTTTGTCAAGGTGTGAGGCTGCATTGTCCCCCATAGGCTCATGTTTTAAAGCTTAATCTCTGGTTTGTGGTGTTATTTTAAGGCTGTTGGGCCTGGTTAGTGGAACTAGATCACTAGGCACAGTCTCTGAAGGTTACTCCTCCTCTGGTTCTACCTGCTCCTTCTGCCTTGGGTGTCTGTCATGTGAAAAGAATGCCCTCCCCCAACACTCCTTTTACCATAGGCCAAGCCCTGACTGTCCCATCATAATTAAAGCCCTGAGCCAAAATAAACCCTTCCTCCTATAAGTTGTTTCTATGAGGTCACAGTGATGATAAAGGTGACTAATAAAATGCACTTGTCTCAGCTCCAGTATCTAACAACTCCCCCCTGGTTTCTAAAGACTAGCACAGTTTTAAGACAGTGAAAGCTGAACCCCACAAAGAGGTCCTCTCATCCAATTAATTGGCAACAGCATCCTTACAGTTTTTCAGCCAAGACATTTAGGTGTTGCCCTCCACCCTCCAATCACACACTCTCGTAAGAAATCCTGTTGGCTCTAACGTCTCTCCAAAACACATGACTCCACACCATGTGAATCACTGCTGGCTTTCTTTTCTGAGTCACTCCCACCACAGACTTCCCAAATGGTGTGTGTGCTGCCACCCTGGCTCCTGTGTTTTCTTACAGATCTCACAGTCCCACTGGAATGTGGCCCATAGTACTCTTCTTAAACTCTACATCCAGACCTAAAGAGTTACCTCGAAGCTCCACATAGTCTGACGCATCCTTATTACCTAACACTGTAGGCGTCCTCTATCTCAGAGTTGCTGCCTGGAATGTTCTTTGTCCAAGTTACACATCTATAACACCATTACCTCTGTGAAGATTGTTGGGATAGATATGGAGTCATTTGTGTCAAGTACTAATGAAAAAGTAATGCAGTTTAAAAAAAAAATCATGTTACAGCCCAAACCTGCTAACAAGAGCTATTACAAATAACTTCTCTAGAACCATGCCAACCTTGCACAAAACCACTTCTGTGAGGACCTCTGCATAGCAACTACCAGTTCACCCTTGGTTTGGCTCGAGCCTTGTGTGGCCTTGTAGCCAAGAGTAATTGACTCTAAATGCCTTGTAAAGTTCTCCTCATTCTGCCTCTAAAAAAAAAGCCTGCTTCCCTCACCACATTTGAATGTGCTCACACATTAGTGTGGTGTGATGTTCCACCGAGGTGTTAAACCCCTGGTCTTCAGAAACTTTCCCTCTTTGTCATAGTCTGACACTCCCACCCAGGAATTGATCGGACTTCAACTTCTCCAAAAGCCATGTGTCACAAGTCCCTCACCTGCCCTATTTATAATTCTTAGCACATTTTCTTATAGCTCTTACTAGGTAATTATTGTCTAACTATCTCCCTGGGGAATGCAAGCGCCATGACAGAAATATTTTTATCTGTTTTGTGCACTGATGTTCCCCATGTGTTGAAATATGGCTTGAAATACAATAAACATTCCAAAACATGTTCTATAAGGAATAAGTGAATAAAAACAATGCTATCAAAATTCATGGGCATTCTCATCTTTAGGCATGGTCTTCTTTAGTGCCATTTCATACACAGGTTTTACATGCACATGTTCCTTGACTTACCAGGAATGGGGTTACAGTCACAGATTTATAGTTCAATAAGCTCATCATAAGTTGAGAATACTATCCATTAAAAACGCATTAAATAGGTGCTGTGGGAATGGCTTAGTCAGCAAAGTGCTTGCCCTACAAGTATGAAGACTGGAGTTCAAATCCCCAGGACCCCTGTGAGAGCTAAGTGAGGCAGTCTACAATCCCAGCACTGGGCAGGCAGAGGTAGGGTTATCCCTGGGGATTGCTAGATAGCCAGTTTAATCTAATTGGCAAACTCTGGTGAGTTTGTTGAGTTTTGGTGATAGATGCTGTCTAAAAAATAACAATAATAACGACAGGAAAAATGGCGGCTAGGGGAAGAGTTACGACATTGACTTCCAGCCTCCTCTTCACATGCATCTACACACACACACACACACACACACACACACACACACACACACACACACTTGCATACATCATGCATGCATGTGCTCCCCCTTGCTCACATACAGCTGAGTGAGGTTGTATTAAATAAACCTAACATTCCTACCAGTTGTAGGAATAGTTTCTATTATTCCTTATAGGAGCAGAAATAAAAACTTCTCATACTACTGCCTAATAGACCTATTGAAAGCCTCATTGTGGCAGAAAACTTCCTGTAGAGGGTCACTTGTTTGCCTTCACACTCACTATGCTGAGAGCCACTGGCTGACACTGGGAGACTTGAGTGGCAACAGTCACTTTAGAAATCTTGCTGATGTATCTGTAGCATAGGGCTTGTGAACTTTGGGCTTATGATCTTTTGACGTTTGGGTTTTACAGTGTAGTACTTAAGAATACAATTTTAGAGTCACACAACACAGTATGAATTTGGGCAAGTTGTTTCCCCAGCATCCTCATTTAGTTAAACGTGCATCATAACATCACTTCCTGTGTGCTGTATTAGTTGCTGCGTTAACGCTATAATGCAGGTAAAGTGCCCAGCACAAAACTTAGAAACTTAGCCATCTGAGATGTACTCTGCTCTCTGAGTTATTTGATACCTACAAACATACTTTCAAAATCACACTGTTTGTTAACTCTTCTTGCCTCTTGAAATTTTCAGATTTAAAAATAATTTTTTTGTTGTTTCAGATAGTTTTTCTCCTTTCCAGTTACTCGTTGGGATTTTCTAATCAGCTCTTCCTGATAATCGGGCTAATGAGGTGGTTGATTATATTGGCATTTCCCCATTTCTTAAGCCTTGTGTTGCTCCTTCTGCAGGCTCTACCCAGTAGTCATGGACTGGGCAGCCCTGGCTACTATTCCAGGTGAGGCAGATAATTTCAGTTGGGGTAAAAGACAGCTTTAGCCTTCTTGCAAAACTTTGGCACCTCCGAGAGGAGGTGGTGGCTAAGTCAAGGAGCAAATGCCATGAGGATCAGGACTAAAAAGACTATTCTATAAAACAAGCTGGTGGTCTGGATATAATGAATGAGACAATAAAAGAAAAAGACCATTTTATTATCGGTGGCTGGGATCTAGGCTGGGGGTTTCTAGGCAATTGGCCTCTCTTATCAAATTCAAAGCAAAGTGACAATACAGGTCCCAAATACTGTCAAGAGCAACAACAGGCCACAGGCAGGAGGGGTCCTAACTACTGTTTAGGGCTTCTTTTTATGGGGTTCAAAAGTTAGTTATTAATGGGTGTAGCCTGGTGGTTCTGTTTTGATTGACAGGTTTGGATTACATAAGCCTATGTTCCTTGTGTGTGTCCCTTCTCATGAGGCAATTGATTTTAATCATATACATGCTCAACTATGCATAGGCATAAGACAGTGAATAGGGATTTGTCCCTGGAAGTTCACAGAGAGGACACTGTTTGCTTTATTGTACCCTACACTAGTCTATGCCATACCAGCCTGTCTCTTTTGGTTTAAGCATAGTGTTGCTAAAGGTGGTAACTTATTCCCACTGTGTAAAGCAGGCATATGTGAATCCTGATGCGGAGGGAGAGGATCCAGATAACCAACAAGTTATTAGGTCTATTCTTAAGAAAGGGATGTCTGCTTGTGCTACATGCAAGTGAGGCTCATGGTTTGCCAAGTGTGTTGTCAGAAGGAGAGTGTGTACATAGCTCAAAGCCGTAGAGTCCTGGGGTACTTTGCTGCTCCCATACTTGTGTGAGTCATTTCCAGAGAAAGAGAAAAAGAATCTCAGTGAGAAGTGATATGGGAGAAGCGAGCAAGTTTCCTAGAGCCAGCCACACTGAAATTCACCTATCCTCATGCTCAAGACCATAGCAGGCAGCTGGAATTTACACCATCCCATGCTCCTGGTAAGTGATGGTGCCTGCAGAACTCCCCTCCCCACTTTTCATGGAACCCTTTAGATATATCTGTTCTGGTCAGAGCCTGCCAAGCAGAGTTATTCTGTCCAGTGTGTTTCTTCGTGTCTTAGCAGCGCCCCTTGATTTTCACGCTATGCTTGTCTCTGAACTTGCTCGCTTCTCCCATATCACTTCTCACTGAGATTCTTTTTCTCTTTCTCTGGAAATGACTCACACAAGTATGGGAGCAGCATAGTACCCCAGGACTCTACGTGGCTTTGAGCTATGTACACACTCTCCTTCTGACAACGGACTTGGCAAACCATGAGCCTCACTTGCATGTAGCACAAGCAGACATCCCTTTCTTAACAGGGTAGCAGTTAAAAAGTGCTGCTCAAACCATAGCTGAAGGATCCAGACCTGTATCCTTTTTAAAAAATAGGAGATATCTTTGATAATTAAAGTAATTTTAGAGTGGGCCTAATTCTAATCTGAATTGGTGTCCTTGTAAGAACATAAACATCACATGCAAGCCAACTGGAGGCCTCAATACAAACCATCCCTTCCCATACCTAGATATTAAACTTACGTTTCCAGAACTGAGAGGAGGGAAAGTCGTATCTGTGTTTAAGCCACCAGGTTGGTGGCATTCCGTATTTGTTTTCCCTACAGACTTGCTCTTCTACAGGTCTGTGACACTCAGGAAAAATATATAATTTATATAATTCATACCACCCTTAGCCTCATATGACCAGGTATTGAGTACTTGAAGTGTAACTAGAGCCCCGTGTGACTTGTTCGTTTATTTACTTATTTAACTTTATTTGTTGTCATGCTAAGAATGAATCTAGAGGCCTGGCAGGTGGTAGGTAAGTGCACTACCACTGAGCCACACTCCTGGTCCCACATGTGACTTTTATTAACTAAGTTTAGAGCAGCCAAGCTAGGCTCGCAGCCACGAGGCTTCAATATGGCTCGGACCCATTGCTCCTACAAAGGCAGGTCGCGTCTCTCTAGACCATCACTGTGCCCGGTGTGCTGCCTCTTTTGTAGCCATTCAAATACAAGTGAACAAACAGATTTAACTAATCTGAATCTGAGCAGAGGTTGTATTTGAAATCAGATGCGCTGTATAGAGAACGCTGTAATCCCACACCCTTAGCAGTATACCCCCTGATGTGATCTTTCCCTTACTTGGTCTTTCTCAGCAGACAAATTTAGGCCAACAAGAGGTCTTGCCAGAGTGTTCTATGTACAGCATGATTTCCCATGTACCACTAATTCAGTAGTTTCACACATACCAACAGTTTTTGCAAACAATGATGAAATTAACGACTCGATAGAGGCCAAATGAAAAGTACAAAGGAATGTGTCATGGGCAGGAAGAACTCCCAAGAAGCTACAGACATTCCCATAGAAACTGGCACGTGTTTTTGGCTTATATCAAAAGTGAATCAAATTAAAATATCAGAGAGCAAGACTAAGTTAATGGAGTGATACTGAGAAGCTTCCAGCGGTGAGCTTGCTCCAACTAATGCAACATAATCCCTCCAGAACTCAGAGCTTTCTTCCTGTGGAGGCCCGATTGTAATTACGGTTAGCGGATTTGATACAGGACACTCAGATGAATCTGAATTTTGGATGAGAAACCAGGTCTGGAATTGAAATCTAGATGTATTTCTTTCTTTTTGTTTTTGCTCTTTGGTTTTACTGTTATTGTTTGCTAAATCTTGCAGCCTTTTTAAGAGCATGGAGGCTGGTAGTCTTAGAAGATGAAAGGGGTAACCTGGGTGTACACTTTAGAACTCAGACTTCAACACTGAGAAAGTTACTGGAGATTTTTCTCTGTGTTTCTCTGACTTCTATTCTGTTTGTTCTTCTCAGACAGGTTCCCAATAGCTAGACTTTCAGACCTTTAAATCTGTTCTACAGAATAATTTTTTTTTCAGTCCTGAGAGTTCACGTACTTTTAAAGTGGCAGAAAGAAAGCAATAGTCATGTAGCTATAAGTTCCTGGGGAGGAACCTCTACTATTTATCCTAATAAACTTTACAGCTCCGGAGGCTAGATAGTCTCTGGCTCAGAGTTGGTGAACAACCGAAGTTTGCCATTCCCCTGACTATGTTGCCATTGAGTTTGTGTGAGAGAGAAGGATTGAACTTTCATCGGCATGGCTGTGTCATTTTATTCCGGTTGTTTTTCGAAGCACTTCAGATATAAGAAGATGGTGATAAATGCCCTTGAAATGAAACCAGCTGATTTAATAGCATGAGATTCCTTCCTATTAGGACAGACATATCTTGAGAAGGGCTTTTCATTACTTTTCATCTCATGGAAATTTGGATTTGCTAAACACCTCATAACCATGATTATTATTTTATTGCTTTTCTATTCCTTTGGGCTTCTTGCTCACGGTACACAATGCTCGCCAGTGTGACAGATCTTGGCATTAGAAATTCCAAACCTCACTGTGCTCTCGTCATCGAAGCCAGTACAATTACATGAGAACGTGTGATTCTGGCCGAGTCGGGAGAGTGGATGTAAATGAAGCAGACAAGGTAGAAATGAACTGAACAACAGCTGGGCAGGACCATGGCCAGGACTCAAATCCAGCCTGGCTCTAACTGACCTCCCTCTTCCGTCGCCAGCTCCTCCACACTGGTGTCTGGTGGTTACAGGACAACTCTTGAGACTAAGCTGGTGTCCCCATACAACCTTCACTCCTCCAGATAAGCAACAGCAGGGCAGATTGTGGGTCATTTTTCCAAGCCTTGGGCTAAATTTGGGTCTGGCTTGTAACCCCTGAAAATGATCCTATGTGCAAACTCTTAAATAATCTTTAAAAGTCTCAGATTTCTTTGAATTTCCTACACAAAGTTCACATACAAGAATTCCAGCTTGGCCATGGTTGCTTTAATTAAATTAAAGGTAGAAGGAAAATGAGACTACTAGCCGTCCAGGTGGTAGAATGTTTGGGTTTAAGGTATGCTCACTCTTTCCTGGACCTCTAAGATAGATTTTATGGTTTTAATCAAAAGTATAAGCTTTCAGGATAATGCTGAGAGATGGTCCATTGAACTACATTCTTAAACTATGAAAGACATCCAATCGCCCTACAATCCCTGTATTGTAAAATTTTATGTCTCAACTATATTTAATTTTCCATCACCCAAGCTCTTGGCTGGACTTCTATATTTTCTCAATAATGACTTCTACTTGGCAAGTCGTGTTAAATTTAGCAGAGGCTGGGATGCTGAATACCTCTGCCCTGGGTCCCTTGATGGGGTCACTTCTGAGGCTGTCCTGGGGGCTCTTTCGTCACATTTGCATACCCCCATCACTAATGTTCTGTGCTCATAGGAGATGGACTGTTTGAAAACCCACCCAAACAGCCTCATTGAGCCTTTTATATCCATCACTCTATAGTCCAAACCAGTGTCTACACAAAAGTGGCCTTATATGCTTGCCCTAATACCGGGGAGTGAAGTGTGGTATCTATTAAAGCATTTGTTCCAATGTCTCATCCTACTTGGATGTAGTTTGTCTTATGTATTTATTGTTTCTGGTGCTAAGGATTGAACTCGGGGCCTTGTGCATGCCAGCATGAGCAATACCATCGAACTGCAAACCCAGCTCTGCTAGGATGTTTTATAAGCTGAAAATAGAAAGAACCATTGTCTGCAGAGAGCCTGTGGTTTCAGTGTAGGGAAAGGTCAAATCTCCCTCTCTGTTCCACACCTGCCACAATCAGGTCTTTCTGTGTCTTGCACAATGATTACACTGAGGAGGAACAAGTGGGGTGGAGACAAAGCTTGAAGATTTTCAGGTTCTACCAGGAAACAAGACACAGAAAATTCTTGCAGGGTTGCTGCTCTAGCTGCAGGTGAGTTCAGAAGCATGCTGTGAGCTCCCGGTGCATCCTTCAGCCTGGGTCTGTCTCTGCTCGTCTCCCCGTGTTGAACCACACAGGTTGTTCTAACCCACACTTGCAACTGTATTCACTCCCCAGAACACTCTCTTCTTGAGCATTTAGTACAATTTTTCCTCTGATTAAACACTTTAGTTTCTCTGATGCATTGCCCGGCCTTATGTTTCTGTTCATCCTGTCCCTCAAGTCCCAGTGTGAGCATCAGGCCCAGAATGAGCCTTTATCTTCCAAATGTTGTGCTCTAGCCTTACCTAGCTCTACTGTGGTGTTTTATGGAAGTCTATTTACCTCTAACCTGTGAGCATGCTCTCCACTTACGTGTGCATGGGCAATCTCATAAACATGCACCCACACCTGCCAAATGCAACTCCACACATATACATTAAGATAGACTTTCCAATTTCAGTGCATGTTCACATGCCATTAGAGATGTGCATATATACTGTGAACACTGCATGGGTTGAGACGTTGGCTATTTCACCTCTGTAACCAAGATCCTTGCTCATAGTAGATAGATAGTCAGTCAGTAAGCAGCTATCGGATAGGTAGTGAGTGAGGAACAGCGTACTGAAGCACACATTTATCTTAGAGCTGCTATAAACATTTGATCAGAGCTTCTCTATTCATTTTTATTCCAGCCAACTCCACTGATAACCATGTGGACTTTGAAGCCCCCTTTTTTTCTACAGTCCTCCTAGCCAATCAGATAAAGTACAAAGTTTCTGTCTAGAGCAAGGTAATTCCATCCCCCAAAGAGTTTCCATCAGAGATTCAAACAAATAAAAACAAACTTCCCACTCTTGAGCAAACACTGTCGCTATTGATAGGAGTCAGCGAGCATGGAGAGAGATCAGCATATACCACAAGTGGAAAGTTGCATCCCTGTTCACTGTCCAAGAGCAACCCACAGCACAGTTGGAACCAACAGACTGAAATAAAACACTATGAGCCACATGCAGCTGAAAGGAACAAGAAATTTCAACCTCATGAAAATTGTGAATGTAGAAGAAAATGCATGCATGCATACATACATACATATATAGCCCCGTATACGTAAGTAAATAGATCATAACTAGGTAAACAGATGGGTGGTTAAGAAATTTAAATGGGGATTGAGGGCAGACTCCAGTTTGTCTCTTTAAGATTGGTGATAAATCGAGCAATTCATTCACGCTCTGCTCGATGATAAGAAGGAAGTAAAAGCTTGCCTTGTGGCCAAAGCCTTTGCCACATTAAACCCTTGGTAAAGATCTCCAGTGCCACCCAGTGTTTTCCAGAGAAGAAATAGATTGTCTTTTATTTTCACACCCACTAACACAGGATCCAGTACCCTGCAAAATAATGAGGATGATAATGTCATCTGACATTTATTTTGTACATTTCATATCTCAGTTGGCCTGTGTGTTTGAAGGCATGTTTCTTCCACACCCTACCTGCAAGGCTTTGAGCTGCCAAACCACCCTTTACTCACAGACAACTCCCAGTTCCAAGGGCCTTTGTCATTCTCTAGACTCACATGTGCCGGAACAGTGACTCAACCTTGCACAGCCTTCCAAAGACAGAATTCCCCAGTGTACCTCAGAGTATTCCCTGAGGCACATTTGCATGCTTCGAAGGAGAACGTCTTTATTTTTGACAGCTTGAAGCTTTTCTCTAATGCTCTTAACTCTCTTTATGAAATTAATCTAAAGATCTTTGCTCCTAGAAATGCAGCTCATGAGCCAGTAGTAACAGCAATGCCTGGGGTCCTGTTACATGGAAATAGTCAGGCGTTCTCAGACCTTGGAGGCTTCCAGGGGTTTATGTCTATATAAAAGCTTGAGCAGCTATGTTACAAGCAGTTTACAAACATTGTACATATACACATGTTTTCTGTATATCACTACGTATAATATCTACATACAGACATTGTACATACATTCAGACATATACTATAATGCTTTGTGAATTGTTATCTATACTGAACACACATTATAGACACGTCTTTATGTATAATGCCTTTATGTAAAAAACACTTACCTTGTGCCTACATGAAAAATGCTTAGCATACACAGGAATTTTAAGGAACATTTTCTTGATGAATATAGTATGTATTCTGCATATGTTTGAATACATAGAGATTTTTGCTTGCTTTGTATTTGAAAATACATAGAACTTTCAGGTACTTCTCCAGAATCATGGCTGCCTGCCTGCCTCCAGGATGAGAATGAGCTAAGCCTCTGAAACTGTAAGCCAGCCTCAACTAAATGCTTCTGACAAAACGCTAATTGACGGTTTACTGATAACAAATTGAGAGTCTTTTAATCTGGTAATAAGTTGAGGAGAGGTTTTTTGTTATTGATATTACATTTTAAACACTACAAAAAAAAACCCATTGATTTTGAACCTCAAGAATCTGGGCCTCACCATATGACGAAATGGGAATATCAGAGGAAATTATGAGCTAATCGTTGTGTGCTATTTTGGAGTAAATGAAGTATTTTAATTCCTGGGTGATCCTGACTACCCTAGTGCTGATGTTTTATTAATAGAATAATATGTGCTGACTGGATTGTCCAAGTCAGTGTTCTATTGCTTTGAAGAGACAGCATGACGACAGCAACTCCTAAAAAAAGGAAGCGTTTAATTGAGGCTGGCCTATGGTTTCAGAGGCTTAGTTAGTTCATTTTCATCCTAGCGGCAGTGAGGAAGATACCGTGCTGGAGAAGAACCTGAGAATCTGTCTGAATCTGCAGGCAGCAGGAAGAGAGAGATAGCCACTGGGACTACCCTGGACTTCTGCTGAAACCTCAAAGCCCACCCCCAGTCACACACTTCTTCCAATAAGGCCACACCTCTTAATCCCTCCCAAGTAGGGCCACTTGATGGCAGCATTCAAATATGTGAGCCTGAGAGAGCCGTTCTTTTAAGATTCTTTTTCAAACCATCAACATGGACACAGTTTTCTTTATATGTCGGAGAAACTAGAGAAAGCAATGGTCTCTTATCTCCTTGTGTGATTTACAAGCAGAAGAGAACTGTTGTATTTTATTGAGTAGGGTACATGCAAAGTTTACCTAAAATATTAGGAAAGGAGAACGGCTGAGATAACTGAAATTCAGTTGCAAGGCGGACAGAGAGGTTGCCTCCTTTCAGTACTCATTCCTGGAACACCACCGTCTTGCTCTCAGGTAAGACAATGCCTTAGACTTCTCTCCCACAGCCATGCGGTTGACACATAAACCATGCTCAGTAAATCCATTCTGAGTTTAAGATTTCGAGGTCATCTATCAAGAGTTGTGCTAGTGCAGAGCCGGGCACAGCACCTGTGGCTTATCGTGGACTTGAGAGAGCTGGTAGCTCTCACTCCAGCCCACCTTCGAGGTGGCTGTCCAGCAGCTCCAGACTCAGGAGCCTGGTGGCCTTGGCTTCAGGCCTGTGAAATCACTGCTTGTCTTTCTTGGTGTATCTTAAATTTTAAGAAAAGAGGACATTTCCGGTGTTTATACCCTAAACCAAAAAATAAAAAGGACAGGGATCATATTATTCCTTGAAAAAGAAACTTTTGTTTTTTTTTTGCCATCAGATTGGTCTCATCCTACTTACCTTTAAGCATGAAACTTGTTCAAGATCACAAAGGGCACTTAATCTTTACAGAGAACTTTTGTATCTGGAGTTTGTTCTTAGAGACAGTTAGTAGTAAAATGAGAATCACATTAAGAAATTGCTTTTTTTCAAAAAAAAAAAAAAGTGAATGCAGTTCCACTGGGCTGAGGGCAAAAATCTTCTTTTTTTTGCAAAAGTCAGAAAAAATATGTTTTACCTTTATTAAATGAGATGGCGTAACCTCAATTTTAGTAAGAATGCATTTATTAAACATATAATACATTATACGTATATGCATGTATAGTAGCACATAGAAAATGCCTTTGTAATAGTGTGAAATCATGCAGAAGTGGGTACTCATTTGAATTTCACAAAACATTTTTCCAGCCCCCATTTCTTTTGATAGGCAGCACATGAACCATGCTATATTATTCAATTGTTGCTGAAAATCACAAGGCTTGGGTTAAGGAAGTTGTCCAGAGTCATGATACTAGTTTATTGGTTATTAACAGACTTTATTTGTGTCCCCAAGATCCCCTGTGAGCTAGGCAACTGATTAATAACCCGTGCTTTCTGTTGCACCTTAAAATGCACGGCAGTGGCTCTTCCTCTGCACCCCAAAAACATATTATAACAATAAATAAATCAGTTTTACAACTGAACTTGTGCAATCCCACACGTGCGTGGAAACATGTCCTGTTTATAAAAGGGATTACGGTGGTTGACAATCGCATTAGAGATAAGACTTGTTATTCCGCAATGGACAACAATAAATTTGGATTTAAACATTAAAGTTACAGTGCCAACAAAACGGCTCGGCAAATAAAGACGCTGTGCCAAGCATGACAGCCTGACTTTGAACCCTGAAACCTGCAAAACGAGGGAATGAGACCGTTGGTCTCACCATTTGACCCCTATACAAAAACACCAACACACAATAATAAATAAATCCTTTAAACATTAAGATTAAAGACTCTCCACTATTTCTTTTTTTTGCATTTTAAATGTTCAGACTCTGACCTATTATTAAAATGGGCACATCCTTTTCATCAACACTTCCTTCGAAATCTAAAGGTATGGTGTGCAAAAACTGCAAAAGAAATAGATACGAAAACAGACAAACAAAAAATAAACTAAACAAATAAGCTCCCGCCTCTACCCTGGGTTGTTGTGCATGGAGAGAGGAAGAGAGGTGGCTGTGTAGTTGAAAAGATAACCCCCCAACTTAGAAGCCCAAGCTTCCAATGTAGCTTAGAAAATATACCTGAGCTTCCAATAAAAAAAGCTTCAATTTTTCTGAAGCCGAATTTTATGTATCTCAAAAAGGCAAACATACTTCATTGAGACAGATCATAGAAGATGTTTTACTAAATTACTACTGCAATTTTGCCCCCTAAAATCTTTAAATTTGTTTGGGGAGCAAAACTACGCAACGTGGACTGTGCTCAGCTGTGAGGGGCAGTGCAAAAGCTTCTTGTGCTGCGCCCCCTGGCTGCTGGCCCTACCTCAGACCCAGCTTCTACTGAGTGAGCTGGACCATTCAATCTTGCACACATCACACACAAAGGAAAGAGACACAAAATTATTTCTGACTACCAGATATCATCTCTTCAAACAGCAACTGATATACAAGTTTCAAATTATTTGAAAACAGACTGGCTACTTGGTGTCCAGCCTGAAGCACACACCTCTCTAATCCTCTGCAGCCCACTAAGGCCTGCTCCACTGACAGCTGGGTCGGAAGCTGCCCTCTTTGATTTAAAACAAAACAAAACAAAACAAAACATTGTATTGTTTACAGTGTACGGTGTACCATATATGTTGTGATTTAGATAATTAGATGATAGATAGATAGGAAGATATAACTAGTGAAGAAAAGCAATTAAAAACCTCTATTATCTTTCATAGCTCATTGTCTTAATTTTCCTCTTTGTGTGATAAGAGCCTCTAGAATCTTTTCTAAGTGTTTCTAGGTGCTTCCAAAGCTGGCTACTTCAGAAGTCCCACGGCATTTGCTACCAACATTAGGACTCATGTTTCCATTGTTTGTAGCTTTCTAGATAAATCTTGATCCAAGCTTCTTTAAAGGAGTCTCCCTCCTACCCATTCTTTCTCTGTTTCTTTCAAAATACAAAAATAGTCTGCAGGAGTAATCTCTGGCCTTGTTGCTTGTCATAGACTCACTGGCGCCCTCTGCAGCTGGAGGAGGGTGGTTACCAATACTGCCAGAGTAGCCTATTCAGTTGCTCAGAAGTTTATTTTAATTAGTGCACATAATTATAGCCAAGTAAATGTCTTTTCCAATAACACACACACACACACACACACACACACACACACACACACACACACCACAGAGACAGAGACAGAGACAGAGACAGAGACAGAGACAGAGACAGAGACAGAGA
>JANHMN010000006.1:28993865-29004251 GCA_030674055.1 Rhabdomys pumilio | reverse complement strand
AGAGACAGAGACAGAGACAGAGACAGAGACAGAGACAGAGACAGAGAGCAAATAAATACTGTCAACACATAATTGCTTAAATAGACTTTTGTTCACTGGGATCAGGGTTTCCAGGTCAGTCCTGAGATGTATCATCTTTCCCCATCCTAAGGCTGGGTTCAATATGCATACCTGATGTAGCATTCACAGGACTCCAGGGTATGCAGTCGGTCTTCACAGGTGGCACAGTGGGATCAGCACCTAACAAGAGCTCTAATTTGACTATCTGAGTGGATCCCCCATTCTAAGGTTTTATTCTACTGTTGTGTTGGAATAGCCATGGCCAACAGCTATGGGTTCTTTCTTGCTTCCCACTTGCTCCCCATGTCACATTTTAACTCTTTATGCACACCGAGGCACACATGCACATCATGGGGAGGTTTTAGAGAAAGAACCCAAATGTATTTTACTCCAGTGGTGGGTTTTGAACATCTGAACTAGAAACTATCTGAGTTTGGACTCAACAAACACTAGGCTCACCTTTGTAGTTTGCCTAGAATGTGAATGCCCTTGGGGGTACACACACCCTAGATGGCTGGCATTGCTAACGCTGTTTGCCCCTCGGCTGTTCTCACCAGCAAACCCACAGAGGTCTTGGGAAACCAGGTTTTAGAGCTACCTCCTTCCACAGGATCCTTAGATACTCCCTTCTTGCCAGGACCCAGTCCTGTCACTCCTTCTAGCACAGATACCTTGGCCATTCTCATCTGATTTAGATCACCACTGTCCAGAACTGCGACAGACTTTCCCCTGATATCACCTTGAAGTACTGGATATGATGTAGACAAACGAGTGTGGAAAGGCAGAGAGCGGAATGAGAAGGTTCCTCCCGTAATAGGCTCGGGTGTTTGGATATTTGGTTGTGTTGGTGGTGTTATTTTTGGTCAGTGTAGGTAAAGTGTTGCTGAAGGGCCACCTTTGCTGGAGATGGGCTTTGAGGTTTAAAAGCCTCTTGCTATTCTCAGTTTGCTCTTTCCTGCTTACAGCTCATGATGTGAGCTCTCGGTTTGCTGTTCCAGCCACTGTGCCTGCTGTCTCAGCTCAGCCACCATGGACTCTTAACTTTCTTGAACTGTAAGCCCAGGTGAAGCATTTGTAAGTTTCTTTGGTCATGGTGTTTTGCTACAGTAGAAACAAACAAACAACAAACAAACAAACATAATATGAGTTGTGGGAATTATTGTTTCAGCATCTACCTCCTCTCCCTTCTTACTGATCCCTCAAGCTGGTACAGTAATAGTTTCGACTTATCCGTATGTGTAAGCACCTGAAGTGTATGTGTATATGCAGGTGTATGTAGTGTGTGTACACATGTGTATCTCTGCATGTGAATCCACTTCCTAATACACTGCTGCTATTCTGGCAGTGACTAAGTCATACTAACTGTATCACAAACAAACAAACAAACAAACAAACAACAACCAAAAAACTTAGAACAACAAACATGGCTGCCAACCAAGTAGCTGTTTGCTACCATGACGCTGGAGGGACACAGTTGTGGACAAAAGATAGGGTTCCCTATCGACTCTGCCATCTGTTATAGATGACCTCCCCCATTATAGCCCAAGCACTTTCTATAAGTCTGCTTTTCTCATGTGAGTTCATACAATAAAAGCTGTCAGGAGAAGGGAAACGATGCACAGGAAGCTGTAACAAAGCTCGGGGCACAGAGTACTTGCTAAAACAAGTGCTGGGTGCCACAGAGAGCCAGAATGTCCTTACTAAGCATCTACATCTCCTGTTTCCCAGAACGAAAAGCCTCCCCTTGTATGCCTCTCAACTTTACCACCCCTAGCGGTGGGCCTTTGGATGTAGTGGCAGTTGTGACTGCTCTCCTTCCTGGGCTGACTTAAACACAGCAAGAGATTCAGTAAGGCTCTGAGGCAGAAGCCTAGTTTATTTCTGTTTCAGTTGATGAGACCTGACACTAGGCACAGTCCTCTAGAAGCCTTGTCCACAGAGGGCCTACTTGAATGCAGGCTTTCCCTTCTCATTCCAGATGCTGCAACATCTGCACTTCTCACACTTCAGTAAGCAATGTGAAGCACCCACTTGCTCTGAGGAAAGACAGAGAGAACAAAGCCCCACTCCAGTCTGTGTTTCCCTCTCTTGGGAAGCAAATTTCAGGTGCTAAGTTAGCTAGGGTTTCCCAGCTACAAGGGGTTGGCACCTATGCCTACATCAGGTCCTCAGCCCAACACCCACTGGACCTCAAGTCAGCAGGAATTCCACGGTTCCTTTTCATGTTGAGACCAAGGTCAGAGCTTGGGCAACATGAGAAAAACAGTTGCAAGTCCTCAGGGGATGTGATCTGTGCATGATTTATGTCTTGAGTACCCAAATGCATGCTTATACTTCGAGTAGATAAAGGAGCCAAGCCCTCCACATTCCTTGGGGCTTACTAGACTTTGTTTTTACACAGCAGAGATGGGTTGGTGACTTACAGGTCTGCTTAGGGCTCTCCTGAGTCGCCAGTGTGGCGCACAAAAATGCACTGATTGACTGGTGGGAGGATAAAAGATCTATTTTGGTGACACCCATGTGCTTGGATCCCCAAATAAACTCTGCTTCTGAGAAAACATCCTATATAATTCTCTCTTTTCTCTCCAAATGTGATAGGGAGACACTTCTAGACATTATGATCCTTTGTTTATAAGGTCCCTTTTCGGTGATCAGTTCAAAGCTCTGGTTTTCCAGGCTTCATGTTGAAATTCTCACCTCCCTTGTTTGTGAAAAAGCAGAGTCTTGTTTTTTAGCTGCCTTGGTAATTCCAGGCAAGGTTTGTAAGTGGGCTGACCCCTCCTTCAAGAATCTCTGAGCTCAAGACATTCAGTGTGTGGGTGGCAGATGGATCAGCTGACAGGAAGTGTGCGTGTGAAGGCGGCCACCCAAGACTTTGGGTCACCGCTGACTCCTGACTGATGGAGCTCAGATCTCAGAGCTGGGAGGGCACCTGCTTGCTCTGCCAAACCAAACCGGCCCCTGCATGGGGCAGATGGCAAAGGAAGTGGGGCTTTGCACACAGGGGTTCCGTTCTTCACTTGAACAGTCTCAAATAACCAGTTTACAATGATGGGATGTTCTTAGGCACCGGGGGTAGTGGGAGGGCTGAGGCTCAGCTCCAGATCTGCTGAACATTAATATGCATCGCGGCAGAGTTCTAGAAGCCAGCCAGCTGCATGTCTGGCCGGCCCTTGCTCTGGTGGTCCTCTGCCGACAGGACTATGAATTGCTATTTGTTATCTTTAGGCCTGAGAAGCCATCTGGTTTTGATTCAGGTGGCCTCAGGCTTGCCTCAGGGGTGAAAAGGGTGCACATTCAAATTGAATTTCTCACAATTTCCAAGTGAGAAGAATCCTAGTCTTCCCACATGGTGGGCAGCCCCATGGCCTCTGCAGCCTGGCATAAATCAATTTCACCTGTGTGGCTGAATGTGCACATGTTAACCTAAAGGAGCCAACCGTGCAATCAGATAGCTTCTGCACATGTTCTGGTGTGATGAGAAGAGGTGACCTCGAGTTGACCTCGTCTACCCTGTCTCCTGGAGTGGGGGCTGTGGTTCTGGGCACAGGTAGATCTGATAGGGGTCCTTAGACCGGGCTCAGATTTGGCAGTACTGGACAAAGTAGAAAGTCTCATGCCACAACTGAATATGTGAGTGGGAAGAGAGGCTTCTGTTTGGGAATCAAGTCTGATTGTGAGCCATACAAACTGAGATGTCTCCTGACTTCAGATGCTAAGTGCTTACACACGTCTGACGTTTACTTTCGAGGTCAAAGCCTGAGTGAGCCCTCGCCTTTTTGCTGAGCGGTGACATTCAGAGTCTGTTCAGTAGCGTGGGCTAGGCTGAAGCACCTGCATGTTATAAAGAATATTCCCTTTAATGTGAAAAATAAATATCAAAAATGTATGTATAAATGATATGAACATGAGCAACCTAGGGACTGTCATGTATCCTTGTAGTTAGTATTCCTTTATTAAAGTCATGAGGTTAAATAAACAATCAGAAGTTGAATCAAGGGCTGGAGGTATAGCCAAGCGGTAGAAAACCTGCTTCTCCAACTTAACACGCCCTTCCCCGCACTAAGAATGAAAAGAAAAGTAAAATCATTGAATCTAAAACAGGGATAAGCAAACAACTGTTGGGGCCAAATCTAGACTGCAGGCTGTTTTCATATATAAGGCTTTATTGTAGCATAACCACACCACTTGTTTAAGCACTGTTTTCTCAGTGGTTAGTAGTTATAACAGATCTCTCTCTAGCTATTTATTTGTAGATTAAATTTCCCATCCATATTCTGACACACTGTAATTCCATTTTCATTGAACTGAAGGGGCTATTAGCCTTCTTTTGTAAACAGTAATCAGAGTAGTCTGGGGCTATCGATTGGTGATAGAAGACACACTTAGGATCTTTTCTATCCTATTGGCCCTGCTTTTGATGCTTAGCAGCACAGAAGACTAAAGTCACTGGCTGAGGGTAGGGAGGCCAGGGAGAGCTCTCGGTGAGGCAGCAGTTCACTTGTCTGTAGCAGTCTCCCTATAGATTGTTCTTGACCTCAAATGAAAATGAAGATGAGTTTCCTGTTCAGAAAAATACCAGTGATCTGGAGCCCACTACAACAGAAATCTGGAAAGGGCTCACCATTGACCAAGATGTGAGAAGCTTTAGTACCCAAGACGCTGAGGTTTTGTTGGTTTGTTTGTTTTATTTTGTTTTGCTTTGTTTGTTTTGCCAGCAGCAGCAGCAGCAGCAACAGCATCTTGCGAGGGCATCGTTGGCCTGCTAAAGGTTTCCAGTGTAAAAAGGTAGCGCCAGGAAATGTTGTCTTGACAGGAAAGACCAATCTTGTAATAGAAACAGGTTCCAAGTCCGAATGGATGCTTGCTCAGTTCTTCTGTGCCTTGGCTCACATTTCCCTTTAGAAGGCAGAGTACAGCCGGATTCCTGATGCTGGGCTCACTCAGTGACAGACCACACAAAACAAGAATGGTGGTGCTGTGAACTAACAGTGTCACCCGTGGTTTGCCCTCCAGGGTACAATTTCAAGGAGTCTGTTAATGGCCTCACTACAAAAGAGCCCCAGGGGTCTCCCAAGCTTGACCCTCAAACTTGAACTCTACCTGAACTGATCTTTTTTTTTTTTTTTTTTTCATTTCTCTTCTTTTTGAGGTTGGAAAACATTTAATCAACTCCCCTCCCAGGACATTTGATTTCTGTGCACTTTTGCACTCCTGGGCTCCATCTGGGAGAAGAAGTGCCAAAACCGCCATTCGAAAGGCTGCCCTGGAGGTATTTTCAGTCCGACTAGAAGCAGCAGGTAACGGAAATCTTCTGAGACAGCTTGTTCTCTGGAGGGTTTCCTGTCCAGTTTTGCTGACTGAAGCATTCCCAGGGTTTGGATAAACTTTGGCTTAGCAAGTGCACTTTGATAGCTGCCTTGTGGTTCTAATTGCAATTAAAATGCTAGAAGTCCCGGCCCCAACTCTTGCCTTTGGCCATGCCTGGTTTTGTCCCATCATATAAGAGTGTCCTGGTCTCTCGAAAGCCTGGAGCTTCCCTTGCAGAAACTCTGGGCTGTAGCTGCAGCACTGGAATTAGATGTATCATTCAGTTTAGTCACTGTACATCCATGCGGCATCAGCAATATTTCCATCCTGTGTTTTAGAACTGGGGACAAAACCTGACATCCTTAAATTGTAGGGAATCAATTTGGCAGAAAAGGCAAATGGTGCTTCCACAGGTTGCAATTAATATTAACGTCTCAAATTAAGCCCAGTGTGAATGAGCTGAGATAGAAGACAGACAGGCACTAAGAACTGAATGTTTTGTTTTGTTTAATCTAATAGATTACAAAGTTTGCTTTCCCCAAACTCACCATTTTAAGGAGTAATCGGTTTTAATTGCTCAAATGATTTAAGTAAATAGACTGCTAAGCAGTGGCTAGGTGTCAATGCTGAACTCAGTTAATGGACCGATGACGGTGACACATCTCAAAAACGTCATGCTGAGAGAAGGATTCTAGAACCCTGTTCGGTCTCACCAGAAAATAGTGCTGCAGTAAGGTGGTTGATGCCTTGTGTGGAGAGGAGAACAGCATGCATGCCAATCCATAGAAGCCACAGCTCAAGAATGAGTCCACGCAGGCTTGAATCAAAGCTCAAACCGAAAGAAATCAGCCACAAGTGTGAATGTCAACAGAACCCCTTGTAAGGAGCAGCCTTCATTTACATTGATTTACATGAGCCATGGATCAAATGCCCGTTCTCAAAATGTAAACAAATCTTAGAAGCAAAGTCAAAGACAGTAACAGATTAGAATATTGATGTGTATCCAGACATTCTAGTTCCTGATTTTATGGAAGGTCTCAGCGGGGTTTAGAGACCATGGCCTGAAAAACAGCAGAAAGAAAGCCGCGCATGACTTTACTCTAAGCGTCTGCAGATGATCTGCTGTGTGCTTGGTAAAACCAGGCTATTACTCTCAAACCTGAGATCTGCCAAGATGAAGTGGGGGACTTTTGAGTAGAAACACTGCCGTGCCTAGAGATGTGGCATAATCGTGCTCATTGAGAAATGAAATTCCCAATTAATTTTGGAAGATTGAAAGGCCAGCCAGGGCCATCCTGACAGCCAGTTACCAGGCGGCTGCTGGTGGTGACATACAAGAGTATATTTGTCATCCCCAGGGCTCCGAAGGGAAAGTGGGATTCCATGACTGGAGTGCTATAAAACTGTCTGGGTATTTTGCGTATTATTCTTATTAAGTTAGAGTCCTGTTAGAGGGAAACATGTTACTATTTAGATTTCTGTCTGCTTGGCAGCCTTTGCTTCATAAATCTCACAGAAGAAAATTGGCCCACTGGAATTGGACTTTGGATATATAGCATTTCTTCAACATCAAGAAAATGGCCACACTTTTTTTTTTTTCAAATTGTTTCCCTTGCAGATAATTTTTAAACAGCCTTACAAAAATGTTTTCCTTGCTTTGCTCCCCAGTGAGTTAAAAATGCAAGCCACAGTTGCCAATTGGCAGAATGAGAAAGGCCTGTGAGTCCAGCAGACGGCAATGGGGATGTATGAGGTGACTGTGGGGCAGACAGGCAACTGCTTTTCCTTGTGGGATGCAAAATAATCCTTTTCATTTTTAACTAATTCCTGAAGCAAAAGACCTTCCCACCTACATGTGTGGCCTCAATAAGAGAGAGAAAATGAGTGGCGAGTGAAGCCACAGACTCGCTGTTTGCTACTTCCATTTTAGCAGTAATTAATATTAATATGCTTGTCAGTAAGCTGAAAGAGCAGAAGGGATTACATTATCTAGAGCGTTTACCTGGGTTTAAAGGGGTTGTGGGCAAGTGGCTCCTGGCCCTAGCAGCTGCCTACAGAAGCTCCGGCACGTGTACCTTTTGTATAAAGGATGATGTATGTTAGTGTTGGTTTGTGGTTCCGCAGTGACATACTTTTCAGCTCCCATTACACGGTGCTGAATCAAATGTTTCAAGACAAGCCCCCAGTAGACCAACAGCTGCACCAGAAAAAAACCCAAGTAGGTGTGTTGAGGTTCTAGGTGGAGTGGCTATGTATGAATACCTTGAAGTATCACACGGGATGCTCCGTATTTGGGTCCTAAAACAACTTCAAACTTTAAAGAAGGCAGAAATTTGGTAACATACTCCTTTCTGCCGCTGTGATAAGATTGTTGGACAATAGAAAGTTAGAAAGAGCATGGTAACGGGAGCTTGAGGCTGGCCTGGCAGACATAAGGCAGAGTGATAACATTTCATCCTCATATTTGAAGCAGAGAAAGAACATGTAATCACACAATGCTATAAATGCCCAAAGCCTGCCCAAGTGAGACCAGCAAGGCTCCACCTCCTAAAGCTTCCATACCCTTCCCAAACAGCTCTGCCAGCTAAAGATCAGGTGTTTACATACAAGAGTTTAAGGACATTTCTCATTCACACCACAACTTCCTTCCAACTCTCTTGCATGTTCATTTTGTTTTAAAACTCTGTGTCTTTGCTTTTCCACACAATGAGAGTCATTTTTATATTCTCTTTGCTCTCATCTCCAAGCTTTGTGTGCTCTAAATCCACAGGCGTGTAATCACTCAGCGGAAATGTCACTGGGCAGGGATTGACGGTCAAAAGCAAAACAAACAAACAACCCATAAATGCCAGGCTTATCACACTATATATCACACTATATATCACACCCATGCCTAAGGCTTGGCAATGAAGAGGGTCATGTGTTCTTTAATTCTGAGCATCTAGAGATGTGAACATCTGGTCACAGAATTAAGGATATGTGAATTTATTGAGAGTAGGGATTATTTCTTACGATAGTGTCTGAACTTAGACACAGGCTCAAAATGAAAGTTAAAAATATAATCTTATTTGCAGGTCTTTAATATAAATACTATCTTGTTACAGGAAATATTAAAAAAAAAAAATAACACCAAGTTTCCAAGCTACACCCAGCTACTCTCTGCCCTGGCAGGCTGGCCAGCCATGCACTGGTGGGCAATGGCCAGCCTGTTCTTATCTCGTGGAGACTCTCTGACTCAGAGCTCCATAATCTCTCCACCCAGCTTGCTAAGTTCCTACTGGCAGGTCACTACCAGGCCAGCCTCATTTGTCCATCAGGACACTTTACGTTAATTAGAGATGAGTAGATCTGGATGCTAGAGCCGTTTCTTGCATCATAGCTTCTGGGTATTCTTAGCTAACAGAACAAGAAAGCCTACATGTATATAGACACCCAAAGACATTTCTCAATATATCATCTGTACATTTATCAAGCAAACCAAGAGTTTGTATCAGTGTCTCTATCTCCAGTCTGTTGCCACATACTTCCATCTTCCCATTATTGTCTACAACCCATTATTGTATTATTATATTATTGTATGTATTATATGTCTCCTTTCCCATTATTGTCTACAACCTACGACAGTATGTCTGCCCCTAACATCTATCATCTGTTCTAGTTCATTTTCCAGGGTGCATGTGGGTTTGGACTGGTTAACATATTTTCACAGAAACAAGTCCATCAGCTAGAGGACAGGGCACATGCATAGCTAACGTGCCTTTAGTTTTCCATGTGTTTTGAGACGCTTAGCTCAGCCCCTGTTCCCTTTAGATGTCTTGGTAAAGTTTTATTCATTTTCCCAGCATTTTATTATTGTTTATACTCCATCAAAAGCTCTTTAAATTTATTTTTAAAAATTCTTATGCATTAAGTTTCATTCTTTGTGCTAAGTGTGCCACCACGGGTTACTTCATTGACCAAAGAAAAATCTCTGTGTGGTCTGGTAAGTTTCGATAAAGGTATAATATCATTGTCTACTGTAATAAAAATAAATGTATAACTCTGTTTGATCTAGTCCTATCTTTCTACACACCAAACCATTAATTTTTCATCACCTTTATGGTTTTATCTTTCCCAAAATGTGATATAAATGGAAGCATAACAGGCAGCCTTTTGATACTGGCTTTTTTAACTCAGAAATCAACATTTTAGGTTCCACTTTCTCTTAAAATTTACTTTCATTATTTTCATGTCTATCTATGTCTGTCCGAATGGATGACTTACATCTATGTGATGGTTCTTGTGAAAGCATGAAGAAAGAGTCTGATCCAACTAGATCTGAAATTTCAGGCTGTCATGAGCCATGTGACATGGGTCTTAGGAACTGAATCTGGGTCCTCTGGAAGAAAGCAAGTGCTTCTGCCTGCTGATGCATCCTCCACTGCACCACCACCCTCTCTGATTCACTGAATAGTATCAGATGGTATGTACACAGTGCCAGTTAGCTTTTGTGAACGTGACATGAACGAGACATCTGTGAAGAAGGAATCACAACTGAAGAACTGCCTTCATCAAATTGGCCTATGGGTGTGTCTGTGGGAGATTTTCTTTACTGATAATTGACACAGGGAAGTCTAGAATCACTCTATCTCACTATGGGTAGTGCTATCCCTGAGCTATATGAGATGGGGAGGTGAGGAACCAAGTAAAGGCTGTAATTCCCTTGCATGGACTCCTTTAAGTGATAAAAACTTATCACTCTAACCTGCCCTGATGTATGTCAACTTGGCTTGCTCAACCACCATCTGCCTGTTCAGACACCTGCCTCACTTCCTAATCTGGTTCTGCCCTCTTGTCTCTACAGCTCACCACATCTTCACTCTCAACCCTGACTGTCCTGCAGCCTGATCCCTACAGCAACGGTTTTTGTCTCTGCAGCTGATCTGAGTTGTTTTCTTCTTCTTCTTCTTCTTCTTCTTCTTCTTCTTCTTCTTCTTCTTCTTCTTCTTCTTCTTCTTCTTCTTCTTCTTCTTCTTC
>JANHMN010000006.1:28878048-28972089 GCA_030674055.1 Rhabdomys pumilio | reverse complement strand
TCACCCCCACACCAATGGTCCATTTCCAGCTTCCTGGATTGTGCAGATCCTCCAAATTAAACACACTCCTCTGAAGATTAAACGGCTCTATGGTTCTTTGTAATATCAACAGCTCCCTTGGAAAAGTTTGGGAAAGTAGGTCTGAGAAAGATTTCATCACAGTTTTGGTTCTTGAAAGGGAGGAAACTTTCAGATCTGCATCTTCTATCATGAGATTCTTTGCTCTTTTCTTCCTTGGGTTCCTCAATAAATGTTTCTAGTTCATTTTCTTTAAGGACCTTGGTGAGAAAAGGAATAGGAATTTTAGTGGTGATTTTTGGTGGGGACTATAAGCCCAGCATGTTGTATGGTTGGCTCAGGCAGGAATGCACCTCCTGGGTTCACAGGCCAGGACTGTGTTCTTAAAGGAAGCTGAGCTGAGCAGATGGAGGGTGTGAAGCCAGAGTTCTGCATGCTGGAGCTTGGATTTCACCTCACAGCTAAAACACATATCCTGACACTTGGTTGTGAGTGAAGCCCAGGATCACTAATAGAGGGTGTATGGTCGACTCTCAGATTCTTTATTAAAACTCCATTTCTTTTTTTATTTGTTTTGTTTTTCCTGGATGGTGAAAAGGTAGATATTGAGAATCTCAGATGCCTTCACAGAAATTTTGTGGGAAAAAAAAAAAAAAACACTTGTTAAAAATAAATTATGAGTGCCAGGCAGGGATGGTACGTGCCTTTAATTCCAGCACTCCAGAGGCAGAGGCAGAAGCAGGGAGATTTCTTTGAGTTTGAGGCCAACCTGGTCTACATAGCTAGTTCTAGGATAGCCAGAGCTACACAAAGAAACCCTGTCTCAAAAAGCAAGCAAGCAAACAAACAAACAAAAACCCCAAGCAAACAAAAAATTAATTATGTGGACTGAGCTGCTCAGGTACTGGGATTTTACACACACACACACACACACACACACACACACACACACACACACACTACACTCTTGTAATAATGTAATAATGTTTCCTCATTATTATATTTCTGTTATAACTATGATTCTTAAGTAAAATGTGGCTGTTCTGTGTCCCCTTGTAAGCTAAGAGTCAGCAAACTTCCCGAGACACAGATTAAGCATCGTGGTCTCTACAGGACCAGATCCTCTTGGTTGCAATATTCAATCTGTCATTTTAAAGTAGCCACAGACAATCCACCAGCGATGGATTAGGGCACAGAGATAGCACTAGCCACGGCTTGCTGACTCCTTTTGAAACAAAACTCCTAGGTTTTGTGTCCTGTTCTACACTTAGTCCATCTCCTCCTGTTGCTTCTTCAAAGTTTCATAAAGCATCTGTAATTCAATAACAGAGTTGGCTTACAACAGATTTGTACCCGCTGCAGCTGAGAACACCCCTCTCTGTGTGGTCCTATCTTTAAAGGATTCACTGTATTTCCTAGACTAGTATGAACTGATTGGTGCTGTTGAGTCAGGGTGTAGCCACCCATAATCCTCCTTGGCAAACCCTGCCTAAACTGAAGGCCCTATACTGCCTATACTGCTATGGCCCTTGTGAAACACAGACCCTTATAGGACAGGATTGAAAATGACTCTTTTATTGAGTGTTAGATCCTAGGTGCAAAGATATTTTTGAGTCTCTCCTATTTCCATATCATTATAATCACCCATGCTGTGCTATCCCGGCTCTGGACCTTTTTCAGGGTAGATGCTAGTCTTTGGATAGTTGAGGGCATCGTTCAGTGGTATAACCATGACTAACTCCTGCATGTGTCTGACCCCAAGCACCATGTTTTTCATTGTTATTAACTCAACTGCTAATCATTACTGTCATCCAGTGAGTATTGATGGAAATTGTCCTGTCTCCATCAGTCTACAAGCAAACACAGTGCTGACCTCAGGAGCTCTTGGGTGTTTACTATCCTTTGCTGTGACATGTGGTTCAAAGGGAAGCCCCTGGGGACACATGTACAACCACAGGGGACTCATGACTTTGCCTTCCTTCAGGGTTATATATTTATTCAAGGCCAGATATTGTTCTCGTATTATCTGCTCTTGTGTATGACTGTGGCTGTTCTAGCACTTACTCTGGAAGATCTGTGATTCTCTCTGCCAATGTTGGCAGTGGAACTGTAGCCTGTGAGCAGTGGCCATCTATGCCATCACTGGCGGGCAGTGTGAGCTGTGTGCAGAGCAACCTGGACAATCCCTAAAAGCATAGTCTTGTGTGAGAAAAATAAACAGAAAGTGGAATGACTTATACTGCAATGCACCAACAAAAGTTGGTGCATATTCATTTAAAAAAGTTTACACACATATGAAAATAACATATGATTATTTAATTCTTAAGGACTCTATAAAATGTCTTACACTGTGCCCAAAGGTACGAATGGGGAAATAGCTGGGGAATGGAAGATAAAAGAAAAAAAACAAGTCAAGTATAAAGGTGGGACTGAGACATATGATGAGTTAAATCTCGGCCTGTGAGAAGTCTAAAATGAACAAGAACAACCATCATAGAAGCAGGCATCCTGGGCAGAGGAAGGTGATATTCACATGAATTTCTTGATGGGAAATAATGTGTGTTAGTCAGTTTCCATCACTATGATGAAGTACCTGAGACAATTAACTTACAAAGAGGAAAGGTTAAATTGGGGCCCTAGTCCACAATTGATCTGCCTCACTGCTGTGGATCTGTGGTAGGCATATTATGGAGAGATTGCACGTCAGAGCAAAACTGCTCACTTCATGACTAGAAAGAAGAGGAGAAAGTAAAAGAGCCCCATACCCTCAAGGGCACACTCTCAGTGATACAAGGACCTCATCTTGGGCCATCTCCTAAAGCTTTAACAGTCTTCCAGCAGCACCATTAGAGAAGCAAAGTCTCTAGCTTAGCCAGGCACCAATCCATCCCAAAGCAAGAGGACAGGAAAGACAGAAACAGAGAAAAGAAAAAAAGGTGGGAAAGGATGGCAGGAGAGAGTCAAGGGGAAGACCTTAGAGAGATGTAAATTTAACTGAGTTTGAGAAAAATGAAACAAAACCAAGATCCTCCTCTGTTCCCTCCCCTCCAATCCTTCCCCTCCCTCCCCTTCCTCCCCTCCCTCTCCTCCCTCCCTCCCTTACTTCCCCTCCCTCCCCTCCCTCTTCTCCCTCCCCTCCCCTCCCCTCCCCTCCCCTCAACCTGCAAAAAATGCTTGAATTGAGCATATGTCAGAACAAGAACATTCTGGCTTGCTTTGTGGTCAGGCAGTATTTATAGACAGAAAAAAAATGGAATTGGGACAAAAAGACAGTTTAATTGGTTGCAATGCCACAATCTTATTCGAATCAGCCAGTCCTTATAATTGACTAAATCTCAGTTGCTGAAACTGCCAGAAACACTCCTGCAGGAATTCGTTTCATTCAGTACAAACATCTCCTTATTGGTTTGGTCTGTCGGGTCCTGTACAGAAGCACCATCCAAATCAATGGCCTGCTACATATTTTATTTATCATTAGGAAAGCTGAAGGAACAGAACTCTAGGAACAGGACTGCATGCTCTTGGGTTCCCATAAACGTGTCCCTGTAAAGTAAACTGCTTTCAGGTAAGGGCCAAGAGCCTCATTCTCTCCCAGAATACCTCTCCAGAAACCAGCCAAGTGGGAGGTACCTGGTGTTCTTCAATTTCTTCAAAGACAGTAGTAAGTCCAGTGTGAGCTCCTCTTAGAGGTCTGTCGCTTCTCAAGTCCACTCTATGGCATGCAATGGAAGCCCCATTCTAGTATCAATAGTCTCGGGAAGAGAGAGGTCTATTTGAGCAAGCCTGAAGTTGAGAAGAGAGAACCGTGACCCTGCAGAGTTGGAAGAGTCTGATGTCTGCTTCCTGAGCAGGCTGTTCCAAGAGAGCGAATGTCATTTCGGTTATTTGTAGTAATAAAACCAGTGCATTTGTTCACAGACACCATATACATCTTTCCACATTCCCTACCTCCCACCCTACCCGAGGTAATGAATATCAAACTTGGAATGGAAAAGAATGAAGGCTCCCCGCCCCCCAACCCCACAGTTAAAGGCCAAAAAAAATTAGGTTAAATTGTTTGTCTTGACTCCAAATAAAATCTTGGACAAGATGGCAGTTACATTTTGAAGGATCACTGAACTGGTTTTTATTTGCCTGCATTCCACTTGGAGAGCTGATTTGTAGGTTAAAAATATGCAGTGTGTGAAAGAGGGACTCGTTTGTTTCTTTCCTCTCTTGACCGACCTTGGGCCTTGATTTATCTCAAAACCAAGAGAATTTCTCTTTTGCTAAAGGAGGCTAATTCTTTCAGTTAGCCCTTGATAACTCGTGCCATCAAAAACAGTCCACATGCTGAATATACAAAAATGCTCTGAAACTAAGACAGGTGATGTGTTCTGGGGAGCAAAGGGGAAAAGGGGGGGCATGGAATGAAAAGGAAACTTGGAAAATAGGAAAGAAGTGGTGTTTAACCAACTTTATACTTTTCAATATATTATAGAAGGCAACTCATTGGAAGATGGACAGTTATCATCCTTGTCACGTGAGACAAAGGCCTCTTCTCTCATTCATCGCGACTGTCCTGAAGTCCCAGTGCAGTCCTCGCTAAAGCTCTGGCTGACCTTCCTCTGACTCTGAGTGAAGGAATAGTAAGGCTCTGTATCCTCCAAGCCAGGCCTTCCCCTGACCTCACGAACCTCTCAGCCCCTCTCCCACAATCCTCCATCGTAGCCTCGCCAGGGCTCTCCGTTTATTTTTTCAGGTGAGTAAACTCTGGATCGAATACTAGCCTCTCAGTTGCTTTTAATTAGGCTTCTGGGTTCCACTCTTTCATCTCGCTGAAGTGTGCGTCACTTTGCTCCAGCCAGTTCACGTTCCAAAGCCATGGGTTTGCTTTCATTCAGCTAATTGAAGGCACACAGGAAAGGAAAAAACGGGATAATCCCGCTCATTGGCATTTTTTAGGGTTGTGATAAACCACACATTTTTAACAACAGAAAATCATTCAAAATGTTAACCTTGTAACCTCTTTCCTTGGGGGATCAGAATGCTGGCCCACTAAGCCTCATGGTTAAGGTCACTTGGCCTTCTCTGAGGCTCCTAGAGGCAAGTGGAAAGCATGGCGAAGGCTGATGTGGTAGGATTCAACAGAGTCCCTCCCTAACTTTACCTTTCTGGGGTCGAAAGACTAGGACCCTTGCTGTTGAGAGATGAGAGTTGAGTTCTGGGATGAAGGCTCTCCCTGACATTGCTTAACTGACACAACTTGGTGCAGAGTTGCTGGGAACGGCCCAGGGACTGTCAGCCGGGGGTGGGAGGAGGATGACTTGCAGTGGGGGTTACACAACAAGGAACTCACCTTGTTTTGATATATCATAAACAGAAAATGCATTTACTATTTCTCGCCCGCTGAGCATCCTGGCCTAGTGATGCTGCAAAGAGTATGGCAGTAGCTTCTACTAGGGATTATGGGACTGTTTGGGAGGTGTAGTTTATTGGAAGGGAAGATTGATTACTTATCACTAACCCTATTTGTAATGACTCAGAGTCAAAATTCACAGCACAGTTTATTACCTTGACACCACCATAAAATTAGAAATTTTTAGTTGAATGGTTCTAAGTCAAAGGTCCTCCTTGTGTGTTTTCAGTAAAGCTTTAATGAATTTTAGTATCTTTGGACCAAAATATTATATGGAAATTATATTCATGAGTTATAAATCAACTTTTTTGTGTGTCAATATTCTTTAGTGAGAAATTTTTATATTTTGCCAGGGTGATAAAGATTGATTGGCTCATGTAAATGTTGAAATTTATTTGAATAACTGGTAAAAAATGTTTTACAGGTGTTACAAAGATTCTTCCATATTTGGGAAAATCTTACTCATCTGTTAACAAAAGAAAGAATCAAACAACCCTCCACTTGCATACACACACACACACACACACACACACACACACACACACCAGCAGCAGCAGCATATATGAGATCTGTGGTTCAGTCACAGCAGTCTCAGAACCTTGGAGGTATTGGGCAAGCAACTAATCCTTATGTTTATATTTATATATCAATACACAAGTCATCCCAGAGGATGAAAGGGTATAAGCCACCAACTTCCAGTCTACAGAACAGAATCTTTAAGTAGATTCAAAATATGATCAGTTAAAGATAAATCCAAATTCAAGTTATAGCAATCTCCATAAACAAATGTGGAAAGCCCTGGCAATTCATAGAGAGTCGAACGGATGATTTGCCTGATTCCCAATAGGTCCCTCAAGACTAATTCTCAGCAGGTTACTGGGAGGATGACATATTAAGCTGTTTTTCATCACCAAATAAATACCTGGGGTCAATCAACTTGAAAAGAGAAAATGTTTATCATAGCACATAATTTCACCAGTAGTAGGCCATTCTCCCCATAGAGTTTAGTAACGCCTTCAGGTTTCTGGGGAGTCGGGTTGTAGAGGGAGAAGCACATGGTGCCTGGGAAGAGAAGAAAGAAGTCGGAAGGACTGGAGTGCAGTAACCCGTAGTTAATACACCCCAGTGACCCAGCTTCTTTCCACTGAGTGCCATTCCCTGAAACTTCCATCACCTCACCAGGGACTTGGAATAAAACGTTTATCAGATGTGCCCTGGAGACACTATGGATCCAACACTATATAGACAAGAAAATTAAGCACATGATAAGATCAATTTCAGTCATAGTGATTAAAATACAAATAAAACTATTCTTAAATTCTATTTTCCAGCTCCAACTTATTCTTTAAATGTTAACATGTTATGGTGGCAACAGAGTAGGGCAGACAATTATTTTTAAGATATGGTAGGGAATATGTTGAATTCAACTTCTATGGGAAATTTATAAATATCCATTAAGATTATAGGTATACATACATACCCTTTGATCCCAATTTACTTCTAAAATAATTTATTCTGTGAATATATCTACCTTGAGGGAAAGTTATTACTCTTCCCATCCCGATCTCAGTTTCTGTACTTTTAGAAGCAGGTGTGTGGGGCTATTCGAACCCAAATCTATTGTGGAGAGTTAGGATTCCCCTCCTTGAGAATAGAGTATTTGTACAAATTATTTGGAATTTTCTGCACAAAAGGTTTGTCTTTTTATGATTTATTTATTCAATCATGTGTTTGTATCAGTATGGTTTCATGGGTAGTTATTTAATCCTTTGGGTTATAATATGGTGATAATCTGTTTGTTTAGTTAAATTTTTGATGGAATACGATTGCTTTGGCATCCTGTGAATATCAACTTAGAACCCAACACTCATCACACAATTATGTGCCCTGGTTGTCTCTTTTTATGTGCTTTACATGATAGCCATCGTTTCTAATTATCTTAGGGTTCCTCTGCTGTGAAGAGACACCATGACCAAGGCAACTCTTATAAACATTTAATTGGGGCTGACTTGCTTACAGGATCAGAGGGTCAGTCTATTATCAGCAAGGCAGTAACACTAGCAGCATCCAGGCAGGCATGGTGCTGGAGGAGATGACCATCTTGATCCAAAGGCAGCCAGAAGAAGACTGGAATCTTCAGGCAGCTGAAGAAGAAAGCTCTCTTCTGCACTGGGTAGAGCTTCAAAGCCCACCCTCACAGTGACACTTTTCCTCCAACAAGACCATACCTCTTAACAATACCACTCCCTATGATCCAAACATATTCAAATCACCACACTAGTCATTCATTGATTCAGGAGCTGTGTTATGAGCCTTCCCTATGGCAGACACTGGTACAGTAGTGAGCGAACACACTATCACCATGCACCTTCCCTTGGGATTTGTCAATCTACAGTTTGACATTGGTGGTGAATTTAGCATGACATGGGAAATCTGGAACGACATGAGGCACTACCATTTTCATCTTGAATCAGCTCTAAATGTGTGTGGGGGTGGGGGGGGGGCAGGGGAGTAAAAACCAGACATGGGAGACTGCAGAGGAAAGTAAGTGTGGTCACCCCGTTATCCTTGAGGACTTAGTCCAAGACCTCCAGAGATGCCTCCAGAGATGTCAGTATAGCAACATTTGTTCTTGTTACACAAACCTACCGTACATTATCCATTTTTCACTCAAAGGGAGCACATTCTACCTTCTTTTTGTTGTATGAAAGCTGCTAAACTCAGCACTTTTACACTTCAAGGACACTCCTAAGTAAGATAATGTTACTTTGACATAGCTCTGCAACACTATGATGGATGATCTGAAAACTGAGCTGGCTACTAGGTCACACAAAATTAAGACATTTCAATTTTTTATTTCTGAATATTTCCATATAATATCAGCCGTAGATAACCTAAACCACAGGAAGTGAAACTGAATAAAGCTACTCCTGTGGTAGACCACAATACTAACCCACCTAGCTTTGAACAACCACGTTAAGGACAATTTTCTTAAGATGGCATGGGAATATATTACCTTAGAAAAGTTTTAGTTGAACTTATATGATACTGGAAAGTGGGATATGAGACCATCTGTTGAGATAGTGAGATCAAATGTAGGCTTGTTTTTGGTAGTATTTTTAAAGACAGAATGATCCATAAAACTGAGGAGGCAAGATAGCTCAACAAGTAAAGGAGCTTGCTGTGAGAAGCCCTATGGCCTGGGCTTGAGTCCTGGAACCCAAATAAAGATGGAAGGAGAGACCTGACTACACAAAGTTATCCTCTAACATCTACATGAGTGCTGTGATATGTGTGACCCCCCTCAAAACACACAGACACACACACACACACACACACACACACACACACACACACGCACGCGCGTATCAGAAATGCTAAAGAGAGGAGATTGCCTACAACAACAGATGGCATCCAACATAGAAAGAGTGGAGGGGTAGATACTAAAGATAATTCAAGTAGAGAACCATATGTCATATTTAATTTAGAAAGGGATATACATTGTTAGGCTCCCATGCAAAGGAAAGATGCCCCTTAACCTATAGCTCCCATGCAAATACAGTTTTAGAAGGGAAGTAAGGATCCATAGATTTTGGTAAATTGTAGACTGAGAGTAAAGGGTCCTAGACTCCATCCCTCATAGAAACTAAACGCAAACCGTATTTTATGATTAACTAAACCTGTAGTGAGAGAAGAGTGGTGTGTATGTTTTCTTGTTAAAGTAACAAACTCTCACAAGCATGATGACTTAAAGCAACTAAAGACTGCTATGTTGCCATTTTTGGAGGTCACTAGTCTAAACCAAGTATTATTGGGCCAAAAAAAAAAAAAAAAAGGTGTTCATAGAATTGTGTAACTTTGGGAAGAGTCCACTTCTCACTCCTTCCCCCATTTTCTAAATACCAAGTGTCTTTTCCTTGTGGTCTACTTCATCAAAATTCAAAGCCCAAATCAGGATGAGATGGCTCCTGAGGCCACAGGAGGGGCTATGATGTTTAGCAATGTCGTAACTACTGATTTAAGATTTCAGGAAGCAAACATTTTATAAAAACACTTAAGGTTTTTTTATTTAATTAAAAATACAGTAACACTGCAGACTCATGGAAACCAAGAAAGTCAGAAGCCGATGGTCCTTCGCTGTGTTTCCATCACTGTCATAAATACCTAACAACAGCAACTCTGGTCTGTATTTTGGAACTTTCATTTCAGGACATTGTAGTAGAAGAGAAATGGTATAGGCAAAAACAAAACAAAACAAACAAACAAGCAAGCAAACAAAAAAACAAACAAAAAAACCAGAGAGTCCAGGACAGAACAAGAAGAGAGGATAACCGGGAAAGACCCACCCACTGTGAGCTTAGGCCTACCAAGCCCATCTCCTGAAGGCTCCATAGGCTTCAAAATAACACCACAAGCTAAAGCCCAAGAGTTCAAAGCCTGTAGATTGAAACTATTACAACCCCCAAAGACATCTATTGTGATTATAATTGCACACTTCTTAAACTGTGGGTTACAACCCCATGTGGGGGGGTCACATAACTGAATTTGGGAGACAAAAACTTAGCAACAACAAAAGGCTTCTGAACTGAGGATCAAAAATTAATTTAAAAAATCAAAAGCATAATGGACCCAAGGTGTTTGTTTCTGTATCAATTGCGTGTGTTGTAACTTGCCACTTCACTGTATTCTTGATTCTGAACATAAAACATGTGCACACTGCACTGCTCATGTGATCACTCCAGCATTGCCAGTCAAGGCAAGGTGTTTGAAACACCTTGGCTCTGATTAAAGACTATTGTACATTATGAATTGTGGTGCTTTTACTATCCACATAGAGTTCTGCTCTTACAAACGCATGGTGTTTTAATTATATAAAACAGATTCGGAATAGTTTCTTAACACTATTCTTCAGCCTGGAAGTATCAAATTAAATTTGACCACGTTATAAAATGCCATTTTATAACATTGCAAGAAATAAAAAGCTCAATATTGTACTGAATTACAATAGGAATATTATTTCTCTTGTACTTGTATGTATACATGTGCTGCTATGTGCACACGTTTATTTACAAGTGTGTGTGTGAGTGAGTGTGTATATGTTTGTGAATGTGTGTGTGTGTGTGTTTGGGGGAAATACATGCATGTAGGCTATAAGTCAACATTGGATATTGCTCCTCAGAAACTATCCACCTTGAGTTTTCAAGACAGAGTCCCCATGAGTATCTGAAGCTCATTGACTGAGCTGGGGGAGTTAGTGAGAGAACCCCAGTGATCTGTCTCCCCACCTGACCTGGGATCACACCTGTGCAGGGCCATGCTCAGCACTCTCCTTGTAGATGTTTGGGTTTGAACTCAGGTTTTCATGTTTTTCTGGCAAACACTAACCAGACTGAACTATCACCCTAGTCCCTGAAATCAGAGTTTTCATAGACACTTTGCAGTGTGGAGGTTCAGACATCCAGGCTCCTTCACACCACACACTGTAGGAAGAGGTCTGTTATAATAAAGAGCTTCCCACACACCACTGAAGATAACACGTGGCTGTGGCAGGGATGGTGTGGGTGGAATCTACATTTAGTTGGCAAGGATTTTCTTTCTTGGTTATTTTTTTTTTACAATAGTATTATTGTATTAAGATAGTTTTAAAAGTTGCTGTTTGAGTTGTTGAGTTTCTATAAAAAACTGGATGACTTTTTGGCATGAGATTAAGACAAAACTTTCAACAATTTAAAAATAGCCCTATATTTGCCTCTGCTATTTCATACTATGTATTTATTCAAAGAGATTTCTCAGTATTGACAATTGCAAAATCAAAATATTGATCAACTTTGAAAAAGGCTGAAAATGATCTCTGTCCTATAGTATCAAGTATTAGCCAAGATTTAATTCTTCATGTGCTATGAATACGCAGTCTACCTCATTAGTATACAAATTGACTTTCATCTTTAAAAACATACAAAATTATGTGTATACCTCAAACTATTTAAATTTATTATTATTATTATTATTAATTATTATTATTATTATTATTGTGCCATTATGGGGCTCATTTGCCATGTTATGCTGGAGATCAGAGGCCAACTTTGTCGAGTCAGTTCTAAGAGTTGAATTCAGGTCATTAGACCTGTATAACACATACTTTCAGGCATTAAATCATCTTGACATTCCCAAATAACTACTTAAAATATATGATTTTATGATTTATTACCAGATAAAGTTTGGTTCATATACCTATTTTATATACTTATATGTAAATATACCTGTAAATGTATAAATTTTGTATTTGTAAAAAATTTCTCAGGCAAAAGGTCCATGTGTGTTTTCACTAGAGTTTTCATTTCATTTTACTCTGATTTTCAGTGCTGAGGCTGAAGCCCTGAATTACATGTGTGCTAAGAAGTAATATGTCCCTGAGCTACCTGCCAGCCCTCAGCTGTGTATTAATATAGACCCTATACATAATCTCTACGAATGATGTTTCAAAAATAATTTTAAAATGTAATTAAAATTCTTTACCTAAAAGGACACTTTGGGATTATTTTATAATATTTTTTATTTTAATCACAGAAGATGCTCTAGTTACTTTCCTATTGCTGTAAAGAGACACCATGACCAAGAGAACTTATAAAAGAAATCATTTAACTGGGGACTTGCTTATAGTTTCAGAGGGTGCGTGCATACCTATCACAGCAGAGAGCATGGCAGCAGGCAAGCAGAGGGCAGCAGGCAAGCAAGGACAGCACCGGAGCAGTAGCTGAGCGCTCACATCTGATCCGTAAGCACAAGGCAGATAGAGATGGAGATTGGCTGGCATTTTCTTATTAAAGCCTCCAAGTCCATTCCCACTAACACACCTCCTCCAATAAGACCACATCTCCTAGTCCGTCCTAAACAACCCACCAACTGGGAACTAAGTATTGAAATATATGAGGCCAAGGGGAGTCATTATCACTCAACTACCACAGAAATATTATTTTCTTTTTTTTTTAACAAGGTAAATATTCTACTTGAGAATATGCAAAGTCTGTGTCAATTCCTTGGTTTTGCCTTTGTTTAAAAAGAAAAAGCAGTAGGCATAAGATGGCTTGGGAGATTGAGAGCACTTCCTGCCAAACCTGACCTGAGTTCAATCCCTGGTGCCCACTTGCTGGAGAGAACTGACTCCAAGTTGTCCTCTGACTCCTAAAAGTGTGCTAGTGTGTAAGTGTGTACACATACACGTGCACACACATACAAACATGCACATACACACTCACATACACATGCATACATATGTGCATACACACATGTGCACACACATATACACACATGCACACACACTCACATCACACACACACACAGACAAACAAGTTAAAACATTTTTAAAAGTTTAAAGCCTCCCCATTCCCACCCTGTCTTTACTGTGTATTGTGTTCCAGAGAACTATAGAAAGTTTTTCCTTGTGGCTGAAGCTTGTCTCCCTTCAGTCTGTGAGGCAAATGAACTTGGACATCAGACTCTTGATGTTTCAGGGTATCTGTGAGAAACAATTTCATAGGAGGCTTTTTACTGATGCTTAGAAACTAAAGGAACTGAGAAAAAGAAGTGTGTGTGTGTGTGTGTGTGTGTGTGTGTGTGTGTGTGAGAGAGAGAGAAAGAGAGAGAGAGAGAGAGAGAGAGAGAGAGAACACATTCATCAGTTTATAGATACTGTAACAACTACTCTGCTGCTCTTTAAAACCCTCTGGCAAATCTAGAGTTATTTGTGCTTCTTGCACACACTTCCTGTAATGACACAACAGCATTATCACATACACTTCTATAACTCCCTGTGTATCGACTGAGATGCTATTTTGAGATACACACACACACACACACACACACACACACACACACTCACACACAGAGCATTTTTACTTAAGAAAAAAACTGGAACACATCAGCTTTGTGCTGCATGCCCTTAGCTTTCATGAACCAGACTTGCCATTGGAAGCCACTGGGATTTAACCACACCAGTGTGGTTTCCCTTCGGTAGCTAAGATGCCTGGGACTGGGGAGTTGGTTTTACACTAATAAACTCCAGCTGAGTTAGGTGGAAGACTGTTCCACAACAAAAACCCTATCCAGAGACGAAACGGCAAGAGTAGTTAGGGTGTAGGTCAGTGAGTGTGGTAAAGCTGCCCTTCCGTGAAAGATCTAGAAGAGAGACAAGTGGTAATCTGTCCCAACTTGCTATTTTCTGCCTGGGGTGGCTTGGGCCCTGAAGGCTCAGGTGACTGGCTGAAGCCACACTGTAGTTAGTGGCAGAGCCAGGATGTGCCTGGGACCAGTGACTCATGTCAGACTTTCCTGGGCTCTGAATTCAGCAGAGGAAATGCTTTGTTTTCAAAGCTAAGTTCTTTTCCTTCCAAACTTCACTTCCTGCATTTATAGGAGAAAATGTTGTCTCTAACATTTGTTAGAGAACGAGGTCAAAACAACAACAACAAAATGTGGTGATGTAAACACCTTGTCACTGAAGAATTGATGACGGTATCAGGACAGTAATGGGAATTGGGAAGAAGTATTTTTTAAATGTAGAAAACATTCCAGATGGATGTTAATGTTTGCATATACAATAATGTGCTTTCTCAAGTTTATGTCTAATAGCTATGTTCTCTCCATCCTTGTCCCTGTCCCTAGCCACTGGTCTGTCTCCAAGCCCACATCCTCATTCTCCTGTCAAATCATAGGCACAGGCATGTCAACATATCAATCTCACAAAAGTGTGCTACCATTTCAGTCCCCTCTCCCAACAAACACATTACAAACTATCCAGATGTGCTCATCCCATACAAAAACTGTAACAGTGTCTGCATATAACCCTCCATATATTTCTATATCTTTTCAATCATCTCTGAATGACTTGTAATAACTAACACATTGTGAGTACTGTATAATTAATTCTACTTCATTGTGTAAGGAAAGGTCTGTACATGTTCAGCATAGATGCAGTGTCTGGCTGGGGAATATTTTCTATCCAAATTGGTGCAGACCCAGAGATGTGAAGAACCAGCTACTCTCCACCATTCTTCATTGATTCATTCTATTGTACCCGTTGAATATCAGTCCAATCATTATCTCCTGGGTGCATCCTTCAATATCCCATAGGCAAAATTTATGAATCCCTACTGCGTTGCTTTGTTGCACCCACAGTGACTTCCACCATAGCACTTGGAGCCTTTGATTACTGTTATTTGATTACCAATGTTCATCATTCCTTATTTGATACAAGGATGGGTTCAAGGCAGTGGTGGCGCACACCTTTGATCCCAGCACTTGGGAGGCAGAGGCAGGTGGATTTCTGAGTTCGAGGCCAGCCTGGTCTACAGAGTGAGTTCCAGGACAGCCAGGGCTACACAGAGAAACTTGTCTCGAAAAACAAACAAACAAACAAAAGATCCATAAAGGTATCTGGCTTTAGCTTGGAGCAGAACCATTGTAGACAGAAATCCCTGTTAAACAAACAGCACCTGCAAAGGACAAAGTTCAATTTGAGGACACTTGACACTTAAAAAAAATATTGTACTCTGTTCAACCCTGGAGGATGTGGGTAGTCAAGGAGTCTAAAGGTAACCAAGGACACTGTCACCCTCAGGCATTTTAAGCTGAAACTGAAATTCTAAGGTGAGTCTGGGGACTATCTCACCGTATATCTCATGTAGCAAATGGTCTATCAAGGTATAGGGGGACTATGCCTGACATACAGTGGAGTTTGCTAGAATCCCTCAGTGAACTGAAGACTGACCCATGCCTAGGGAATTCCTTGGCTCCATTTGAAGACATGCAAAATAATATTTCTTAAACACCATTGATAAGAAACTAAGTGGTTAAGTCTGATCAAAGACTAACTTGGGTCCCAAGCCCAATACTGCCACCTGCTGATAAGTAACACTGTAAACTTCCATTTCTTCCTCTTCCTTCTCTTCTACCACAAAGAGGAAGACATGGATGTTAAATGCTCTGCATGTCATATAGAAATAGCCAAATGTTGAAAGCTTGTGAGAATGCTCTGGTAATGGTCATGAAACTAAATTTTCCCATTTCTAAGGAAGCTACTGGCTTGACCACTTACAGATAAATACAGCATTCGTGTGGCACACATATAACCAAGATAACTGAACTATGAAGAAAACCAGCCATTTCTTACAAGTGGTGATGTTTGTCTCAAATAATGAGAGTAGATATGTGGAATCCATTTGGTCACTGTTGTTATTGGGATATAAAACATTCCCTAGAGGCTCCTATGTTTGAACACTTGGTCCCTAACTGGGAAAGTCATGGAACCATTAGGAAGTGGTGTTTTGGTGGAGAAAGTACATCACTGGAGGCAGGTTTTGAGGTTAGACAGAGTGTCCCCACTTTCTGCGTGCTCTCTCTCTCTCTCTCTCTCTCTCTCTCTCTCTCTCTCTCTCCCTCTCTCTCTGCTTCCTGAGTACAGATGAAAGATGAAACCTGATCAGCCAGCTTCCTGAGAGCCCTCCCTGCCTAGCAATTCTGCTGTCGTATCTTCCCCATCATGATAGACTGTGCCCCTGGGAAACTGTGAGCCACAATAATTCCTTTCTTCCTTAATTTGCTTTTGTCAGGGTATTTTATCTCATCAGCAGAAAGGAAAATAATATAGTCACCTAAGTGACAGACAAAAATTTTCTTATTATATCCAGCATTTGCTGTATAAGTTCTACCCCCAGATCTCAAAAGCATGTTACTAGGTAAAAGGTGAAAATCCAAAACTGCTCCACACAGTATGACCCCAACTGTGAAACCTTCTGGAAAAGACACAAGTATAAAAGCAGCAAAAAAATGCCAGGGATGCCAAGGGTTGGGAGGAGGGAGGGATGAGGCCAGGAATACAGCAGATTTCCAGTAAACCTATGCTGACAGGCACTTTATGAGTACAACACACACACATGTATCAATGACTATAGCTTTACAACATGAAGAATGGACCAAGGTGTGAATTCCAGAGCTCAGTTAACAATGATGTACCAGTACCAGACCCTTGTGTTAGTTGACTTTGCATTATTGTACCAACTAATTTGAGAAAGAAGTTCTTTTGGGAGGGAGCAGCTTACAATTTTGTTTTTTCTGTAACTTTAGGGTCCATGGCAGGGCAGAATACCATGGTTGGAGAATGCAGCAGAGTAGCCTACTTCCCTCGTGGTAGCTGGGTAAAAAAGAGAGAGGGGAGAGAACGGAGTACTGGTATCCATTTTAAGGCCACAAGCTTCAGTTACTTAAAGTCTCCAATTGTCTCCACCCCTTAAAGGTTCCATAATGTCCCAGCTGTAAAGGTAGTATTTTTTTTCACACTGCCCCAAATCTAGTCAGATATCAGAGCAAATAGATTGCTTGCTCTCTGTAGTGTAAAGAGTAGCAGGGTCCGCAGCCTTCTTCAGCTGACAGTAGTCTGAGAACAATGCCTATTTAAAAAGCAAAACCGCAGGGCTGAGCATGGAGGTTGGTAGTAGAGCATTTGCCTAGCACATGCAAAACCCTGAGCTGAGTCCTTAGCACTACACATACACACACACACACACACACACACACACACACACACACACACAGAGAGAGAGAGAGAGAGAGAGAGAGAGAGAGAGAGAGAGAGAAACAGACAGACAGACAGACAGAGACACAGAGACACAGAGAGAATTAAGCCACAATTCTTAAGTCTAAACGAGGAAGATTTCCCAAGATGCTTTTGTAAACAGTCTAAAGGAACACTTTCAAGACTCCAATTATAACCCAGCAGTACATCATATACAAACAAATGCTGGTGGGTGTGTTCAAAAAAGATAGACAGGTTGTATGAAGAGCATTTTGAGGGATTCTAACAAGTACTGCAATGTGACATAGTGACTGTGACTCAGGAATTCATTTCCAAAGGTCCTGCATTCCCTAGGGCAGTGGGGCAGGAGCGCCTGCTTTGTCCTTTGTGTGGTACACTAGTCTCTTACATGACAGTTTTACAAGGGCTTTGCAGATCTCAAGTGGTAAGATTTGTCCCTGCAGATCCCGACACCGGTCACCACCAGTAAACAAGGCACAAGGGCTCTGTATTAAAGTGAAGAGATGTGCAAACACACAGAGTCTACCAGAAATGAATCCCATTTCTGGAGTTTTCAAGGCATAGCAGGGGACAATTTCATCCACACAAAGCTACTCCAGAGTCAAGGGGAAGAAGCCCCCTTCTTTGGATGACCATGATAGGGAGCCAGCAGAAAGAACTCCATCCAGTGAGTAAAACGTTGATGCTTAGTGCATGAATAACCTACAAGTGGTTTTTAATCATTCACAGCGTTTTAGACAGAACATTCTGCCGTGTTTTTACAATTAGCCCAGCCTTTCTCCTCAGAGAACAAAAGCAAACTTTAGTTAATGCTCCTAACTCAAATCACAATTTTGGTAATCGACACACTTCCCTTTCTCTTTGTACCATCCATTAGAAAGATAATCGGCTCTGAGCTGAATCTCAGAGCAATCATCACCAGCAGCATCAAGATGTGTGTGTGTGTGTGTGTGTGTGTGTGTGTGTGTGTGTGTCAGGGGTGAGGGTGTCAAGCCAAATGGCATTTGAAAGTGCCTAGGAAGGGCTCTGCCTCTAGAGCACACTTACTTACAGTCCACAAATCATTTCCATCTGAGGAAGGGTGGGGGTGAGTATGACAGGAGGGGAGGGGGTCCGCCAGTAATCTGATCTCAGAGAAAATTGTCACAATTACCACCTGTGCTGGTGGTCTTGGCCCAAGTTCACACTGCCTGGGAAGAGAGACAGACTCTACTCCACAGCTTTCCTTCTGGTCCTTGGAGGTGTAGCTATTGTGGCTTCAGGGCTGTCTGCGGTAGCAAAGCATGAAGTCTAGCATGCCACCCATGTGGGAAGAGCAAGCACAGGACAGAAGGACCCCAAAGCCACTCACCCAATAGCCACTCACACATTTCAAAGGCCAGTAGGGCAGGCAGAAGTCTGGCCCTACTGATGTATGTATGCTCTGTCACTCAGTTCAGCATTAAATACTGATGTGAAGGGTTATTGCAGATGTCATTAAAGTTTAAGATAAATTCACCTTAAAACAGAAAGATCACCTGCATCCTTTGAATCTGGGTAAGAGATCCTCAGTGGAGAGGCTGAGTATAATGTTGCAGAAGGAAAACCCATCTAATCCTTAGACGAAGGGAAAGTTCGGGAGATGTCTTAGAGGGTGAAGCAGTTGCCATAAACACATAAGAACTAGAGATCAAATACCCAGAAAATCTGTAACAAACTGGATGGCATGGTGGCCAGACTATAATCTCAGAGTATGGAAAGCAGAGGCTGGGAATCCTCAGAGCAAGCCAGCTGGTTAGTCAAAGTATGGTGAGCTCCAGGTTCAGGGAGATCATGCCTCATTGTTCAAGGAAGAGTGTTACAGAAAGGCACGTGACATTAGCCTCAAGTCTCCAGTCTTGTGTGTGCACAAATGCATGTGCACATTACAATTGTGCACTCATGCCAACACACACGCATGTACATCACATAACACATACAGAGACATACACACACACACACACAGAGAGAGAGAGAGAGAGAGAGAGAGAGAGAGAGAGAGAGAGAGAGAGAGAGATTAGAAGAATTGAACAGTCATGGTTTGAATTTGAAATATCTCCTGAGGTTGGGTTTTTAAATGTTTGATCCCAGCTGGTCATGCTGCTTGGGCAGACTGTGGAACCTACAGGAGGTGGGGCCTGAAGGGTACAAGTAGGTCACTAGGAGTGATCCTTTGAAGGTGGTCCTCAGTCCCAAGTCATGGATACTCCCTGATTCCTAGCCCAACTTGATGTGAGGGTCCTTTGCTGTACCCTCCCACAATTGTGAACATGCCTTCCCACTATGAACCCAGGTAAGCTTTCCTCCTGGAAGCTGTTAGGAATTCACCACAGTGTCACAAAGGAACTAGTAGAAGCCACAGAGGAGCGATATGACCAAAGACTAGTGGGGAAATGGGGCCTACAGTTCTACAACCTCAGGCACTGGGTTCTGCCCAGAGTGGGCACGAGATGGAGAGAAACACTTCTCCAGAACCTCCAGAGGAAAACTCAGCTCAGCACATATCTTCCATTTTGACTCAGAGCAAAAGCCCAGCCCTGCCATGCTGTAGACTCTGAGCTGCAGAAATCCAGTCCTGCACACATGTTTCTTTGAGCTAGTAAGGCTGAGACATCCATCACTCCACAGTAGATGGTCATTAGTTACTTTGCCCCCCTGCACAGTTTGCCCGCCTAACCTTCAGGTTCTAAATCCTCCACTTAGACCAACCAGCGATGCAAAATATTTGAAAAAAAATATTTAGCTTTTACTGAAAGTGTGAGGAGGTATCTCCATCATTCCTTAAATAATCCAGTATAACAAGATTAATGTTCCTGCTATTATGTATTGTAAATCGGCTAGATATGATTTAAAGTGCAAAGAAAGCTCCGGGTGGGTTCTATGCAAACATTTCTTTATGTCACATACAGGACTTGGGCATGTGTGGACTTTGATGTGCTTTGGGAATTGTGGAACCAGTGTCCCTTGGAGACCAGAGCCCATTGTGTTCGTCCTTCTCTCTCACTTATTCTGATTCTATTTTTGATGAACATATGATAACACACAGCAAGACATATAAGAATAGGTTTATTTCTCTAAATCTACAAAAAAGGGAGACTACATCACATGTCTTAAGGTTAAATAGTATTTATTTAACAAGCTTTTGGTGATTAAGGCTTTGTGTCTTTAATAGCCAAACAGCTTGGTACCTGCATATGATATAGATAGTGACTCTCAGATATATGGATAACTCTCCACCACAGCACCCAGCAGCTTCTGATTCTGAGGCAGAAGAGCAGGGCCAGGGCCAGGGCCAGAGAGAGGCAGGTGAGGCATTCACAGAGTTGAAGAGAACATCCAAAATTCAGTCACCAAAATAAATGATAGTATTTAATTACAGGGAAATGCACACTATAAAGCGTACTAAGTGCACAGTTCAGTGGTGGTAAGCACACCCCAATGTTGCATGGATACCACTGCCTTCATCTCCTCAACCTCTGTGTCCATGAGGAGCAATCTTAGGATCAAAGCAACATTGAACAGAGCGTGTAAAGGTCTCCCATGCATTCTCCTCCTCAGTATTTGGTCACGCCCCTTATCATCAACCCCCCTATGGTGCATTTGTTAAAACAGATGACTCTACAGAGACATAACATTGTCATCAAGCTCACCGGAGTTTATATAAGCATTCACCCTGGGTGTTGTAGGTGCTCAGGTTTAGACAAATGACTAATGGCATGTGTCTACTACAACAATACCACACTGAGTAACTTCATTCTGAGGAATTGCCTAAGTGCCCCCCCCCTTTACTTTTCATGATTTCTTTCATTATGTCCTTTCCAGGGTAACATCTTCTTGGAATTACATAGTGTGGCTATATTCAGACTGACTTCTTTCACTTAGCAACTTTACTTTGTTTTCAGTATTGGCAATGGAACATGAGGCACTGCACAAGCTGGGCAAGTTCCTGACCAGTGAGCAACAAGTCCCCAGTAACTGTTAAGGATCAGAATGAATATGAATATATCTAAGAAAAATGACCAGAACATACATAAGTACTGGATCCCTGTGGCCACACACCTTAACTCATTGTCTTCTCTGACAAAGTCACATGTCCGTTCTCTTATAAAATCGGGGCATCCTTTATTGGTTATTTGTTGCCAACATACTTTTCTTATTTTGAATCAGCTGTGACAGCCTGGGAATACTCTTTAGGCTACATGAACACTGCCTAAGAGTGGGGTACATTCTTCTCTTTCCCATCCCTCCCCTGCTGGACCCTTCTGGGAAGTTCCTAGGTGGTGGGTGGTGTAGATTACAGCTGAGAAATTAGTTCAGATCATGCAAATAAATAAGAGAAATAGGGAATCAGCATGGGGCTCTGTCCTGGCTTCCAGCACAAGCTCCCATCCCTGTTTCCAGAGCTTTTACTGGCATGACTTCAAATACCTTCGCCCTGGATCTCAGCAGTGGAGTGCCTGCAGAGATGAGAGAATTGCTTAGTGACTAGGGAAAAAGGCAGAGCCTGGCGCCTTCACCAGCTGGCTCTTCTTTCTGGTCTTCTCCCCACCCACAGGGTGCTGTGAGGCTGGGATCAAGTGGCCACAGGCACTGGCAGGTGCTTATTCCCTCCCATAACAAGGAAGAACTCAGATAGGTGACACCTCCAGGAAGGCAGCCAGGGAGCCTCTCCTCCGGGTGCTGGGTGGGCAGTTTGGGTCTCCCCTCTCAAATGAGCCAGTACATGGGAAGAAAGGTACATTTGAAACTGATTCAAGGAGGGACCTCAGTCAGTGTCACTCCAATATCCCTTCAATGGAAGATGATCTTTAAATGTTTCTAACATCAGGAAGTAAATCTGGTCACTTGCTCTTTTAGGGCTCATGAGTGAAGTGTCAGGACTCAGTGATTGTTGTGGAAAGACTGAGGGAAAGCTAAGGAGTAAAGGTGATGCAGGACCAGAGAAAGGACAGAGGAACTTGAAAGCCACTTGTAGGCACTGCAGTCAGAGGCTTGGATGTGGCCCGACCCTTGGCAGAGTGTTTAGGTGCCATAAAAATCCCAGGCTCTTAAGAGATAAGAAGCCTTGTTCCCATTCTCTGGGGGAGAGGATGGAATGTTCTGAATTCGATCAAGCATAGATCCACGAATGATGAGGAGAGACAAACACTCCCCCTTTCCTGTGTTGGTTGTCCCACATTTATCCTAGATGGGCCAGTTTAAAAGAGAGCTTCACTGACCCTCATCATCAGTCTCCTGGAAACTACTCACCTGATAGGGCAGGAACTAGACTATAAGGATCTTAGTAAGGTGATGGATGAAAACCATACAACCCCCACCACCCACCAACTCTCTATGGGCTGACAGAGAACAGTCCTTAGACTTATGTCTGGGCTTTATGTCTGCTGTGGAGAGTGGATAGCTCTTGAGTTTACTAATGAGAAAACTAGGCTCATCCATCTGAGTTCCCTGCAATAGTCATAACTAGAGATAGAGCTATCCAGGTGTCTGTCCTGGACAATGCCCTTCACTGGCTGACTGAGAATAAATGGATTTCCCAGAACAGATGAGGGTGCATGGCATGAAGAATCCCAGGGCCTGAGTGCTTGATGAATAAAATCCAGTCAACAGAGCATGGAGCAGTGTTTGAAGACTTCTTTTTGAGAAGTGGAAGGTTTAGGCTGGTTGATAGGTCGGTTGTTTTTACCCAGGGTCTCACAAACATTAAGCAAGTCCTCTACAGCTGAGCAATACTCTTAGCCCTGAAATGCTTCCCACTATGGATTTTGCACTTTGTGTGGGATACAATGAAAAGAAGAAGCTGGGCTTTAGGGGATTTTTTTCCTATAAATAGTTATTAAGAAGACTCTTGGGGTCTAACTCCAGTTAGCTCCTCCTTCAAGGACAGTGAGAAACTGCCATTTCACACCCCATGGTGTTCTGTGGCTGTGCCCTGCATGTGCCTGAGGTCAGGAGGCATGAGAATGAAGCCATATTTCCTTTGAAGCACATGGAAATGATATTTGTGGGGGTCATCAGGAACCCCTACTCTCCACTCCTGTCCCCAAACCTCAAACCAAGTTTTCTGACTGCATGATTACATCCCAGAATATACTGTATGTCACAGTATTCATTCAGAGAGCATGGAATGGATACTTACTGGAACTTAGGATTCCTGAGTTTCTGCACTCAAGGCCTGACTCCTGAAAGATCAGAGAGAAGCTCTTCTCTTTTTGCCCAACAGTTTTGATTGAGACTAGGGGATCCAAAGAGGTCTGTATGTAAATCCTACTGACAAAGAAATGGGGTGCATCACATCCAGGACCAAGAAATTCTATACATGTTGGTGTGTCCTACAATGAAAGTGACTCTGCTACCTCTTTGCTTGATTTACACACACACACACACACACACACACACACACACACACACACAGAGCAGATATATACCCTAGCTCTATACAATCTGTTTTTACTACATAGCACTTCTCTGAAACCATCCATGGAACAGTTTATCAGTATCACCAAGATGAGTTCTGTTCCTGACTGAACTGCAAGAGAAAGGAAGGGAAGCAGAGCAGACCTGCAGGTGTCCTCTGTTTCCTCAAATTGCACAGACTCCACGTAAAAACAAATAGCACTAAGCACGCTCAGGAGCTGTGTTTGTCCCCATTTGTCATGCTCTATGTGGTCCTTTTGCTATGTCTCTGCTGCATCCTAAGCCTTTAGTTGTAAGTTTCCCCTTCCCCGGATTTTCTGTTCTTTTGAACGTAGGAAATGTCAGTGGTTTGTTCTAAGTATCTTTGGGCAGGGACGAGACTTTTTTATTTTTTCTCTTTAGAGTCAGAGCAGGAAAGGGGCATTCAGCTTATCTTGCTCACTTCCTGAAATCCAAACAACTCTCAGAAAACTGCCTCACACCCTATCCATACAAATACATCTCTGCCCTTGGAAAGGAGCTATTTCGACTTGACAAAACTGTTTGGAACTGGTTTGAAACACCTCCATAGACTTAAGAGAAATAACTTAGAAAGTCTGAGGCAAAAATTGGTGTGGTTAGTTTTCTCCTGTGGAAAAAATTTAGAAAAAAAAAAAAACTTTCTTTATTCAGAGAATGGGACTCCAACTGGCTGCCCACATTCTCCAGTGGACTGATGACAGATAAATTCAAACTCTGCCCCAAAGTCTGTGTGCCCACTGAGCAGGGGACATCTGCTTATTCTCAGAGCTCCCCTTGTCCTGGCTGGAAAAATGTGCTTTGAGATCTGTGTGTGATGGAAATGACAGGTTTTGAATAAATCTACTTGCCCTCAGTCAGATCAAATATATTTTAAAATCATTAAAAGGACATTAGGATTCTCACATATAAAAAGGAGGGGGGGGAGAATTCTAATGCAAAGCTTTCTGTCTAAAAAAGAAAAGAAAAGAAAGAAAGAAAGAAAGAAAGAGAAGAGAAGAGAAGAGAAGAGAAGAGAAGAGAAGAGAAAAGAAAAGAAAAGAAAACTAGTTACAGGCAGCTAAGTCATTTGTAAAAATCAAGTACATTTCCGAACACAGTGAGTGTCTCAGACAATAACCTATGTCACTGTCCACAGCTTTCTTCGGCTTTCATGGGGAACACAGAGCTGTCAGGGCCCAGGTTCAGGAAGTGGCCATGAGCAACTTTGTCACTTGACGTGACTCTGAGATGTACCTGCACACTGGATGGTATACCTAGTGTGGTCTTGGGAACATGACTATGTTGTGGGGTCCCTATGCTCATCTTTGCCTAGTTGGTGCCACGAGGAATTTGCTCATTGTTATCAACTGAGACAGTGGGCGTATTCGTCTGTCAGCCCTCACCACTCGTGTGGAAACCCTTGGCTAACACTCATCGGAGGAGCCAGCCTTAGAATATGGGAAAGTTCCATTATCAAACCACTGGATTTGTAGTCATAACTCATTGTCAGAGTTAAAAATAAAACCCAGCCGCCCCAAATCATGACATCTCATTCTTTTTACTAGAATATGATTATTTACCATTTTTGAATAAATTCCAGTGGCATTTTACTTACTAGGCTGCTCTGATAAAGATTCGATGTGAGAGGCATTCAGGCAATTTTTTTAACCCTTTAAACAACTTGTTTATTTGTTTACTTACTTTTGCCTTAAACCGTGGTGTTTTGTTTTATCTTTTTTTTTTTTTTTTTGCTTTTTACTAAAAAAAAAAAAATAGATTTGTTTCTCATATAACATATCCTGATTACAGATTTCCCTCCCTGTACTCCTCTCAGTCCCTCCCCACATCCCCTCTTACCCAGATCTACTTCCTTTGTCTCTCATTAGAAGAAACAGGCTTTTAGGGGTTAATAATAAAATAAAATGTAATAAGATAAAACAAAACCCATCGTATCAGGGTTGGATAAGACAAATAAAGAAAAGGAAAATGACATAAGAATCAGAGACACACTCATTCACACACTCAGGAATCCCCCAAAACACTAAACTGGAAGCCATAATATACATGCGGAGGACCTGGTGCAGACCCATGCAAGTCCTGTGCATGGTGCCTGAGGGTTCATATGAGCTCTGTCCGTGCTGATTCAGAAAGCTTTGCTTTCTCGATCTTCTCCGCCTTCTCTGTCTCTTATACTCCTTTTGCCTCCTCTTCCTCGGGGTTCCCTGTGCTGTATGGGGAGGGATTTGATGGAGATAATCTCATTTAGAACTGTGTGTTCAAGACCCTTCACTCTCTTCACATTGTCCAATAGTGGGTCTCCGTATTTGTTCCCATCTGCAGAAGGGACAAATCCCAGAAGCAGGAGGAAGCTCTCTGATGGTGGCTGAGCAAAGCACTAGTCTTTGAGTGTAGCAGATAGTCATTAGGAATCATTTTATTGCTACTTTATTTTTTAGGACAGTAATATTTGGTTTTACCTTAAGTCCCTGGACTACTTAGTATCTCGTTTCAGTTCCCCGAGGCAGTGTAGGGTATGGGTTTCATCTCGTGGTGTGGGCTTTATGTCAAATCAAATACTGTTGGTTACTTCCACAAGCTTTGTGCAACCATTGCCCTAGCATATCTTGTAGGTAGGACACCATTGTAGAGCAAAGAGTTTCTGCCTGCATTGGTGTTTACGTTTCTCTTTTGGTAGCATGCAGAGTCCCTTCCTGTATCCAAGACGCTAGAATGCATCGTGAAGGCTCCAGCTTGACTTCCCCATGCTCAATCTGGTGTGTAGGTGTTGTCTTTAGCAATAGGGACTTCTTGTCAGCTTGTGGAGAGCAACTTATAGCCTTGGCAAGAGCCTGTGATGTTTGTGAATTCTCATGGGACCTCTTTGGCCAGCAGCTCAATTAGATGTAATCCAATCCTGGTACTGGCAGCTTCCTTTGGTAGAAAAAAAAGCCATTTGGAACTCTGTCTCCCTCATTACTTGGCTATTTCATTTAGATAGTCTTCATGTATGTGGCTATTTTAGGAAATGTCTACTGTATTATATTCCATACCACCCTTTAAATAATCCTTCATTTTAGCTGTCTTTCCTCATACCCTCTCCCATCCTCCTGTCCTCGATCCTCCCACACCGGGCCCCCTCCTTCCAGTCATAACTATATATTCTATATATTCTATTTCTCTTTCCTAATGATATTTACCTGTATCCTCCAGTAGCTTAACCTCTGTGGTTCTAGGGATTGTAGCTTGGTCATCATTCCTTTAACAGCTAATATCCTCAGATAAGTTAAAATATACTGTATTTGTCTTTCTAGGTCTGGGATACCTCAGTCAAGATGGTTTTATTTTTTAGTTCCATCCATTTGCCTGATGGCCCACTGATAAAGGCTCTTACCACAGCTTATCTATTTATTTTTTTGGTGCTGAGGACTAAACTCAGTCTCATCTAAGCACGTGCTTCTACCCCTGCCATGTACCTCCAGCTCAACACATTTATTTTCTGCCTTAACTATTTGGGTCATATCTTCCTCCATGAAATACATTGTGAAACCTTCAATTCTCTTAGAAACTAAAGTTTTCAAATGGTGATACAAATTCAAAACATCTGGACAGAATGATAAATGTCTATAATCCCAGATAGTTGGAAGGCTAAAGCAGGGAGATGAAATAATTCCAGGCCGTAGAAGCTTCATTCCTACTAGCTAACTGATGTAGCTCTGAAAAGTACTATGAATACTATCACAGACAAGTGATCAGCATCTGGCCCAGCTACAAACAATGTGAACTACAGTGATTGTCCTGGCAAGATATGCCCACTTGTGCAACATCGGCATACATGTGGTTAGAGTAACCGAACACTTTCTGATTGGACCTAAGGCCTGCTTCACAAGATGGAGCCCATACTTGGCACTGTTACTGGGCCCAAGACAGTGGTGAGGGAGAATCAACTGCTATTATTCTGCTAAATGGCTATAATATTGAACTGACTCTTACTGACTTATTATTACATCAACAAAGTAGTATATCTCTTCATCAGAGAAGCTTTCTTCTTGAAGTAAATGGCAATTAATATGCAGATATCCAATTAATTAACATACAGAAACTAAGAGGCCACACAGTGTTCAACCTTAACTGGAATAGTCATATTGCACTCTTCTCCCCAAGAATCAGATGTCGTCACAGAAGAGAGACTGGAAAGACGATAAAAGCCAGACGCAATGGATGACTACAACAAAGCTGTTCTTTGAACACGCCTGGGCAGTTGCACACATGAACTCACAGAAGTTTTGACGGCATGCTCAAGATCTACACTAGCTCACGCCAGGCAAAATCCCAACACGGAGGAGAGGTAGACCCAGATCATATCCTAGCTGACGGAGCTGTTGGCAATTGATATCTGTTGACAAAAGGAGAGTCAGTGTGCTCTAAGGTGTGACTCCTGGTAGGTTAACCAAGCTCCAGGGTAGAGATCATAGCAGGAGAATCTTGGCAGCACAAATGGACTCCATGTGTTTAAAAGAGAAAAGAAGACATAAATATGGGTTGGTGAGGTTTGGGAGTGGATCTGGGAGAAGATGGGGAGGGAAGGAATGTGAGTAAAATATATTTATGAAATTTTCAAATAATTAATTAAAATATTTTTAAAGAATTATGAAATTATAAATTACCAAAAAAAAAAATTAAAGAATCTCAGGTCAGGCTAGGGTACACAGTAAGTTCAAGGCAAACTTTGGAAACTTAGTGAGACCCTGCCCCAAAATAAAAATAAAAGCAAACTGGGAGACGGGTCTCAGTGGTAGAGTTTTTACACAGCACACACAAGGCCCTGGATTCAACCCCACACAATAAAAGAAAAACCATCCTGTTCATTTTTTAATTCTATAGGACAGTGGTATGTAGAACATTTGTCAGTGTTATTTCTCTGGGTGAAGGCTCCAGCTTGACTTCCCCATGTTCAATCTGCCGTGTAGGTGTTGTCTTTAGCAATAGGGACTTCTTGTCAGCTTGTGGAGAGCAACTTATAGCCTTGGCAAGAGCCTGTGATGTTTTTGAATTCTCATGGGACCTCTTTGGCCAGCAGCTCAATTAGATGTAATCCAATCCTGGTACTGGCAGCTTCGTTTGGTAGGAAAAAAAAAAGCCATTTGGAACTCTGTCTCCCTCATTACTTGGCTATTTCATTTAGATAGCCTTCTAAATGTATGTGATTGTCTATGTGCATATGTGTATATCAGTGTTGTGTGTCTTTTTCTATCTCCCCTTGCCTTGCTTTTTGAGAAATACTCTCTCACTGAACCTGACTTGGTCAGACTGGCTGCTGGGCAAGCCCTGGTGATCCTGTCTTTACCTTCCCAGTGCTGGGATTAGAGGTGCACACTGCCAAACCTGCCTTTTTACATGGGTTCTGGGAATCCAAACTCAGATCTTCATGCTTTATGTTTAAGTAGCAAGCACTTTAGCAATAGAGCCATCTCCCTAGGCTTATAAGTTACATTTACATTGTTGACCAACCATTAAACTGTTCTTGAGTCAATTATATACCTTAACCTTGCCTTGATATAAGAGCTGATTCGTTTTAACATAAATTGATGTTGTCTTGATATATCCTTGCTGTTGTTATATGTTCCCCATACTTTGTTCTTCTGTAACGTTTTTCAGGGGAAAAAGTGAAGTGTCTAAGGATGTTTATCCTATATACTAAGGAGCCTCAAGCTTTGAAGGGCTTTTGAAGTCTTAAGATACTACTATCTTATTGCTCTTGGATTTTTGTTACCCATCTTCTCCTACCAGGGTGTAAACAATAATTTTTCTTTAGAGAAAAATTCCCTATTCCTGAATTCTCTACGTTCCCTCTTTCCTGAACTGCAACAGGGGCAGCCAAGAGCTAAACTTCAAGTCTGGATATATATATAAAATTCTCTGTGAGTACAGTCACAGCTTCTCTGTGAGTGCACTTCATGGTGTGCATAGTGGTAACTGGGAAACATCCTTGCTTCTTGCAGGACATTGCAGTGACTGACAGATACCTGACCTGTAAATAAAGGATGGCTCTCATTCTTATTTATCTTGGTTGCCTTAAACTTCCCTTAACATCAAAAGGCACAGTGCAATAATAACATCTGCTAGCTTGGTCCCCACTGTGAAAGCAAAGGAGAAAATTCAATTAAGGATACAGAGAATTTAAGCAAAACTCCCTGTTAGGTTACTATCATTTCCTGCCATCAAAATAAAAGACAGATTCTTTCTGTATTTACTCTTGGTTTGTCTTGCTCATGAAGTTATTAATTCCCTCTACATGTCAGACAGAGAACTCTGGCCAGAACGTAAACCTTTAGATCAACCAGAAGGCAGGCACTGTTGGAGACACCAGGTGCATGGGAATGCTTGTCCAACATGTCCTAGACAGAGGAGAGCTTTCTGGAAACATCTGTCACCGGTGCTGTAGTTTGGAGTTTCCATTAAGTCATTGGTTCTACTGTGGGTGATTTGGTCAGCCAGGATGTATTTGACACTATCTGTAGACATATGTGATTGTCACATAAAAAGATGAGCACTTCTCTATCCAGTGAGTAGAGACACCGATACAGCAAACATTCTGCAGTGTATAGGTCAACCCTTCCACAAAGCTCCTCGGTTTCCAACTGCCAGGACTGCCCCAGGTTAGGGTTGCAGAGAGCACTGGGGAAAAGAGATGGAAGCAGGGGGAGGTACTGGGAAGAGAGCAAGGCACCAACCTCTATGGGTAATAACAAAAATGCAGAAAGGGTCATGAAGTGTCCATGGGTGGCAAGAGTTCCTAAAAACAGATTCAGGAGGCCAGAGAGCTATTGTCTGTTTGAGTTTGAGCGTACAAAATGTGAACAAGCCAGCAGGAAGTTGTGGCTGCAATGGTGAGCTGACTGGAGCACTTGAGGGTATGTTCCTGTGTCTCCTCTAAATGTGCGACCAGCTTTCTTCCACCCTAACAAGAAGGGGAGAGGATGAACTAAATGTGCTGAATGCTGCATGTAATGAAATAGTTACAGATCTTTGAAAGAACATTCTGCTTTGGTTCATGGTTTTGAAACTGCAGTCCAAAGTCTATTGACCCTATTCTTACTGCTTTTGGAATTGTGGGGAGACAGCACACCAGGATGGGGAGGAGTGGTTAAAGAATCAAAAGAAGAGGGGGCAGTGGTTGCACACTCCTTTAATCCCATCACTTGGAAGGCAGAGGCAGGCGGATTTCTGAGCTCGAGGCCAGCCTGGTCTACAGAGTGAGTTCCAGGACAGCCAGGAACTCTGTCCTGGAACACAGAGAAACCCTGTCTCAAAAAACCTAAAAAAAAAAGAAAAAAAAAAAAACAATAGAGGGGAAGGCACCAAGTCTAGCCATCCCCACTTCAAGGGCATACTCTAATAACCTAGATGCTTTTTTAAAGGCCCCACCACCTTCCAGTAACACCACAGGACAGATCCAAGCCTTTAACATATGGGCCCCTGGGAGGATTCCAGATCTAAACTATAGCATATGAGGGTGGGACGGACTTGTCTCTGATTGGAAGGCAGTTCTCATTCCTCCTCCCTTAGTTCCTCTCTTATTTCTTCCCTCCTTCTCCTCTCTATTTCTGTCCATTAGATAGAGGCAGATATCTTCAGTTCTCTAGATAGCCTATTGATTCTGTTTCTGTAGAAAGTCCTAAGAGAGTCTGTTACAAAACAACGTTGAAGACATTCTAAATTGCTACCATCAATGGATTTGATAAATAGCATTTAGCATATTCATATGATAGAATTCAGAATATTCATCTGTATTAAAATTAAGTTTGAATTATTAATGGATGCATGAATAACAAATACATTAAGTTTGTGATTTTCCATTTGAACAGCTCTCGACAGTGAAATGTTGACTATACAACAGCCTTAAGTGATTCATTCAACGAGATGCCAATTATGCAAATTATTAAAAAGACAAAACATTCCTAAGCTTCAACTATGAAAAATATAAGTTGAGAAGAAAATACAGAAGTGTGTGCTGGAAGAGTGCATATCTAACTAAGGAGGGGTTGGGGTCCACTAGGGACCCAAAGAAGGCTCTGGTTTACCAGAAGAGCTTAGTTTTGTTGTGACAAATGTCTGGACCACATATGACATGATGGTGACATTTGTCCTTCCCAAGTAATGTTTGTGTTCAGTAATGCCTCTCCCCACCCAAAATATACATCTACCTTAGTCTGCGAATGAGGCCTTGTTTTGAAGCAGAGTCTTTGCAGATGTAACTGTGGTGCATCCTATGTCCACTGTTTTACTTTCCCAATGTAGAATTTAGTTCTGATCCTAAAATTCTAAAACTAGTACCCCAAACCATTCTGATACACCCTAGAGAGAATGCAGACCCACTTAAAGTGTGCACTGAAGTCTGGTGGCCCAACAGCCCCACTGACTCTAAGTTTCTCTTGGTGAAACTTGGGGGGCTGTGTGTTCCAGATATCAAGGCTACAGGTAGATGACAGTTGTCCTGGAGAGAGCAGTCTGACCTTGACTTTAATGGGCAAGAAGTACACTTTTAATTTTTGATTTATTTATTTTGGCTTGTGGAGACAGAGTCTCCTGAAGCCTAGATCGAACTTGTTACATACTGAACTCCTGATCTTTCTGCCTCCATCATGTCTGAATGCACGAAGGGTAGGTGTGTATCACCATGCACAGCAAGGACCCCTGTATTGTGTAAGTGAGATCTCAGGATGTATTTGCTCTGCAGCAAGCCCTCGTCCTGACATACACAATGCCTAGAAGTAACTATCTCATCTTTAATCTACCGTCCTCCCTGAATATCAACATTTTCAGAACTTGCAACCCAAATTCATCTTCTATTATTAGGGCTCTGTCAGTTCTCTTCAGGATTATTAAGCCATTAGTCAATGTGCATTAAAATCAAATCACAGCCTCCTCCACTGGGACCTCACGAATACTCCATAGCCAAGTAATCGTGCACATCTTTGCTCTGACTCAGAAAAGGAAATCGTAGCACAACACATTTTGCTCAATAGTAAAAACAAAGCCATGTTCACCGAGGATTTGGGTGCCAAGTATCGTAAAAATCACTCAGCTCTGCCCTCAGATGCCTGTGGGGTTGTTCACTGACATTTCAGAAAGGAGAAGGGACACTTGCACGTGGATAGGGCGTGGAGTTGTTGGTTACTTGTAACTGATGAAACTGTGCCTAGTCTTTCTTTTTCTTCTTCTTATATTTGTGTCTTTCTGTCTTTTTCCATTGGTCCACCTGCTCACCTGTTCATCTATCATCTATCTATCTATCTATCATCTATCTATCTATCTATCTATCTATCTATCTATCTATCTATCTATCATCTATCTATTTTGAGGCAAGAGCTGTCTTTGAACTCACAATCTTCTGCTCCCAGCCTCCCAACCACTGGGACTACCAGCATGTGCACACGGATTCTTTATTCCTGAATGGCCACATCTTTGGTTGAGTTATTACTTTATTTTACCAAATCTATGAAGCACTATTTTTTTTAATGAGAAGAAAACATGAATATAAGGAGGGAGGAACCAGAGGTTCTAAAATTGAAGCCTGACTTCACATTCCAAAACTACCTCCATCAACTGTGACTTGCATGAGTCACAGAGCTATTGAGGACATCAGTTTCTCCATCTACAGAGTGGGTGCAATAATTTGTATCTCCTTGAGAGCAAATAGTTTTATCTGAAATGTAAACTCAATGGTTTATATTCTAGACATCTAGAAGCAGGCTCAGAAAGTGGTGAAGGTTTTAAACAAATTGCTTTTAAACACTCCGAGTCATCAGAGAGACTCACTTTTTTCCACACACTTGCTCTTCTCAGGGTAGACAACCCCAGGGAAGTTTGGTGCTACTTTTTTTAAAAAAAAATTTATTGGATATTTTATTTATTTATATTTCAGATGTCATCCCCTCCCCCCATTTTCCCTCCCTAGAACCCCCGTATCCCATCCCCCCTCCTCTTTTTGGCTTTTATACCATTTTAATTTGGTGCTCCTTTCTAATGCTTTGACATGGGTTTCGAGGGCGTCAGGGAGGCTATGGGCATGAACAGAGAATGTTCTTGCCACACATGCAGGTTTTAGTATGAGCACCAGCCTGAGTCACAAGTGCATACCCCCACACGCCACTCCACTCCGGGCCATCTTTCTCTGCCAATGCCACCCACTGAGGCCGAGCCAGGTGTCTGTGACTCAAACCTGTCTGTGCTTTGACTTGGCACCACAGAGCTTTTGAATGGAGTCCACAAATGCGTGAGACAAAAATAGGCTAGCTAGGCCTCACCAGACCTTCATTGTTGAGGGATGATGGTTGGCTGGTGGTTATGCAACCGAAACCAGGGCCCACTATGGAAACGCCAGCTCAGTCAGACAAAAGGCCGAGTTCTCTGCCCAAGGCAAAGTCCTTTGTTCTTTTTTTTTTCTCTGCCACTCCCCCACCTTCCATTCTTCCGAATCCAATTGTTAGAAAGTTGACAGGTAAGCTGGTGACAAGTCTCCTTGGATAGCTTTCCTGTCTTCAGCTTAAAATCCTGAGAGGACTGGAGAGACTCAGTGGGGTGTCATTCATACCCAGATCCCCGTGGAAGGAAGAGATATACCCTCTGGCTAATCTTATTTCTTTGGGGCCTCAGTTGTCCTTTCTGTCATTGTACCACAGGAATCCATTAATGTCTTATTGTGCCATCAACTATTCCTGGTCACCTTTCCCACCGCCTCTTACAATTTTGTAGTAGAGAGAGATTTTTCAATACACTGGTCTTGTTTTTAAATTTTAAAATACTGGTCTTGTTTAAATAATAAAATATCTTACAAGGCTCACAACACCATCTTTTTTTTTTCAATGCTATAATTTACTCCTTTCCCTAACACAATTTGCACCCTGCCTGCTGGTGCCAGGTGACAATGGCCTATGCCATCCCCTGAGGCTTGTTCTGGCTGGGCTCTAGGTATATACTCCGACAAGTTCTCCTCCTTGTCCTTCTGGGCTGTGATGTCTCCCACCTCCCTCTGCTTCTTGAGACAGAAGAGGAAGAGTAAGAACAGGGTAGAACTCAGACCCCCTTAGACCAGTTTCAGCCAGGCCACCTGTCACTCTTGGGCAAGAAGAGCAAGAAGTGCACACAGGCCCCAGTGCTAGACACCATTTGGTCAGCTAGCAAGAACTGTCATGGGATGAAGGTAAACACCCTTCATGTGTCTCGCCCCTGGGTGCTCATCCCTGCCAGCCTTGCTCAGGAAGCCGGCAAAGCAGAGGTCAGAGACGAGTGTTTGGAGCCAGTGACAGTATGCATCTCAGCTCCATGTTTATCTATCTCTTTGGCTGCATAGCCTTGAACATCTGACTTAACAGTTGTTTTCATCTTGAAAACAATGAAGCTATCTACCTTGGTGGAGGGCTGTGAGAACTGCTGAAACTTATAAGGCAGCCAGGTTGTAGAGCTAGGAGGCTTGGGTCAAACAGCTCTGGAGGGGCCCTGATTTTCTGGTCCAACACAGTGATCTGCCAACTCCGAAGTCTCTAACCGCTGTGCCAATTTGATCAGGTTTTCCTTTTTGTTATCCCATCAACTTAGTTATCTCTGGTTTGCCCAACTAATGACTTGCTCTTTTCCAGTGCCCCAGTCCACAGTCTATAATCCCTTTTGTCTATCCTTAAAACGACCCACTGGTACACACCTCCACTCTCAGTCTCTCAGTCTTCTGTAGTCTTGCTGTTGTAGGGCTCCCTGCGTTCATTTACATCCTTTTGTAAACCAGGAGGAGCACAATAGTTTGAAGCCAGGAGCAGGGCTGGACCGAACGACAGGGCTGATTCTGGCCCAGAACATCTTGGCTACCAGGAAATGCATAGATTGTTAACGTTCGAAGTCCGTCTTTCCTCTTATAAAAATACACCCGTGCAAGCACCCCACTGAACACGGCTGTTTTTCCTGCTTGATGAGGAAGCCTCCACCCTCTGGCCAGGTCCTGTGCCTCCATTTTTTTTTTTCCTATACCCATTTGAGCACACTCATCAGTCCACCACCCTATTCTTTGAGGGATTTGTACCTCTTATTTGTGTTTGCTTCTGCGAGGTTCTCTAAAGCAACTGGGCATAGGGAGTGGAGAAGGAATCTACTGAGAAATAGCGCTTTATAAATCAAAAAAAGAATACACGAAATACTATAAGCACTAGAGGCTGGAAAGAGCTTGTGAGCCCCATGGGGTGGGGCGCAGCGTGCTAGTGAATGACAATACTGCCCTCTGGTGGTCAATTTGAGGAAGACACCCATAGGTTGCAGGCTGCACCAGGGTTCTCTGTAAGTTTTCCCACTAATCCCAAAGAAACCATAATTGAACAATGTAAGGAATTCCCCATGAAACCCTTAGGTTACAAAGACTCAAAGGAGAAAAACTCATGTAAATATTCAATTGTTTTAGAATGTGAACGTTTCCTTTCATTTTGTTTTATTATTATTTTTTTTGCACTAGGCAAAAATGCCACATTCCATTATTGTACGTTTTGGTTTTCACGTTGTGTACTCTGTCTATAAACTTGTAACTTAGTTCTCTATGAACTAGACACCTGGCTTCAGTACTTTCCCCTGGGCCCAGTGAGAACAGTCATCGGTAGGTGAATGAATTTGATGAAGCCTCTTTTTCCTAGGCTGCCCCTTTAAAGTTTCAATGGTTCCGTGTAAACTCCTCCAGCCTGGGGTGGAAAGAAACCTGCAGTGTGCTTGGGAGTTGGGTGGAGGACTGGAGTCCAGAACAGCACAATCCTTTTGCTATGTTTTCACTCTGGGAAGTATAACCTTGGACGTTTAACTCTCTGTTTCTTCATAAATTAACCGACTTCTGATTCTCATTCTGCTACAGTTTTGTGTGGAAAAGAAGGGCAAAATTTAAAAAAAAAAAAAAAAAAAAAAAAAAGAGTGCTTGTAGTTTCTTCCAAAGGAACAGCTCTGTGAAAACCAACTTTTGCAAAGCAGAAAAATACCGTCTATCAGAGACAGAACACCAAAGTTAGGATCAGTGCAAGTGCCTGTCACACCAGCAATCTGGACATGGAAGTGTGCGGACCCAGAGTTCAAGACCACAGTCACAAAGAGAGTTCAAGGCCAGTCTGGACTACACGAGGCCTGTTCAAAACAAACCAAAAAAAGCCCGCAAAGTCTCATTATGGTTGCGCATTTTCTTGTGTGGAATATAATTGCCTGGTCAGTTGAAGGCCTGGTCTTGACAACAAGTGATGTTTCACTGTTGGTTAATTTTTAAAGATTTATTTGCTTGTATTTTATGGGCACACAGGTTTTGTTTACATGTATGGCTACATACCACATGTGTGCCTGTTATCCAGGGAGACCGGAAGTTACAAACAGCTGGGAGCCACCATGTGGGTGATGGGGACTGAACAAGGATCTTCTACAAGAACAGCGAGAGTGCTCTCAACCTCTGAGTCATCTCTCCAGACCCAGACAAGTGATTTTAGAATGAAATAATAAATAGCACAATTCAGAAGAGGGAAATCTAAACAAACACAATGAGGAATGTGTGTGAATGTCACACTATTCTCTACAATCCCAGCCCCTTCCCATCATGGGCCCGGCAAGTGATGGTCGCGGAGCAGGGCTCCCTCTGGTGAGATGGGGTGTGTGTACGAGGTTCCTCTACCGTGGAAGTGACTGTCCACTGGTTTTACAGGCATCTTCTTTTTGTAGTAGTAGCAAAGTGTACCTAATATACTTGCTCGTCCATTATGTTAGAGGCAGTCACTGTCCAGACGAACATTCTCAATGATGTGCGGCCATTGTGCTATCTAGCGTTCTGCATTCTGTCCTCATGAATCTGACCACTCTGAAGTGAGATCATCCGGACAGCATGCGTCACGGTTTCGTTCCTGCTTGAGACTGAATCATACTCCACTGCACAGATGCACCTTTGCCCATCCATTTGCCTGTCAGTAGACATTGATCACTCTCCTCCCCCCCCCCCCCCCCCCCCCCCCTTGAGCTACTGCAAATAACCCTGTTATGGGAATAAGTGTAGACATCTGCTCAGGACCCTACCTTCAGTTCTGTGTCTATCTAATAGAATTGTCGTGCTGTTTTTCCACAGCAAACTCTGACAAAGCAGACAGCTCCGTGTTCTCCTGCCCTTGACCAAACTTGGGATTCTCTGTTTCTTGATCACAGTCACCTTGAGGTGGCTTGGCTGCCTGCTTCTGATTTGATGTGACACTCTTCCTAGGAGCTTTACAAAGCGGCAGTTTCTCATGGTGGTGCCTCAGAACAGAGCGCAATGCCATAGTGGGCACAGTTAGTCATGATCTACTGAAAGCCAGTTCACCGTGAGACACAGCTTTCCCCAGAACCACCCATTCTTTCTGCTTCCCCTACTGCTGCACCTAAAAGTAGGCTGGGAGCAGAACACTCAGACTTTGGGGAACCTCAGAGTCCTTGTGACCTAGTGTCTGGGTGGCATCTGGAGGGTGAGCAGCAGCCAAGCTGGACCACACAGCCCCAACATTGTAAAATCACCCTCTTTGTGGCTAGAGCTGCCCATGGTCTGGTAGCTGTCCTGAATGGGTGGGGCACCACGCCGATGTCCAACCACACAGTGGTTTCCATGGAGCCTGGGAAAAGTGAGAAACCCTGGATTATGAGGGAACAAGACCCAAAGGACAAAAATGACTGAGTGGGAAGCCACCATAGCCCTGGCCAGGTCTGGGAAGGAGACGGGATGGGAAGCCATCTAAATATAGTCTGTTTACGGCCAATGATGGGCTCTCAGACACTGTTTGTGTGTGAGTGGGTGACTGCCACTCCAGCAAATGACTAAACCAGCATTTTATCACCGGATTTTACTTGCATCTAAAGTGCTTTTATTGTCCGTACCAGAGAAGGAAAACCCCAGACTGTGGTTGGAAGATAGGCAGACTTTCCCATGGGAGTTTGCCATCTATGCCTGTTGGGTGTTTGAATATTTAAAACAAAGAAGGTCTGAAGTAACCACTTGTCTTTCACATCCCAATATTCATCTTATTTCCGGTTTCTGACTGAAAAGTGCTACATCCACTCTTCCTTTTTCCAACGAGTTGTATCAAAATCCACGTGAGCATTTCAGATGCTGGGGGACTGGTTGCCATTTTACTTGGGACAATGAAGGTATCCTGAGCTCTTGGCAGAAACCTACCTTTGTCATCTTACTCATTGTGGACTGAAGACTTCTGTCTCCATCAGTTGTCTTCACCCTTGGAGACATGGGAAAATGGCCTGAGCAGATTCTCAAAGCTGCACAAATACCAGGCTTCACCCTACCTGGCTCAGTTCTGAGCTGTTAGAGTGGGATGCTAAGCCTGGCTGGTCCAGTCTCAAACTGAATGTGGGTGGAGGGCTGTTGTTCCAGCAATGGTACAAATGAATGCAGGGGCTGTTCTAATTGTGCATTCTAGTAACAAAAGCTCATCTTTGTTTTAGTTATTTTTTCTTAACGGACACATAACTGTACAAGTACAGGATCTGGTATGATGTGGTATTTCTAGTTCTTTCCTTTTTCCCAATACCCAGAGCACCTCACATACCAGTTAGACTCCTCCTGCCTTACTACTGAGCTAGCTATATCCTCAGCCCCTTTTTGTATTTTGTATTGTTCAATAGGGTCTCATTAAGTTGCTCAGCCTGGCCTTGAATTTATTTAAAGCCCAGGCATACCTTGAACTTGTCACCCTCCTGCCTCACCAGCCTCATGGAGCTGGGATTACAAGTCTGTGGCACTGGGTTGAGCCAAGGTGGTATCTCGATGCAAGTAAATATGCAGTACAAGTGTCATGATCAGATCAAGTGAATGGCAATCCTGGTAACTCAGGCTCTGACCATTTCTTGCTGTAACGGGTACTTGAAAGATGACAAAGAGACTGGAGAGATAGGCCTGGGCTACTCTTTCAGTAGTTCAATTCCCAGCACCAGCATGGCAGCTCACAACTGTCTGTGACTTCAGTTCCAGGGAATCCCATTTTCTCTTCTGCTTCACATGATCCTGCAAGCATATGGGTCACATAAGCTCACAATGCAACCATATAAATATAAAAATAAAAGATCAATACATATTTTAAAAATGAAACCCTTCAAAAGGGACTCCCATGGCAGGGAAAACATAGGATCAATCATCCTATGAACACATCAAAATAACTGTGAAGGTTGATATTCAAAGAACCATGTGCCTTTTCTTCTCTGTGTATGTGGTAGAGGATGAGCTGAAGCAAGTCCACCAGCTGGCCGTTTGTACGGCAGTTCCAGCTTCATCAAGTTGGTACCTGTCTGAGTTTGAGCCATTCTGGAAGCAGAGTCTAGAGTGTGCCTCTGATGCAGGTGGTTTACTGGGGAAAGAAATTCCAGAAAGCAAGATGGGGACCTGAGACAGAAGACTGACTGATAAGAAAAGTCAGCAGAATGACCAAAATATCTGAGCCAACTTCCCTGTCCCAAGTCATTTTCATGTCTGATGCTTATTTCCTTGTTCTAGCCTAAAATTTAGATTCCTGCCTGAAATTACTTCTTTGATAAGCCATTAGAAACAGTGATCATGGGAATATTCACAGAATTTTGTTTATTGCCTTGCTTGTTCCTTGACTATTTGTGTTTATTGTCTTGCTTGTTCCTTGACTATTTACATCTATTGTATTGCTAGTTCCTTAACCTAGAACTGACCTTAATATTTGCATGTAATTAAAATGGTATAAAAGTATAAAGGAGGAGGGGGTATGGGATAGGGGGAGTCTAGGGAGAGGAAGTGGGGAAAGGGGATGGCATCTGAAATGTAAATAAATAAAATATCCAGTAAAAAAAAAAAAAGGAAATGCCCACAACCTGTCAGTCATCCATAGGGGGAAAAATCCATTTGACTATCAAAAAAAAGAAAGAAAAAAAGCAAAAGAAAGAAGGAAAGAAGGAAGGAAAGAAAGAAAGGGAGAGAGAAAGAAAGAAAGAGGGAGAGAAAGAAAGGAAGAAAGAAAAGAGAAAAGTCAGCAGAGACTGTGGCTGGACTACAGTGGTAACTAGGCTGGCCCTCAAGTGACCTTGTGAGGAATGGTGAAGAACATACCTCAGAAACTGTGTCCATTCATGGAATGGATGCCTGAAATAATCACCTTGTGAAGAAAGCAGGTGCAGTGAGGCTCACGGTTTTGGAATGACAGTCAACGGCCAGTTGACTTTTGGGCTGTGGGGAATCAGCATATCTCAGAGGAAGCACATGACAGAGCAACCATGTCACCTCATTGCAAAAGGGAAGAAAATGAAATGAAAAAAGAAAGAGGTTGGGTCTCAGTAAACCCTTCAAGGGAACACTTGCAATGATCAGAAGGCTCTGGGAATTGATCAGAGTTCAATTCCCAGGACCCACTCGGCAGCTCACAACTGTCTGTCTGTAATTCTATAATCTGATACATTCACTCAGACATACATGAGGGCAAAACACTAATGCACTGTGGGGAAAATATGGCTGGGGAACCCAGGGTTCCTCCTGCCATGCTGTGGGTAGTTGGCTGGGAACGCTCTGGGTTCCTCCAGCTGGAAGTTAGGCCCGGCTGCTCATTAACTAAAAGCTTCTCCACGGTTCCTCACGGTGCGGCCCCAACACAGGAGGAAGTCCTTGGGTTTCCAAAACTGGTTTATTGGCATGGTGGATAGTGGATGGATCTAGATTCACACCCCCACAAAACCCAGGGCGGACCTGAGTTAAATAGGGAGGGGAGGAGGGGGGAGGGGCTGGGGAGGAATGCATAGTTGACTCCACCCTCTTGCCTTCAGGTACCTCATTAGTATGCAAATCTCTCTAGGGCCTGGGGGCCTGTTTATCACACCCACCACCTGTGACTGAAGGGTAAAGATGGAATGGAGTTTAGACCTCATGTCAGGCCCAACAATGCACTATTTTAAAAAAATGATTAAAGTTCTATTTCCTCACAAGGACACCACACTTGGAGGCCAGCCTTTAAGACAGGCCTTTGAGAGTCACTCCAGATCCAAACTGCAGCAATGTTTTTCCCCCAACAGTCAAGAAGCTTGGAATTTCCCGCTGGCTCCTAACCCCCATTAGTGAAGAGTCCCTACTACTGGGCTGTACTGGACAAAGGTACTATCGGGAATTTAGGAAAAGTCCTAAGGCTGAAGGGCGACAGCCAGGGCACCCACCTGAGCATGTTCAGAGATTCTTACTGCAACCACACAGAAGCTGGGTGGGTGGAAATGTGGCCCATTTCTCAGCATCAGGACTCAGGGAAAGGCAGCCATCACTGGCAATCTAACTAAAGATACACAACTATGGGGCTTGATAGTTCGCTCAGTGGTTAAGAACACTGGCTGTTCTTACAGAGGACCCAAGTTCAATTCACAATCATCTATAACTCCAGTTCCTTGGAATTAAACACCCTCTTCTGGTCTTCGCTGTCACACGCACTCACACAGACATACACATAAATAAATCATAAAATACATCTTTAAAAAAATACACAAATATATCAGCCCCCCCCCCCAAAAGTTACAGGCAAGGCAGTTTATCCTGAGCAGCTTTGGAAGTCCCTTGAGCTCTGTCTACTAGGAGGCAGTAAACTGATCATGAAGCCAAGGTTGCCAGTGGCCTGTGGTCTTTGTGATGTTAACCCAGTATCTAGGCTCCTCAACTCCAGGATAAAAGGAGACATTACCATATACCTCTCAGCCTGAGGCTCAGACCAAGTCTTGTCCCAAATGAGCAGTGTAGACAGTTCGGTGACTTAACTTCAACCTTGTCTAGGTCCTCCAGTGCACACCTCCTGCTCCCCGAGCTTGCACCTGCAGTGAAGGCCCTGGATCAAAGTGGGAAAGTGAGCTGCATTGTGGACAATCTCTGACTGTTGTCTCCCCCTGGAGTTGCTCGGAACACACTGGCATATAACCAGAGCTCTGAAGGTGACAAGACAGTTGCCAAAAGGCCTTAGGGGGAGTCTGTACTCTTTAAAATTTTGAATAGGGAGGGCTCAGCCTATTTCTGCCAAGTTTCAAACTACCAGCTGAATCTGCCCTCATGCTCAGTGGAGGTCACTCCAGCTGGAGTTGAGAGTCAAGGTCTCCTTCTTTGAGAAGCTTACCTCCAGGAGCATACTCTTGCCAACTGCTCCCAGCAGAGGAGACTAAAAACCCAGACAAGTTCTGGAGAGGCAGTTACAGGGCAAAGGGGAGATAGTTAAGTAGGTTCCTAATAGGGAACCCTTTCTCTCAATAGTGACGCTTGCCTGTCTCAACACAGAACTGGCTGAGCACCTTGGGTAAGTGCCTGGCCAGGGCATTGATATAACAATATCCAGTAGAAAGTCTGCATTAATTTGAATCGCTCCAGAGTGGCTGACAAACAGGACCAACGCCTTTGACAAGGAGTCGAAGTGTAGAAGTAATGGGACAAATTGACTTTAAACCAGACAACGGGCACAAAGCATCTATCACAGCAAGCTCACAAATGTGTTCACAACCAGTAGCCATGGGGTAGACACGGATCTCACCTGGGAAAGGGGCAGAGTTACTCTCCCAATTGTGAGTCCTTGTCTTTCTGCTTAGAATCACGGCACTCTATAACAAGGGCAAAGCTATAGTTGGCAGGAATCTCTCTCTCTCTCTCTTCAGGTTTTCATCCTGAAGCCAGCATTCCTGGACTAAAGTTTCGTGCATGGGCTCACGAGGATGGTGTGTGTGAGCCTACTGAGAACAGAAGCATACTTACAGTTAACAGGAGTGCTGGCTGCCTTTATGACCACAGAAGCCACTCCTGTTCTGCTGCTGCTGCCACTGTGACAGACAAACACGTTCTCAGAAGCCCCTGAGAAGATTTTTCACAATGGAAAATTGTTCAAACTTGATCAAATGGATTCTCTCCTGAGTCTCTCCTCTCCAATTGTACTTTGATGCCAGCTCAGCACCGGCATGATAACGCTTATCATGTGCTTGTGGATACGCTCTGACGGCTGTGTAGTAGAATATAGTTGGAAAAGCCGAGAGGGTGAACTTCAGTTTGTCAGTTTGACCACCTTCCAAACCAAATGGTCTTCGTGTTACCTTGCTATAGAAGACTTAGTTTCCCCAGCTGAAAACCAAAAAATGGTTTCTAGTAAGACCTAATGCTGTATGGATAATTGTGTGGACCGAATCAGGTTATGATCTCACTACTGTGTCAGCCACAAAGTATGTGCTTAGTCGTGGTAGCTATGACAGTTGGGTATCGGAAGACTTTTCATGTAGCTAAACATGCTTCAGTGCTTCCTGACTTGTTTCTCATCCGGGACACCTGCTTCTCTGAGTGGGTACACTGAGACTTCACTTTAGCTTGGGACGGAAGAGTGTAAGCTCAATGACACTAATCTACCATCAGCTACATCCAAAGAGCCATAGATTCGAAGGAGTCAACATAGCCATGGTTTTGCCTGCAAAGATGCCGCATGGTAACGCGTTAATATGGGTGATGCTGTGAGACGTCTGCAGGCTTTCCTCATCCTGCAACCTCGGTTGTTTCCGATCTGCGATCTGCGTGGCGCTCCCGGCTAAGGCAATATTTAGGGAAATCGTTAGCACGTAATGGTAATATAAGAAAAGAAAAACTATTTCAGAAGTGTGACCCAAACTTCCTGAAGAAATTAGAAAAAAAATGCACAAACTCAGCCTTTGTGAAGGAATAAAGATAAATGATGATAAAGACCAGAAGTCCCCTACATATAAAACCAAAATTAGCAGGTGAAACAATAAAATGCAGGCTAGCTCTTTAAGAACAATCTGAGAAACCCTGAGTTTGATCCTCAGGAACAATGGCAAAAAAAAAAATCATTTTTTTCAGAACTGTAGAAATTAATAAGTGCTCATGATAACCAATTTGTGACATTTTAACTTACCCTCCTGCACTCTTGTCTTTAGTCCTCGATGGCAGTAATGGTTAATATGGATTCTATCTGATAGGATCTAGAATCATCAAAGAGACAAGTCTCCAGGATGTGTGGGATTAAATTAGGTTGGGGTGGGAAGATATCCCTTAACTGTGGGTGGCTCGGTTCTACGGACCAGGGTCCTGAACTAAATTTAATGAATAAGGGTGTTCTGAGCACAGGCTTCATTGCTCTCTGCTTCTTGACTGCAGGTACCATTTGAGCAGCCTCAAGTTCCTGCTGCCACATCCACGCCCTTCCATGGTAAGCTGCACCTCTACTGTCAGCTAACATTAACCCCTCCTTCTCCAGGTTTTCCTCATGTCCGCCGCCTATAACAGCAACAAGACAAGGAGCTAATACAGTACTCTTTGAATCCAGCAACCTAGCAGGCTCCAGACAGGGTGCAAAGGGCATGACAATCCTTCAACTTCCATCTTGAGGGCACCGTCACTATCATATCTAACAGTTTCTTGGGGGAATTCCCCAAGAATTTTTGTGATGTGAGCCAACCTGGGAGCTCCCTGGCGGAAGAGGCAGTGAGCAGAGTCCTGTGCCCCAGTCGTTTACCCATAAATACCAGTGGTCATTGTTTGCCTGAGGTGGAGTTGCCAATTGCAGCTAAATAAGAGGCTATTCAAAACCCATGAAGAAAAATCTACATACAGGACTAGATGTTTATTCGGGATGTTGAAAAGTACTGACATATACTGTGCCCATGTGCAGGCTGGAATTCCGTAGGAATTACTTAAGAAAGACAATATCTTACCTCTGGCTTTGAGCTTTATGAAAATGAGAAATAAGACTAAGCAGGATTCTAAATAACTGTTGTACTTAAGATGTGGCCCAATCCAGAGGAAGCTCTCTGCAAGGAATAGACTTGCCTAAAAAAATTAGTTCTATATCTAGAGATCACTATTTTTTTTATTATTTGGTTTTTTCGAGACAGGGTTTCTCTGTGTAGCCCTGGCTGTCCTGGAACGCACTTTGTGGACCAGGCTGGCCTCGAACTCAGAAATCCGCCTGCCTCTGCCTCCCAAGTGCTGGGATTAAAGGCATGCGCCACCACTGCCCGGCAATAATAATATTTTATACCAATTTTAATGCATTTGGAAGGAATTTTTAGATTTTTAAATCTTAACTGTCTTTTAAGATCCAAAAGCCAAAGCATTCTACTATGAGAAAATGACATATCTCGGGGGAATTTAATGTTTCAGAGTCATTTTAGTACTCTAAATATTGGCATGTGCCTTCTAATTAAGTATTTTCAAATGTCTTTTACCTATCCTCTTTATCTATTTGTTTATTCAAAGATATGCATACTAAATAAAAAATGACTCAGTGAAGAAAAATGTGGAAGCCTCAGGCATGTTCCAAAAGGAGGGTCTCTTCAGAAACTCCCTTTATGTGGCCCATGGCTTCCAGCGGTTACTATTCTATCTGTTCCACAGTAAAAGGAAGTTAAAATGAGGAGTGGTGGAGAATTGGCCTAAGAGTTCGGTTCTTTAGGCCAGGTTTATATTGATCAGATGCAGTTCTATTTTGTGTTAATGTTATTTTTCTCCTGTGGTCTGTTAGAATGGATCATCTGCTCACAACCCTGAAGATGTGTGCGCTAGCGTGTAGGTGAATATGTGAAATTAAGTGATTATTTTAAGATGGAAAAGTCTGTGTGTCACATACATCTGTTTGACTTTTGTCCTCCCATCATCCAACTGCCATACAGAATAACTTCCAACAACAAATGAGAAAAGCTGGCTGTTCTGCTTTACAAATTACTACATACAGGATAAACACTGTTTGCCGAGAGCAGGTGGAAACCTCCATCCTCCAGCACGAACACGGAGCCCTCTTAGCCTCTCCTGTAAGGAGCATTGTTTTGAGAATGGCAAGTCTGAACAGATTAGTCCAACAAGGAACAAAGCCTGGGGAGGGAGGAATCCGATCATTATCTAATTGTTTCTTCCTATGGCATGACCAAGGCTTCCGTGGTGTCAAGCGCTTCAACCAAGCGATGTGTGATGCTCTGAGACACACGTGGGTGTTGGTCAAGTTTGCACAACAACACACTCTGCAGTGAGAGACCATTAAGTGAGTAGGCAGAAGGAAACTGAAAACCGTCACAAGAAAACAGTGACCCAAACTGGAACCTGGCTGGTGTAAACTTGGCAGAGATGGGCTTGGCATGAGTATGTGTTTCACTATAGACGTTTGTGCACTGTTGCACAAGAGGCCAGGTGCTGAGTTAATGATTGAATGATAAGATTTTGGACAAATATGAAAGTTTGGAGTGAAAGGGTTTTTTGACAAGTTTTTGAAATGCATTCATAAAGGCCGACCATGTGCTATCTTTTGAAACCTTAGAGAAACATTTTTTGAAATATAAAGTTCAATTTTATTAAACATATGGGTAATCTCAAAATTATCCAGAATAGTAAAAGTAATTTGAAAATAATTAAAATTCAGAAAAACTTCAGGTGTGTATCCAAGTTCTGAGCAAGTCTAATATGATGTAAAATGGCTGAGGGAATTTACAATGCACAGGTGTGTAAAGTAATTGAAGGGGAAAAGTTCAGACATTAATTAGCAAGAATTATGAATATCTTTGTTGGATTGTTTTTCTCTTAAATTGACATGTTTAAGCATATGTATAAAGAAATATTTAAATTACAAATACAGACCCTAATTCTTACTCATGGAAAGAAAACTTTATAATGGTTTATACTTTTGCCATCAATCACTGGATGAAACATAGGAGGGAAACAAAATGGGGGTCTAAAGCAAAAGAAAATATGATTTTAAGTAATTTTGGAAATTTATCCATTAAGTCTTATAGTGTCAAACTGTACTTCATCAAAATCCAGCCAAATAAGCACACATACGCTCAGAGATTATCTCTGCTTAGAACTGGAGAGAAAAGGGTTAATAGTGCCAAAAGCCAGCCCCTGATTCCTGTGTGCGAAGGTTTTAAGTATTGTTACACTTAGAAAACAATATAACATTTACACAGAGAGGATGTCAAGAGTCATCAGGACTGTGCCAAGAGTTGGGACAGGACAGTGGATTTACATGTTCTCAGGTGGACAAGACTAGTTTTATTTTCTTTTTAAAAGGTCATAAAATTATTTAAAGAAAGAAAAGATGCATAAAACATTAGAATTACAAAGAAGCCCACTGCACTAGTGTTGATAGCATGAAGCAGAGTACTTTCACTTAAGGTGTTGTGCTCAGTAGACCACTGTGCAGAGAAGTGAGTACAATGTTTAGCTGAGTACTGTGCGTGTTAAGTACTCCATGACAAATCCCAAAGGGGGTGAAAGAGGCCTTGGTACCAGACCCATGTAAAAAAGCTGAGAAGACTTTGGGAAGAATATTTAGAGTTGGAAGAACCTAAAAGAGCATCTCATAAAATCCTCAAAATGTTTGAGAAGTCTGGGAGTTGAGTATGTTAAAGACAGTGAAGAAAATCCCCTCTGAAACTGGAGACAGAAGATCTCTGCTGTACTCGGGTAGAAAGTTCATCAAGAGCAGGCTGTCTCTACAGTAATGGAGGACGGGACGACTACTAAACTATGATCTAGCAGAGATTCCCAGAAAACACAGACAACACTTCCTGATTTCTTCTTGCCTCTTATTAAGTGAAGGAGTTTGGGGGGAGGGTATTTAAAACTTCCAACTTCTGTAGACATCAAGTGATCCTAACACTCAGGAAAAGGCACCTCCTTAAAATTTAAAATACGGACACAGAGACACAGAGGACTGTGTCTGTGTCTGCATAAGATGGTGGATGAGAAACCTCACCACTGAAACTCATAAAAGAGAATAGTAAAGATAATATGGTCTTATGGTTCTATGCAAGGGACCAGGTCTGTAAACCAATTTATCAAGCTGGAGGGAGATCTCTGCAGGGAGCAGATGGTAAAGCTGAGATTGGAGCCCAGGTATATGGCCTCTCCACACCTGCCCATGGCTTGCAGAATAAAGCTGCCCAAGTAACAGTGGTGGAAACTACAAAGAAAAGGGTCGCTTTCTATCTACATCAGATATGCAGGCCTAGGAAAGTTGCAGTGTAGGAGTCCAGGCAATTGTCAGAAAGAGACTCCTAATCTCCCTTTCTCCACAGGCCAGAACTCCAGGAACACTGAGGTTGCAGAGGTTAGTGGTTCCTACTTTACCACACAGTACCATGAGAAACCCACTAGAAGCAGAAAGATCTAAGAACTTCACCTCCCGGCACACAATACAGCTGTGCCAGCAATTCCTTCTATATGTGTTCTTTATCTCTTGGATTTTCTGTTTCTTCTGACATGACTGTCTCATGGTGATTTTGCTTCTTTATGGACACTGTTCATTTAGGTTTTAGGGCTGTTGTTTGTATCTCTATCCAATTTACTATAAGGCATTCTCCTATACACCAGCCACACCCCATCCTACTCTCCTCTTTTATTCCTGTTCCTTTTCTTCTTTCATTTGTACCCCCTCCACCTGTTACCTCTTAATTACAACCTTCTATCATTTTAATGAGTTCTGAAATCTGTGGATCCTAACGGTATTTTATGTTCCCCACTCCTAGCTGATTTACCCACCTTGAGTTTTTTTCAAAGTCAATCTAATAATTCTTAATGTCATGCATACTATCTGCTTCTCAGTCCTAATTTTATTAACTAAAACTAGGGTATACTCCAAATGACCCTCAATTGTTTACACTGCAATGGTTACTGAAGACAAAGGGTCCATTGTTGTCAATTGACTAGTACAAAAATTGCATGGTGGCAGCATCAAGCCGCTGTGGTTACACTCCTAATTAATAACCTACCCGGGGGATAATGTACAGTTTATAGCAGGCACTCAAGGCTCCTAGTCTAGGCAATTATTTTCTAAACTACAACCAATGCTACCACATCGAAGTTCTACTTCATATTGAATATTGTAAATACTTCAACTGAAGGAATAATTTTAATTCAGTTGACAGGATAATTTTAAAAGTGAATCAAGCAAAGAAGTAACACCAAGTGTGTGTAAATCCCAATGCAGTAACATAAGAAACACATACAGGAAGAAGGAGAAGAAGGAAAAGGAGGAGGAAGAATAAGAGGAGGAGGAGGAGGAGGAGGAGGAAGAACAAAATCCCAATTCCTCCAAAAAATTATTAACACTACAACAATGACAACTAGCAAGAGTGAGTTAGATGAAATCCAAGATAATTCAAAATAACAATTATAAGTATGTCAAAGACACAAACAGCTGAATGAAATAAGAAAAATGATGGGTAATATGAACTAGGCATTCAACAAAGACAGAAATGCTAAAGGCAAACCATTCTAAAATGTGGAAAGTAAAAGACACAGTCAAATAGACTCTATACAGAGTCTAAGCAAAAGAGTGGATCAAGAAAGGACAATGTATCTGAGCCCAAGACAACTTGGAGGAACCTGAGCAATCTGATAAGGACAGAAATAAACTAGTAAGAAGGTACCAATAGGAATTCATACACAGCACTCTGACAATGTCAGAGTTATACATTGTATGGATAGAAGAAGGAATACATTTTCAAAAGAGTCATCACTGAAAAGTTTCCAGAGTTAGAATACAAGATGTCAATCCAGTGAGAGATATTTGGTATACCAAATTGTCAAAACCAGAAGTAAAACACTATACTTACAAAACAGAGGAAGTATATTGGACATAGCAAAAGAAAAATACTATGCCATAATAAAGGTGGGCCCAACACAACAATGATTAGATTATTCAACTGAATATTAAAGTCCAATGAGCTTGGAATGACATATATCAACTTCTGAAAGATAACAACTGTTAACACAGAATATTATACTCTGCAAAGGTATCTGTCATAGTAGAAGAAATTAAAAAAAATAACTTTTAGTGATAAGAATAAACTAAAGGAATTCATGAGTAGTAAGCCAGCTCTGCAAAAGATTCTTGTAGGAGCTTTTCTGACTGAAGAGAAAAATAAATCCATCCATGAGACCACAGAAAAGAATAAACCATATTAAAATGATACTAAGCAAGAGAAGAAGAGAAGAAGGAAGGAAAGAAGGAAGGAAGGAAGAAAGGAAGGAAGAAAGGAAGAAAAGAGAAAGAAAGAGATTTTGAGCAAAGATCAAATCCAGGCTCTCTGCTGAAAAGATGAACTAAACAGGAAACTGAGAACTTAAAACTCTTTCCTAAGACCTCAGAAATGATTCTTATCAGAATCAAAGACCCATTCTGATAAGAGGCTGACCAAAATGAAGATAAAGTGGGGTTTATCTGGAGGGACTTTTGAGCACAGTCTTCATCTAATGGAGTTCAGTCTCAACGTTCATAGGAACGCTATAAAATTTTTAGGAAATCCATACTGTCAGAAGCATCATCAGCTTAGACTGAAGTAGCCGAATATAACTCAAAAGCAACAAGGCCTCTGCACTCTCACACTGACGAGGAACAGGAGTAGGCTGAGAGACATGCATGATTGCACATGCGCTCTTGCTTTCCTCAGAGTGGATGAGAGTGTTTCAGAGAATGAGTCCAAAGCCTAGAAGGTGGGGCCAAGATCTACAGCAATCAACTGGAGACTGAGTAACCTCGAAGCCAAAACAACTACACAGCTGCTTGGACCAGTGAATCACCTGATTCCTTTCCTCTTCTGGCTGTCTTAACTTGCCCACCACTGTCCAACAGGTGTCTGTGCTGGGGAAGCATGATTCTTCTCTGAACTCAGAGAAACTACACTCTGAGAGCTAAATCTAGTGAACATTCAAGGAGAAAAAGAGAAGAGCCCAGGAGACTAGCAACGAAACATGAGATCTCTGCAGCGTGCTCCAGCTAGTGCTCCCCAATGACAACATTGAGGCGAAAAGGTGAGAGGTGCAGATGTGTCAGAGGGAGGCAGATCATGACTTACAGAGGTAACTTTGCCATTGCTAGTTCAACTTGTCACAGAAATTGTAGGATTTACTCTAAAAGGAAATAAGAATCAGGAAGACCATTCTGCTGGTAGGGTGAAGGCCCCAGTGTCCTTGGGAGCAGTCTTCTTTTTCACATTGTGTTCACTCTGAGACATTCCTCATTGGACTTGAGAAAGTTTTAGTTAACAATCCAATCCCCAGAAGGGATTCTGGGATGATGTACTGGCGTAGTGGCTGGGCACTTCCTGATGTGTGCATTTTAGAGCAGAGATTGCCTTCAGGGGAACACAGAGAGGTGAGTCGACTTCAAGGGACTTGTGTGTTCCTCAGCCAGCTCCATGAGAAACTAAAAGAAGAAGCTAAAATAATTTTTTTTCCAGGAAGGATTATGTGAGATTTTTGTGGCCAAGAGGAGTGATTTTATCTGTAATTTCCTATAAAACACTCATACAGAAGTGAGGTAAGATCCAGAAAGTACTGACTTAATCAGTTCTATACCCTAGAGGCTGGGAGGGCTCACTTAAAACTTAGAACCCCTGTCTTCTTTCCCTATATTTATTTGTTCAAGACCAGAAGCTTTTTAATTAGCATAATGGAGACTACAGTTATTTCTTGGTAAAATGAGTAGTGTTCAAATTATGCGGACTGGCTAGAAAAGCAGCACATGTATTTGCAGCTTTATGTGAAGAATGAGAATATAATATAGTAAGAAAATAATTCATAGTCTTCCTGCTCAACTCCTAGGTTCATGTGCTCAGTCATCTTGCCTCAGCCTCTTAAGCAGCTGGGATTACACGCATGCACCATGCTACTCCCTAACAATCTACTGCTATGTACAAAGAACTCTTAAGATTGGCTCTCAGACCTTCTTATTCCATTGCCTATTGTCCAGCCATTCTTTGAGGATACTGTCACCTGATCCAGTTAGACAGTTAAACCAAGGTTCAATCACCTTTGTAAGTTCACTCGAGGCAGATACTGTCATATCCATGTTGGGTGAAGCCCCCATATGGGACACCTACAAAAGGCTCTAAGAACTTAGAAAGGAAGGTCTTTTCCAGGCTAACATATCAGTTTGTCTGTAAGTGTACTTGCCGTTCACTGTCTGCACATGCCTCATAACGCAGCCCAAGCCTTGTTCTTGTATCAGATTCCATCCAGAAGGCAGTTTACAGGGATCAGGGTGAGATCTGTTTATTACCTTCTCTGGCTCCTGACTACTGGAAGCCTTTAGTTGCTCCAGAGAAGATTGCAATGGTCGTTGTAATGTCCCCGTTTCCCTTAGTTTTATCTGAGCACAGGAAATGAGGCTAGTGCTGCATGGTGACTGTTCTCAGCGCTTCTGCTCAACCATGCTCGTTGCGTTAGTGATCGGAGACTCCTGAAAGATTTCAACACTGCCTTCTTGGCAGCTCTCCTCTGCTGGAGGGATGCTTGGTGGCAGCACCATTGGCTGATGTGGCTAGGGGATGGATAGGTCCAGAAGGGCAGAATGGAGGTGATTTGCAGTGCTGTCCCACCACAGGAGGCCACGCTCCCTGACACGTTAGTTCCTAAACTCGTGTAAGAATATTTTGGACGTTTCCAGAAATAACAGTGAGTGTTGAAAGACCCATGAGCCAGCTAAATAAATACAAAGGACACTCTTGTGTGAGACTGTATTTATACCTAGCAATGTTCAGAGAAAATTGAAAATAAGTTCTTGAAGAAACCTGAATTAGAAGGAGTGGAAAGAAGTTACTTGCAGGAAGACCCCAAGGAACCATCTTTTTCTGACTAAGATCATGAGGCCAGAATGGTGATGCACTTTCCTGGTAGGAACTGGAAAAGGAAGTCAGAAGGGTCTGATGGCCTCCTTCTGTAGCATATTGAGGGAGACAAACCTGCCTTGCCTACTCCAGTTCACCCTGGGAGAGGGACAAAAAAGGACAGAAGAGGACTTGATTGACCCTCTAGCCCAAGTGGCAGGTCCTCGAGATTGCGCACTAAGAACTTGTTCCTGATGAAGAATGGGTCCATGAGCACTGAGGGGGTTGGTGAGTGAATGCAGCTTCCTCCTTGTGGGGAACAAGCCAGATGACCCCCCTAAAGGGTCAGGCCCGAGAGACTGGGTTCAAGAGGATGTGCAATTACTCTAGTGAAGAAGCACAAGCCTCTACCTCCACCTGTGATGAAGGGAATGGAAAATGCATGTCCCTGGGTAGGGACTTCACAGCTCAAGAACACACCACTACAGGCCTCAACCAGTTCTGACATTACCCCAGCTGTGCATGCACACTTGGGAGCTGAACACACTTATCTTTAGAGTGGACACTCAAGCCCAAAAGACATCACAGCAGCCTATGGCAGGTCAGCCACTTGGTACTGAGGTTCCATGCTGGGGAGTTATCACTGGCAGACGCTAGGGGTTATGCAGCTGTGTTAAACAAATTGGAAAACTCTCCTATTCTCTGGCCCTAGACAATTTGCACATGCATATGTGTGTCGTTCAATATTTTTGGATGAATGGGAAGAAGAGCTGAACTTCTACACTGGACCAACCATGTCTTGAACTGGGACAGCTACTTTTCTCCTGTAGAATTCTTTGCTAGTCACATAGATGGTTCTGGAACCCTCACAAACAGGAAGCTCCTTTAAGGTGCCTTGGAAGTCTTAGTGTCATGTATCAACAGATGGTGAAAAAGGAAGGGATTCGTGTTGTGTTAGCCAAGACTTCTTTATTGAATAATTTAAATCATTAACAAAGATAAATAAGAACAAAAAAAACAAGATAGTTCTTTAGTATAATACACATACATGACTTACAGTCACCTTCACAAGGCCAAGAGGTACAGCCAGATGTTCCTACCACATTCAGAAATAAAAATATACATGACAGTCATGACACAATCCACTTTTAGTTCAGATCTGCATGAATGAACCTCTTCAGAAGGACACACTGACATCTGTCAGCTAGGGTGACAGCAAAATGCACACACGTCCAACTTCTTCATGTGGGGGCTAGTATCTGCTGCTCTTTTGAATGTGCTTAAGCCTCCCATATATAAAGATCACTTATAGAAACTTAAGCCTTCCATATATAGATCGCTTATAGAAACACACCTCACCAGAATGGAGCAAGAAGATATGTACAGCACTTCTAATTTGAGACACCACAGACTTCAGGTTGCACAAGGACATGGTGTGAATCTTGAGCCCAGTATCACCCATCCACTTTCTTATGTCACTGAAGGCACTTTGCCATTTGGAAGGGAAAATTTCATCTCAAAAAGGTCACAGAGGAGTTTATGTGCAGCTCAGGGGTATAGCATGTACTTAGTATGTGCTTAGTGTGTGCAAGGCCCTGGGGTCCATTCCCAGCATGAAAGAAAAGAAGGAAGGAAAGGAGGAAAGAAGGAAGGAAGAAAGGGAGGGAGAGAGGGAAGGAAGAAGGGAAGAAAGGAGGGAAAGAGGAAGGAAAAAGGGAGGCAGGCTGACTGGCCATTGGAGGAATATCATAGAGGAAGATGGACTAAATTCTAACTTAAGAAAAAGAAATGAAGAAAAATTTAAAAGCAAACACATTGTCTGAGCTCTGGAGATGCTGAACAGTGAGCTTCAGCAAGCATAGCCCACAGGGATGGCAGAGCTGAGCCTACCCACCACAGTCCACAGGCCCTGCCTTTCCTTATTTATACTTTTACAAATAAATTTTCCAAGGGAGCTGGCCTGGAGCCCAAACTAAACAAGAAAATGTATGCACACTGCACCCCTTACCCAGGCGAGGGGGTGACAGGGAGCAGTCAGAGGAGAAGGAATGAATTAAGAGCGTGACCCTCATTTCCTTAGTATAAAGTCCATATTTGGATTCCAAAACAAGGAAATTGACTATGCTAATTTCCATAACTATTCACATGTTCTTCAAAACACTAAAGTACACATGCCTATTTACATTTTAAAGAAAGAAAATAAATTAATATCACTTGGGCAAAAAGCCACCCCAAGATAAACTCATGGGTCTCAGCACATATGTGTTACCTAATTTAACCTGTGAAGCCTAGCCCTAAGCTATCGTAGAGAAGAATTGATTCCAATTTCTTTATGGGGCACATGGGAGCATGAGCTCTTTCCTCCGTGTTCTGAAGTATCAACTGTTTCTGGGCAAGTGCTGGTATCTTCCAAACTCTGAGCATGGACACCCTTCCTTCACAGCTGTCTTCAGGCTATTTCTTCCTGAACAGCACCGGTGCTGTGTGCTTTGTTTCTTAGCTAAGGAAGGCAGCAGCTCCCGAGCAGCTTCAGTGAAACAAAGAGAAGCGTCCTGTCCATGAAGAAGGCGGAAGAGAAAACAGTACCCCAAATCCTGATGACCTCTTGGAAAAGTGGATGGCAGGAGCCACAGAATAGCCACAGCCACAGAACTGGCATCTGCTTTGATCCTCCAGCTTTGCAAAGCCCCTTTCCCATCAGAGCTGACATTCAACAACAGAGCTGATGTCATTGGCTCTTACTGGCCTTACGTGGGTGTGGAGCGAGGGGACATGCAAAGCCAGGCTCATCATCTCCTGTACCACTGTAACTCAGCCTGTAATTGTCAACTCGCCTCAGCTTGCCTATAAAATGCTCTTGCTGGAGCAGGGTACCCAGATTCCTATCCAAATGTGCAAGCTTAACTGCCCACTGGAAGATCCACTCTCAAAGCAGTCTCCTCTCTAAACCTCGAAAAACACAAACTAAAGCAATCACACCCACTAATTGTGGGGTCAATGTGGAAATTTAGGTGGCCAAGAAATCATGCCTGTATGTGTCCTAAGCTGTCCTTTCCACATGTGGCAGGTCCAGGTGTATAGCAATGTGAGTTAGAATAAAAGTTGCATGTCTTGCTGAAGATCTCTTCCCCAGGGAGCCCATGCCCAGAACTAAAAATGCCCTTTTATTCAGGGTTTTCAACCAGACCCTTGTGTCCCATTTAGCATTTGAGTGAGTGCCAGCCTGCTGTGGTCAAGGAGATTAATGCATGCACTGGCTTGTATATTTTTCCCTATGCTCAGTGAACAGCATCTGCTAAGGTTAGCACAGTAATAGAACATTGAAGTCAAAACCTTTCCACCTGTCCTAGCTTGTGTGTGTGTCTTTTCTTTTTTAACAAAGGAAGAAGAGGAGAAGAAAAAGAAAAAAAAAAGGAGAAGAAACATTTTAAGCTCAAAGGGAGTATTAAAAACCAACCTTGGATGAACACATGGACCTAAAGAAAAGAGAACATGTCTGTGTTGCAGCTGAGAACACTGTCTGAAACAAGCAGAGTTTTACAGAGAGCACAACAGTGAAATGATACTGGCCTTTGATAAGCGGCACCTACTTCCCCTTTACTTCAGTCGGGCATGAAAAGGCTGTAAGGAGACGTTAGCTATTGGCGGCCATGCTTATGGCCATGAGGGCTTGGCGATTAGTCAAGGGCCTCAAGTTGGCCCTCAGTGACAGGGCCACTTGGTTATTCTTACCACCGCAATTGTGACATCAATTTATGGCTAAAACTGCGGGGCATTATCTGGCTGACCTAAACTCAATGGCCATTTGAAAATGAGAGCCTGAATGTTAGTTGAATTTCAGGGAGCTTTGCAAAGTCTTGTCTTCATACAGAAATGTGTTTTCTGTTTTGCTTTCTGTAGCCCCAATCAATCTTGTTCCCTAAACGCCACCTACAATGGTGTGTAGATTCATGACAGCAAATAGCCCACGAGCTAGGAAATAAGAAACTTGCAACCAATGCCAGGCAAGGTAGTGTGTGCCTTTAACTCAGCATTCTGGAGCAGATGTAAATGGTTTTCTATGAGTTTGAGGCCAGCCTGGTCTACATAGCATGTTTCAAGCCAGCCAAGACTACATAATGAGACCCTCTCTCTCTCAAAAAAAAAAAAAATGTTTGTAATCAGAAATCAGTTTTGCCTTAACCTTATAACCATTGACTCCTATGAGAATTTGCACAGTTTTGAATTTGTGTAGCTATGATTAATGATCTTATAAGTGTTTCAATTTACCCAGTTTCTGGAGCCACTTTGTAGACATTGACCCTGCACATCACGCATCCTATTTCCCCTAGATGCACAGACCCAGCTCCTACTGGTGACACCTAGGTCTTGAGGGAAGCTCTTATGGCTCTTTTGAAGGTTGTCACTTAAAAGACTAACCACAAATATATACCTTCCCAAGCCATCACGTTTAATGGGGATAAACTTGCACATTAGACCAGAGCAAGGGGCACTCTGTAAAATGGTGGCACATAAATTTGAACATGAAATCAACCACTGGGTAGAAACTGCTGCACTTGAGAAAGAGAGAGTTCAGAATACATGGAAGGTATCATGTATGAGGGCTGATCTTGCCTTAGAAGATGTTCCAGCAAGCTAACAATCCATCAAATTCACCTCATTTCAAACCACATAAAAATGCAAATCAAAGTCTGAATCTTAGAATTTTCCTGGTGATACAACTGCCCCCTTGAGAAGCACAGTGCAGTGACTAGAAGCCTTTTCATCTCCTCCAGTGCATCCTCCAGATTTGTACATCTCAAGCACCGCTCTGGTAGTCCAAGAAACAGCACAGCATACCCACTGCCCCACTAACATCCCAAACTAAAAACAAACATTGAAACACAAGAAGCCAAGAAGGCAGAGAAACATCTTCCCCTCTGTACACTAAGTGGGATGTGGGCATCTGTCTGAGCCCCTAGGGAGCGGCCCTGGGTCACCCACTGAGAGCAGCAAAGCCTCTCCAAGTTCAAGTTCAAGGCCGCCCATGCTATGGCTGCCAGTCATCCCAGGGGTCAAGGCACCAGAACTGCTGATTTTTCCAAAAGCCTTCTCAAAGCAGCAGCAACCGCAGCAGTTTTCCTGCAAAGCAAACAAAATACCAGTCTTGTTAATTCAGCAGGACTTTAAAATTGTAATTAGCTGGTTGTGCCCCTTAGGAAAACCACAGAGGACTTTTCATAATGTATGTGTGTATGTGTGTGAGACAGAAAGAGAACGTTTGACAGATTCCACTGCACACCAGGGCTGGTTTTTTTTTTTAAGTCCCTGTGAGTATTTTAACATTATTTGCAATGCTGAAGGACAAGGCCCTCTTTGTTTCATCTGAAGCACAACCACTCCTGTGCTCTTGTCATCAGTCCATGGTCAACTCCACCTCAGCATCGAAGTGCACATTTGGGCTAGGCAGGGAATTTAGTCACCTATCATATAGGGTGGGGGAGGGAGTTCCACTGACCCTCCCACAGATGCCAGAAGCCACAGAAGCCAACTTCCATATATAAAGTGAACCCCTAAATTGTGCAAAACCTACATACAAATCCCTACATGTTTAAAATCATCTGTAGGTGGCTACCAGTGCTAGCAATATAATAGCACATGAATAATTATACCCCATTGATTATGGAACAGTGATAAGGAACGAGTGGGAACACTCAGCAAAGACACATTTTTTTTCTCTGCAAATATTTTCCATCTACACTAGAATGGATCCAAAGATAAAGGCCACAGAAAAGAAGGAGCTGACTGTATGCCCACCGCTGATAGATGCTTGTACACTGTTACTGCCTGGCCTCACAACTGAGCAACATCTCAGTGTTTATCCTCATAGATGAGAAAAGACACAAGGTTGGTTATGAAAGCCACCAGGCTTGTTTTAAAGGTGTTTTATTGGTGCATCAAGAAACCTCTAATGGATCGAAGGGAACTTATGTGTCTCAATTTACATTATAAAATTGTGCCTTAGTCACAGGACTTACATCTCTTTCTTTTCCATAAGAATAATTTTTAACCACCAGGTTTTTAAATAAATATTTATTTTAAATACTAGTTTCACATATAACATCTTTCCAGAAACCTCATTCATCTTCTCAAGTGGATTTGCTCAGTGGTGATACCTACCTCCACACATACATAGACACAGACACAGACACAGACAGACAGACAGACAGACAGACAGACAGACAGACAGATACACACACACACACACACACACACACACACACACATACACACACACGCACACACACTTTCTGTTTCTTTTTGAATGGTGCAGAGAATTGAAATTAGAGGGCTTTGCACATTCTAGGTCAGCACCAAGCCGAAGAGCCACAGCCTCAGCTCTCTTTTATAGTTTTACATTTGAGACAGGCTTTAATATGACGCCTGGCCTGACCTTGAACTCATTCTACAGACTAAGCTGGTCTGGAGTTTGTCCTCTGAGTTAATACTTTAAATTTAATTTTTAATTTAAAACTAGGGGTTCCATAATGGAATCTATGCTCATCAAGCCTCGCACGAGGCTGGGTTCTACTCCTGGAGCTGAGAATAAAGAGAAAGCAATTGAACAATGAAGCACGTAGATTGTGTAGATTGGCATATCTGAAACCATTCTGCTTGGCCTGCAAGGAGACTCACAGACCGAGGGAGAGTAAAGGAATCCAGGGAAGGGAGGCAGGCACCCACAAGACCATCGGGAGGCAAACCTGCCCGGTCTCAGTAATTCCAGCAGAGTGTACCCAGCTGTACGGTGTGACCAACTCAGTGCTTCCGCTGCTGTCTCCGCATAGGCTGCACTGTCTTCCATCACACTGGGTTCAAAGTGACAGCTTTGGCATGGAAGGATTTTACCTCCTCCCACCACCATTTCCTCTTCATTCTTTCCCCACAGACCCTGGCGACAGGCCCGCCTTGGAATGCAACCTCCTGTCACCCAGTACGTTCATTCCCACCAGGCCTCAAAAGCGACTCCAGGACTTTCTGTGGGAAGGTGGTTTGTGGTAAACCCAGGGGGTTTGTGGTGGCTGGGGACAAAGCTGCTTCTAAAAGAAAGGCTGGGGGAGAGCAGAGATGGGGACTAGCACTGCCTGGTTGCTCTGGGGCCCTGACTATTAACAGCTCCCAGTACAGGCCATGGCTGAAGGCTGTCACTTAGGTAGACTAGAGGCTCCTATGGACTTTAAAGTAATACCTTCCTCTGCTTTTTCTCACTTTATTGCCCCACAGTTTTTTGACAAACAAGAATGTCCTGTACACACAAATCCCAAACCTTCTTAACTGGTGATAGATTCTTATATAAATGAAAGACACTTAAATAACCCTGACACGGAAGGCTATATAACAAACCCTGGTTTGAGCCTTTGATATGATGTACTGATTTATTCCCTCCCCATCGTATTCTTCAAAATATTCAAGGCCACTTAAAAGAATATATCCTGGCCTACATAGGCAGAAACCCTCGGCCCAGAAAAATACAGATCAGAATAAAGATTAAAACCAGTTAGAGCTGGAGCTACTGTTCAGTGTTAGAACACTTGCTTAGCATACATATGGCTCTGGATTTGTCCCAGGCACCACTAGATGAGAGAGAGAGAGAGAGAGAGAGAGAAAGAGAGAGAGAGAGAGAGAGAGAGAGGCCACCCACTGCAAAAATATAAGCGCTGTGCAGTTGTTAAAATTAAGCTGCAAGAATGACCATAGATTTTCTAAGATTACAGCAGTATCTCCTTTCAAATGCTAAATTCTGGGGTTTTTAAGTCTCTCATGGTTGATGTCCTGTTGTTTTATGTCTTCTCTAGAAATTTGTGTTGAATTTACTATTGGTATAAAAGGAGGCATACATAAAACCATCCCTTAATAATTCAACCCAACTGAGCATGGGGCAGATAACTCATTTTTTAGTTTGTGTGCAGTATCGATGTGTGCAGTGACACTATATACAGTTAAAATGGGTTCAGTGCCGATGTGTAGAGTGATGATGTATGCAGTGATGTGTGTTCAGTGATGATGTGTGGGCAGTGATGGCGTGTGTAGTTATGTGTGTGCAGTGATGTGTGTGCAGTGATGATGTGTGCAATGACACTATATACAGTGAAACTGGGTACAGTGCCAATGTGTACAGTGATTTTGTATGCAGTGATATGTGCAGTGATGATATATGCAGTGATATGTGTACAGTGATGATGTATGTACAGTGATGTGTGTGCAGTGATGATGTATGTACAGTGATGTGTGTGCAGTGTTGATATGTGCAGTGATGATGTGAACAGTGATGATGTATGCAGTGATGATATTTCTTGGGGTCAGAGAGCCAGGGTGAGAGGCAGCGGCTATGTGGGGGAATGCAGCCTTTAGCTTCTGAAATAGCAGAGTATCTCATGCCACTGTTTTCAGGTTAAGGGTGCATAGCTTCAGGTAAGCTATTTTGTTCTCCCAGGAATCACTCAACTGTAAGGCCTCTGACATCACCCAACTGTAAGGGTGACCTGAGACAACTTCTATGCAAAGTCTGGATCCCACTCTGCGAGGAAGTCTCAGGGCTCTGCCTGTGTTATCTCAGAGGGGTCACTCTGCAAGCTGTGGCACGGAGCTATCTATAATCCACACAATAGGGAACTGCACTTCCTCCACTGGAACATGGTAAAGCTGAAGTGAAGAAAACACAGTAATCTGATTGGAGCCTGCCAGATCAAACACTCCCTGTTTCCCTCAATGTCCACACAAAAAATACTCAATTTCTCTCTTACTCCATTGATGTAAGCAATCCACAGACATCACCCAGCAAACAGTTCCAAGACCAGAAAAGCACATTGGAATATGATTGTCTTGGGGTGCAATTTCAGTTATTCCCAAACAAATGTGATTTTATTTGTTCCCATAAGAAGAGATGGGGGAGACTTGAGACCAACCTTTTTAATAGGCTCCTTCCATGAATTATTTGGTCGCGAGGTTCAGAACACCAGAGTTGCAGTTCTTCTAAGGAAACAAGAGACATTGTGGAAGAAGGATTAGAACAGTTTTCACCAGTTTCTGACTTACAATAGGAGAGCATGAGAAGAACTGAAAATTTTCCACTGGGTTCATGGTGCTCTTCCAGAGACATCCAAGAGGATAAAATTCCTAGCAGCCTTCTGCTATGAGCACCTGTCCTCATCTACTGTGACATCCTAACGTCGTCACTTCCTTTTCTACCACTGAAACCAGCATCCACCCACCTGCTACCTCATCACATTTAATTTGCAGATGTTTGTTTAAAGTCCACTTCGGCAAAGCAAAAGAGCCAGTAGTCATCTCACTGGGGACATGACAACTAAAGAGAACGGACGGCTACTTTCAGCTGAGATCAGGGTAGCAGATGAAGGGATGTTAAGAGGCATCAGAAGATTTAAGAGGACAGACAAGGCCTCAGACAGAGACTCTAAGTCATTGTAAGGGAGGTGGTACTAAGCATTAGCCTCAGTCAACAGGATGCATGATGATAAGGAGTGATGGAGACAAGGCTGGCGGGTAGGGTATATTAGTACAGCTGTGGCTGCTGGTGTGTTGCCTTGGTGTAGACAGTACAAGATGTGTGAAAACTTTCTGATTACAGATTGTCATGATACAGTTTGGATCTTAACTGCCCCTCCCCCAGGCCCATGTTCTAAAAACAGGCTTAGCCTCAATCCTGCTGTGTGTTGCTGGGAGGCGATGGAACCGCTAAACAGTCACTGGGGGGCATGACCTTGAGGGGCTGATAGCACCATAGCCTGTTCTTCTGTCTTTCTCTTCCTGTTCACAAAATGAGCTCTCTTGTTCTCTAGCTCCACAGGTCCAATAGTAATGAGATTATAGTTGTGATGCAAAATAAAAAAAAACTTATCACAATAATTTTATCATCTCATATTTTTATAGAGCTAGAAAGATGACTAATACAGAAGTTGGAAATGAGGAAAACCTTTGTTAGAAAATGAGTGGCCTATGGTGTTTGACCATACACTAGGAGACTCTGTTAGTAGATCTGAGAACAGGGAGAAAGAAAGAAGGAAGATTTGATCTAGGAGAAAAAAGCCACGTTATCCTTAGGTACATTTCTTCCTTCCGGCTCCAGAGCGCCAAGGAATTTACTAGGAGGCACCCAGTGAGCTCTGATAGTTGAGAGGGCTGTTTCTGATAGGGATGTGCGGCTTATGGTTGGGGGCATAAGACAGAGCAGAATTATTGTGTGTCGTTAGAGCCTAAGCCAAAAGGCAGAGAACTTCCAGGCTTTAATTTCTAAGAGAGAATAACACACTTCTTAAAAGAAGACAGCATGTTTGACTGATCAAAAGCTAACTAAGAGATTCTGAACATAAAACAATTAAAAAAAGATAACAAGAAAACACAAAATACTTTAAATAAGTGGTTAAAATGGTAGTTTTGATCAGAATTAAAATTGTATTTTAATACAAATATAAATTCTTATTTTTTTGAGAACATATAAGAATCAGGTTATTTCAAGAAAATCTGCAAAAGTTTAGTCTCAACACAGGTTTAGTATTCCTCATCCAAAACTCTGAAATTTGAAATGCCTCAAAATCTAAAACTTTTTGAATGCTGATAACATGACTCATAAGTCGAAAAGCTCACATCTGAACTTGTATGTCATGTAGTGATCAAAAATGGAGGCGCGCTGAAAACACTGCACACACTTTCATGAAAACATATGTGTAAGGTGTGTATGAGACAAGGGGATTCCATGCCAAGATGGAGTCCCTTTCATAAGATATCTTATTATGTATAAGCAAATATTCCAAAATCTGAAGAGATCCAAGATCTGAAACTCTTCTGGCCTCAAGCATTGTAGATAAGAGACGTTCAGCCTACATTTCTGTGAAAAACAAAATGTCCTGGTTGGATATAGGGACCCAGGAACATTGAACTTCTATAGCAATCAAGTGGATCTGGAAACATCTTCAAGCCCTTACCCATCCATCAAAAGAGTGGTAAAGCTCTGCCAAGACTACGACACTTCCCTGCCCCTCCTCAGTGTAATTAACGACAAAATCGGGATGGTAGTAATGCCAGGGTTATGATGTCAGCATGAGGGTTACATGTGTTCGTCTTTGTAAAGCAATTAGATTCAGTGCCATGTGAGTATAACTTTAATAATGAGATGTATGTACAAACATTTGAAAAATTATTTTCTTGTAATATCAATTTGTTTCGGATATCACCAGCTGGGTGGCATAGCACAAAGGTGATTTTGTAGTTGTGGTCCCATGGTTTAAAATATTTCTAAGCATATTTTTAGCCTGTATAGTGTCATTAATTCCTTGCTGTGGTTTCTATATTGTCCTGACATGTCAATGTCTATTTAGACTCTTGGTTAAAAATACATTGGTGGAAAATGGGCTCAAAATAGATTGGTTGCCCTAATAAGTAGTTTATGTAGTTTGGGTGAGGTACTGGCTAGGTAATAAGTCTATTTTTATTTGGCATCAGTACCAATTATCAAGGAAAGGTATATTCAGACACAAATAAAACTCAGTACTGATGCTGAATTTAGATGTAGATTTAATTTCAATAAGATGTGGCTGTGGAAAAAGTGAGAACCTGACACATAGTCACTCCAAGGTCTGCTGGTTGGTCTGAAAGAAGTTCCTTTCCAAACCTCAGGGAATGTGGACAATGAGCAAAGAGCAGGAGGAAATGGAAGTAGAGAGAGTATGTACTATCCCAGGCATGGCACCAGCCAACTGACACACACATTGAAGACATCCTTACAAGCCTGAAGCTGGAAGGTAGAGCTTGCATACCGCCTCCATGTTCATCTGTCCCAGTTAGGCAGCCTACATGTTGAGCAAAGTTACTCAATGCAGTGAATCTGCCTTTGGGTTATCTCTATAATCCATGGTTATTTAGAAGAGAATGGCATATGAGGCACAGAAGCCCAGCTAGGAGGTGACTGAAGCAAATTCAGGGAGCAGGTGTCCCAGGCTAGGGCAACATGGCATAAAGAGAGCCAGAGAGAGTCCCAAAGCAATTAGAACATACAAGGTGCAGAACTTGTAGGCTAATGCAATATGAAATTGAGGACTGAAAGAGGAAGGAAACAGGAGCTGCTCTTGAGCTGACTGTGCCTCATAATGGACATTCTTTTCTAGGATGGTTAAAAGTGACACAAGATGGAGAAGAGTCTGACTTCAGGCTGAGAAGACTCAGGTGGAAACATTTAGGATACATATAATTTCGAAGTTTAGATTCTGTCCCAAAAGGACAGATGAGAGAGTCGGAACACAAAGACTCACGTGATGGGAACAGATTTCCCCCTAAGAGATTAGCATAGAGTGCTCAATTACCCTCAAAAATACTTCAGTCTTTAGTCCCCAACAAAAATCTCTTTCACATATGCTCAAACATATGCTCATACCAAGCTTAGTATTAAACTAAGATCTGGTGCCAAGAGGAGAAAAAAGTATACAAGGTAAAAAGAGAATTTAGAATTGTAAAATTTTTAGGGAGAGAGTTCTCCTAAATGTATTTTAGCATATCTTCTCCAAACTATGCTTATATATCCCAAACCATATATCTGTATACTTGTGTGAGTTTGAGGTATGATTCATTTTACAACAGATACAGTGATTTCATAATGCTAAAGGTAATCTATGAAATGTATATAAAATATAACATTAATATCTCAATGAAAATACTCCAAGCAATTTATTTCTAGCATGAGATTTGAGGCTGTGAGCAAAGACATTAGGAGAAATCTCACTGAAGGCTAGTTGCATCTGAAGAGACAGGCAAATGGGAAGTGAAGAGGAAACAGGAAACATAGTCACCTGTGCACTCAGCCTGGAGTGGAGCTTGTGGTCTGACAACCAGGGGTGCTTGAGAGCTTCACTGGCACTTATTCTCCAACTGAAGGGAAATTCAGAAGCACGTTAGAGGAACACACAGATGACGCCTGCATCAGCAGTCTATCTCTGGCGCACAGAGACTTTGGTACAGTGGCTAACCCACATTCAAGCTTGTCTTCTGTACTTGTGTGGTATGAAAGTGTCCAGAGGTGATCATCAGCTCTTACCACAGGAGCAACAGTGGTTATACAGTGTTATACAATACAGGCTGGACAATAATCAAATTCTTATTAATAACTGAGTATTTTTTCAAATATAAGCAATTATTCTGTGATATGACATCCGAGCTTCATAAATTGAAATTTGAATTCTTAACAGACTATTGAAAAACAAATACACATTTTTTATTTATAAGAATAAAATGCTACAGTAATTCTCAATGAATATAAAAGCAATTTAGGTGGAAAGTCATTTGTCTGCTAACTTTTGAATGAAGGAGTTTTGAAGAGTTTAGAACAGGCAGAGTTGCCATAATCATAACAGAACTTATTAGATTACTTTATAAAGAAACTATATTCTTTTGGAGATGAAAAAAAGGTTTACAAAACTTGAAATAAATAACATGATGAGTAATAAAAATCATATCACATTCTAACTCTAAAACTTACAAACTTACTTAGTTGCTGATAAATACCACATTAAAACAACCTTTCAAATTAAAAACTGATTGCAACAATATGAAATATGCTTCTGCAAAAACATCAAATAGTTCTAAGCAGTCACGAAGCTCCCATGTGGGGGATTGCTTCAATACAATTGCTTTATTAAATGCCAAATATTGAAATGTAAGTCTTCACTTGCAATGAAGTTATTGAGAAAAATCTCTGTTATAGGACCCTGAACATATAGAAATTATTAAAAACTCCTCAGTCCCATCAACCCCACATGGTTCTACTTAGTATCCTAAGGTTTTGCTGTTGGATCCCTTGACCAACAAGGGGATGGTGTTGAAAGATGATTATTCCTACACTCCAATGAAAAATGTTTAAGATCTATTAAAAAGTTATTAAGATTGTACTGGTAACTGACTTCTAATAATATTTCAGGTTCTTTTTTGTACCCCAGATATTTATTTGATGACAGTAATATTTGGCCTGAACTTCAACCAAGTGTTGACTTGAGAGCTAAGTCAGTCATTCATCTGTTATCTGATATTTCTTGGATACTTAAGAGACCCCAGACTGTAGGAGTGGGCAGAACTCAGATGCCCAAGTCCAGAAAACTCACTTCTGGATCTGTTCTGCTCTAGTCACTTGACTCCATGGCTCTCAACCTCTCTTTCTTTACATGAAACTGTGATGGTTGTTTCCACATATAACAGGAGTAAGAAGTTAAAAATACACATATCACACACACATTTCACAGTAAATGCAGTTTTTCATCCTCCAAAGTTCAAAGAAGTTGGCATTTTTCCATCTCTGTATTGTCTAGGATCCATAAAGACGAAACAGTAACAACTTTGGCTACTATCGGGCCTAGAGGTCAAGGACAAAGAAATTATGTTTCTAAATTGTTCCCCCCACCATCACTGATGTTTTTATTAAACTTAGTCTCCTCATTCTCTAGAGCAGTGGTTCTTAACGTGTGGGTCATCACCCCTCTGGTAAACTTCTATCTAAAAAAAAAAATACAGTATGATTCAAAACAGTAGCAAAATTAGTTACAAAGTAGCAGTGAAAATAATAATATGGTTGTGGTTACCACGACATGGGAAACTGTACTAAAGGGTTGGGGTCACAGCAAAATGAGAAATTGTATTAAAAAGTTGGGGTCACCAAAATATGAGGAACTGTATTTTTGTGTTGTAGCATTAGGAAGGGTAAGACCCATCACTGCAGAGGCTCAGATCTGGCCCAATTGTTCTACGAAGTACTTTGTATTGTTTCTTTCTAAAAGAGATAACTTGCCAGACTGATGGTATCTGCCTTTAATCTCAGCACCAGTGAGATAGAGGCAGGCAGATCTCTATGAGTTTGAGGCCAGCTTGGTCTACAAACTGAGTTCCAGGCCAGCCTTGACATATTTCCTGGGGACAGATGGCCTGTTAAGTGCTTACATGAAAGAATGGCCCTCCTAGCATCATAACCCATTATCCAGGCTCCTATTCTCCCTTACATCCTCCTCCCTCTTCCTTGTTTATTAGTAGGCCCATATGCTGCAGAGACAATAAAGTAACTGTTATTGGCTCTGAAGACCTTAAATGTAATCTACTGTCATATAATTTAGATATAAAGCCATCTAAAGTGGCTACTCAGTGTCCATATGTGGTGCCCACTATATGACACTAAAATCAAGCCGCTATATTTCAATATCACACTTGTTCATCAGCTAAAATTTGAATTAATATGTTTTTAGCATGAGAGAAAAACATAAGCCTGAATGACAACCTAGAGTATGAGCTTGAAGGAAGAGAAACTTAAGTTTAGTGCCATTCCTGCCTGCTCCTAGCAGTGTGATCACAGGCTAACTACATACCGTCTCATCATAAAGAAGTCATGACAGACACTTCTCCCTCTGGGAGTTAAAGGCTATGATTAAAAGAAATAATGTCCGAAAGGCAGATGACACTGTCTGGACCATAAATGCTTATAGACATGAACAGATTGAGGGCAGGTCACCTGAGGCCAACCAGAAGGGCTTGATTGCAGGAACTTCATTGTAAAAATCAGAAGGAGACAAGTTTTGCAGCCCTGCCCAGCCTCATGACTGAAACTGTCCTGGGCTTGAGTGGAATGTGTCAAGGAGATTGCCTCATTGAGTTCAGAGCTACACACGGATTGTGGATGTCACTGACTCCATGGTGCACACTGCACATCACCCCTACTCCTCCCACAACATGAGATGGACTTGATTTACCTCTTCTCCTTAATCAGGAGCTTGGAAATGAACTCCTTGGCCTCCTCTGAGATGTCCTGAAATTCTTCATCTTCTAAATCCCACCGGCATGCCAGGATGTTGGTCAGCGTCTCAGCATCATTATCACCCAAAAAGGGGGACAAGCCACTGAGTCTAAAAGGCACAGGGTTCAGGGTGAGTGTTTTTTAAATAGTCATGAATCCTTTACAGACAAGATACTTTCTGCTTTTCTCATTTAAAAATAAAAAGCAGGAAAATAGCAATAAATTGCAAGTATATAATCCATCATTGCAGCCAGGACGCTGCCTATGCATTTCATCCCAACCCCTAATCCAGCAACTGCAACAAAGATGGTTGCAGTTATACTTGAATAAATCTCAAACAATAAAATAAAATTTCTTTTCAAGTATTTTGCAGGTGGCAAGATGAGATACAGTCGCATACCCAGAAAGCAAACCCCAGAATATCATTGCTGAGGTGAAGCAAAGCAGATCAGTGTATACTGATCCAAACAGATCAATACCGAGGTTTTTTGTTTTTTTTTTTAATTTAAATCATGTTTAGACAGGAGGACTGGAGCCATTACAAGGTCCCCTTTAATTACTGAAGGTCAAGCCTCTATCCCCGTCTTGGCAAGATTAGAATTGCCACAGCCCTTCTATACTTAGAGAAGGGAGGAGATGTCAGGGGCAGCCCTGCTTATACACTGAAAGCCTAAAATCAGCCATAAGCCTAAAATCAGCAATAGGCCTGACATACATGCCTGCTAACACAAAGTCTTGGGTCTCTATGGAAAAACACTGAAACAGATGGCTATAAACTATTGTAAACAGGCAGCTTTTGTGGAAATCTACCAGCCTGAGTAGTCATAGACCTGTAAACAGGCAGCCTTGGTGGATAGTACCAAATTAGATAAGGACAAGTGAATCATAGGCAGAGTCATAGTGACCTGACCCCTGAACCTTCACCCAGCTGATACCCTGTTCTGAAAGATATCTGTACTCCCCCTGAACACCTATGCTCCTGTATCATCCCCTTCCCCACATCCTGCATTTTCGTGTTTATAACCCCTGTTTTAAAAAGTAAAAATTATGATTTGATAATAATGAAAAAAAGAAAAAAAAGAAATAACACACAGTGTCCCCCTGGCTCTGCTGACTTAGCTTCTGACAATCCATTTTTTTGTTCTCAGAAATACTTTGAATTATAAAATGTTATGTGGTTTTTGTTATTATGCTGGATAAAATAATTTTATTGATTTCATTTTAAACTTCAAAGTTTGTACTGAGTTAAAATGTCCTTCAGCATAATTATAGGTCATATTTATTTTCATATTGTAAAATGCTAGTTAATCTGTTGAACATTTAAAAAAACTGGATTTACATAATTAATTATGTAAATTAATTAACTAATTAATTAATTAATATTTTCCCTTTCTCTCCTTCCTCCCACTCTTTCCAACCCCCTTCTTTTCAAATACATCTTATTATTTAATTATTGCTCATATATGTATGTATATATGTATACATGTGTAAGTATATATGTATATACAAATACTGACAAAGTGTTTTGAGTTAAAAAAAGAAAAAGAAAGAAAACTTGGATTGATTTCTTGACTAGCAGTCCTAAAGTATTGTAGAAGAACGAGAGCCAAAGGCAGACCAGAGGTGCCTTTCTGTGTCTAGACTCTGTTACTGATTCACTCAGTTATTATCTATATACCATGAGGTTTGAGATACTAAATAATTTATTAATTTGTTACAGTGACAAATGTTTGTTATTCTCAGATGTTATGTTTTTGATAGTTGATTGTGAGCATATTTTCTTTGTAAAATAAAGTTTTTAGAACTCTGTAAAAAAAAATCATGTTTAGGATTTTTAGTGGTATCCAGGAACTCAAGGTAACCTATGGAAAAGACATGCATATATTTTTTTCTCCCCCTAGAAACAACGGGGAAAGGAATAAACTCTTTCCAATTGTAAGACTCAACAGAATCTAAGCAACAGGAGATGGCACAGTGTTATTGTAGAAGACCTAGGTCAAGGCTTTCATTCTAGTGAAACCTCCTAGACCATTCACAGATTAAGGATGAGTATGTGAGAGGCAGGGAAGTTTCTTACAGCATGTATGTGATGACACCCACACTCCACATATCTGTAGGAAACGAAACGAAATCATAGTTCACAACCTCAGGTGCAAGAAATTCTGGGGTTCCAAAGTTCACCTTCAGCTTCTCTCTAGGCTTGTATCTGAAATTGAGGGGACTAAGGTGAGGGTCGGGCATGTCAATCAAAATCAAAACTAATGAACATTGATAACAGACGCCATTTATAAGATAAAACCAACTTCAGTTATACAGCAAACTAAAAAATAAATGAACTTTCACCAGAAATTGCATAATGTCAAAACCCAGCAAAACATTCTGGGGTTGTTCAAAAGTAAAAATAAATTTTACAAAACCTTAATATTCTGAAACAGCTGTGAGAAATATACTCTGAATAATTGGAACATCTAAATACAGACTGTGGCAGATACCCTCATTAAGTCCTCGCATGCACTTGGCCAGAATAAGCCTTCCAAACTGACAAGATGCTGCCATAGCTCACAGCATCTGCTTTCAGCTCATTAGCACACTGAGCTATTAACATACCCATGTAAATTCTTTGTTCCCCTAAGAAACCAAACCCCTCTATAGTCTTGTTTAAACTATTAACATTGTAAAGTCTTCTCTCTATAAATGGAACAAATAGAAAAATTTAGATAAACACAAATCCTGGATTAATAAACTTCTAAGTTCAAAAACTTCACTGGACTAGGTTTTCATTTCTCATTTTGTTATTAGATGCATTGTAGATATTTCTCAATGTTCGAATCTCAGATCTAACAGGGTTAGGGTAAATACAAATGTGATTTTCATTAAATTAATTCTAAATGAAGACATGGGATCTGAGACATATCAGCTGTGTCTCTGCAAAGAGGAGCATGCATCCCATCCCCTGCCTCCATCCCAGTACTTCCACCCAAACAGCCATACCTTCTGGCCAATCCAAAATCAATAATTTTTATTTGCTTAGCATCCCGATTCACACACAGGATGTTCTCAGGCTGCCAGGAGAAAGAGACACATTAGCAATGAAAACAACCATCTTTCACTCAAATTGTCCTTGAACCACAACTAAAAATACAACATGCTCAGGAAAAACATATCAGGCCTTTCACTCAGGGGCTGGTTTGTCTGTGTGGGTATTTTCTCCTTTAATTATGTGGTGGATGAGGTTGTGGGTAGCCTGCCAACCTTGCATTACCCTGCCTGTCCCTCTTCATGGTTTTACAGATTGCCATAATGCATGAGTTCAGGCAGGGGCCTTCTTGAGGAGAGAAAGAGAAGGAAGCTGCTCCAGCACTTCCCAGATGGGCTGGTGTAAGCCAGTTCAGAACTGACAGAACCCTCCTCCTGTTAAAGTATTAAGTATATTTCCTTCTTGAAGCAATATTTCCCTTAAGATTTACGAGTTCCAAGAGAAATGGCCTGATTCAGTTAAACCACCACACTGAATGTGCAATATAATGCGACCAGTTTTGACCTCTGGATTTTTCCCTAGTGCTTTGTCTATGGGAACATAGCATGCTAAAGAAAGGCTTTTGTCTCCTGTTCATTCTTCATCCTCCAAAATTCCAAGGTTTTGCTGAGCTTGGTCTCAGTGCTTAAAGCCCTTGACTAAGTGTTCCCTTGGAGTTAGATGCTAGTAAAACTTGGCCCTGCTAACCTGACAGGCTTGGGGGAGGGGGCAAAAATCAAGCAGTACTACTCAGTGTCCCTGGAATGTCCTGCAGATGTAGCTATATTTATTGGGATAGAAAACTTTAAGTCTGGGAAAAATAAGTAATTTCATTTAAAGCCAAGGTCATCCATAAAACAAGAAATAGCATTTTCAAAGAAGAGCCAAGAACTCTTAAATCCTAATTTCAACTCCACTAAGAGCTGGGCATTAGCAAAGTTGCCAGGTGCCCAGGATTCCATTCCCATCCTTTACATGGACCATGCCCCCTTCCACATCCTGTCTGGTGGAAAAGAGGTCCAAGCAAGGCAAAAACCCAGACACACTTTGTGAAATGATGTAGTGTCTCCATATCAATATCTAATCACCCATTTGGTTGTGTGTAATATCCTTGGAAGCCCTTTCCTAAAATGCCTCTAAAACAGATGCCTGAGAGTAAAAACTTGTCACAGCAGTGGGTGCTGTACTAGCACAGTTGGAGATGTATTTATATAATGGGCTGAGCAAGTAAAAACTGTCCTATTATCAAAGAATACCATGGCATCCTAAAAATTCTTTTGCAGCATGCAAAAAAAAAAAAGCATCTTTGTGGGCACTTTAAAAAGGTAATTTCTGACACTAAAACTAAAGAATGTCCATTATTTATGTTCAGATAATATTTACGGAAAGCAGGATTACAAAGGAAATTATTTTTAAGTCACCTCTCAACCCCCTGTGGTAACACATACTCAATATCTTCAGTCTTTCCTTCCAAAGAGCTCTCTGAGAAAACGAAACAAAACAAACAAAAACACAAACAAACAAATAAAAAAAAAAAACAAAAAAACCAGGTCTTCTCGACCCATCCAACTGTTGCTTTTATTATTATCTTTATATATAAACCATAACTAAAACTGCCCATTGCAAGTCTTCAATCAATGTTGCAAAGCCACAGATGGAGTCATTTGACTTATGATAGGTCAGCTCCTGGCTCCAGTTGCCAATCAAATCCCTTTAGGGATATCTGTAGAGTATCCACAGTGAACAAAAGTGCTCCTTGAAAATGCACATCATAATATTCATCGTGGCCAAGGACTTTGCTAATGATCTTTAACCTCTGACTTTGTCATTTTATGTACCACTTTCCCCCTCCTCCTCCTGTTCGACAGTGAATGGGAAAGGCAAGGCACATAAATCAAGACAGTGAGGGAAGCCAAGTTTCAGGAAGAGAGGCCCATGGAAACCTATTTAAGGGGGCCAGATTTATTCAGCTGTACCATCCCTGGAGACTCACAATACACGGTATGTTACATAGAATTCCAATTTATCTCACTGTCATGCGGTGCAAACAGGAAAATGAGAAAATGATCAAGCCACACAAGAAGATGCACTTTATGATAGTAACTCTAAAAGACTGGATCGGGGTTATTAGGGCTTAGTTTTTTGTTGGCTTATCTGGAGCTGTTTATTGTCCAATTCTGGAGACTTTATAATGAGAGAGAGAGATAAAGAGTGGGAAGGAAGTGGACTGGCTTCCCTCATGCTTTCTGACTTGTGAACGACTACCCTCTCTGCTTTTGGCATTGAAGCTGCACTTTCTACAGGCCTGCATTCCATTCTCCATGGCTTCTACTCAGTGTTAAGCAAACTCAGAGGAGAGTAAATCCCAAATCAGAGATTCCTGGAAGAATTCAAGAGACTACTGGGGATTTTTAAAATCTGGAGAGGATAGATGCAACTTGGGAATTGAAGACTAAAATTCTCCCACCATGTACTCTGATAGTAAGGAGTAAGGAATAGTGTGAGAATGGAGTTGGTTTTAATTCTATACTTTTAGGGAAATGGCCTTCTGTGTTGATTTAATATAGGTAATTATAAGAATCTCAACAAAATCTCAAAAGATGGACATGCAAATAACAGTCCCTGAAGGTGGTGACAGAAGTTGAAAATGAGAAAAATTCCTGATTATTCTAGGTGGTGTGACGAGTCTGTCCCAGCATCTGACAGGCTAAATTGAGAAGAAAGCTTAAGGTTAGAAATTCATGGCTAGGCTAGGTGAAAAAGCAAGACAACTCAGAGAGAGAGAGAGAGAGAGAGAGAGAGAGAGAGAGAGAGAAAGAGAAAGAGAAAGAGACAGACACCCAGGTTGTTATTAATTCCTAAAAAACATGACCAGAGACAATACAACTTTTCAAAGCTGGTACATAATATTTCACAGGTCCCCCAAACAACGTGAGAGAGGAGCTAACATGGCCTTGCATTCCACAGGATGAAAACATGCTCTACCTTGAGATCCAAGTGGAGGATGTACATCTGGTGCATGTACCTTATCCCCTCACAGATCTGCTTCACGAACAGAATGGTGTCCAGCTCTGTTAAGTTACAGTTTTCATCAATGATGCGGTCAAACAGCTCCCCGCCCTCCACACTGCAGAGGGAAGAGGGAAGACTCTTAGTCCCCACTCCCTAAATACTGTATGCTTTCTGGTGCTCAATTGCTGCCTGAGTTCCTTTAGCCCTTCCATACTTCCATAGGTGTGTGTGTGTGTGTGTGTGTGTGTGTGTGTGTGTGTGTGTGTATACACGCAGTTATTTCCTTCCCTTCTTTGTCATATGAGTCTTGTGTTGAATACCTTTAGTACACCTTATGTACATATGACCTTCAATGTCACATAACTAAAGTCTCAAAGTCCCTGTCACTAGTAGCTGCAGCTCTAGGTGAGTCCATGTCTATCACTTAGCAGATATTGGGGATGAAGAGGACTCAAGGACACTCTGAGGAGAGATTTCAGTCTTTACAGAAAATGAGACAAGGTCTTCATGGTTTGAGTTCTTAGATTAAGTATCATGGCATAATGCTTTTATGTAGCAGATGCTGGATACTTAAGTTTCCCAAATGCCTTTTATACCATGGCAAATAAAAGTCACAGTTTTAGAAATTGAAATAAAAGTGACCTGAGTTTTCATGTCTGTTCTGAATCACTTGCATTTTGTGGTGGGTGTGCTGGTGGTCACTGGTAGGACTTAGATGGAAAGCAGGCACCACACACACTAGGCAGGCACTCCACCTCCCGCCTGGGCTGATTGGATCTTTACAAAAGTGGTTCTGAAATGAAGCTGTTTAGCCTAGTATCAGTGGCTGGGCATGTGCTTTGTGTTCACAAACACTTAACCACCCCTCACGCACAGCTTCATTTTGCTAGGTTTTAGCTACTTGTGGTTACAAGGTGGTTGTAACAGTGTGATCAGTGTAGCACAAGATATTCTGAGATACAGACCGCACTCACACAATATATATTGTCATAATTGTTTTGGTTTATGATGAGCTAATAACTTATAAGCTAACCTTTACCATGGGTATTTAAGTAACTATAAGCTCAGTACCATTCCCAATCTCAGTCATCCATTATAGGCTTTAGAACATGTTTTTGAGGATAAGGGAAATCACTGTTGAGAGAAACAAAGCTCACAAACCACTTTCTTCTAGATTGCCCAAAATAAAGTCCAGCCTTGATTTGTGACACAGCTTAGATACAGGCTGCATCTATTTTGTCCTGCTCTGTCTCATCAGTGAGTCACTGGAAGATTGCACTTAAAAGCAATTTCCTTTCTGACCCTGGCAAGATCCCATGTCTCCAGCCACTCAGATCCAGAGGTGCACTACCCATGGTTCCAGCTGAGTCATGAGTGCTGTGCAGGTGTGTGAAGGTGGATGGGTAGGACAGGACACCTACTACTCCATAACAAGAATGATGTCATGCTTGGACTCAAAGGCATCATAGAGCTGAATGAGGTTCACATGGTCCAGCAGGTTCATGACACTGATCTCGTTCTTCACATCCTCCTGAGGAGAAGGAAACAGTTAAATTAGTACAGTGAAGACTGGTCCAGCTTAGAGAGACTCACTTCCCATGGCCTTTACCTTGTCTTTTGCACCTCTAATCTTAATGATTTTAGCAGCCAGCTTCAGGCCTGTTGCTTTCTCTTCACACTTATAAACCTGGCCAAAACGCCCCCTGCCAAAGAAGAGAGGTTACAGTTAGGCACTGTAGTCTGCAGGGCCCTGCCAGATGGACAGTATGAGTTGCCTATGCATTTGTCTCTTGAGTGAGCAAGCCTACAAATACATCTACTGTATCTAGAATAGCACCGGTCAAAGTGAGCCCTATGGGTTGTCTATATCCCTCTCATAGATGGAACATTAAGAATAGTGTTTCTGGGGCTCTGCGTCTGTCCTGTGCATGCAGGAAGTCATGGTCCCAGAGTCTGTATTTTCAGCTAATTCATAAGCATACTGAAATTTGAAAATCACTAGTGCAGATAATAAAAATCTATCTGAATACATATGAATGTAGAAAACTGGAATTTGTAATCATATGAACAATACAACCTGTGGGCCAGGGATATTAAAATCATTCTAGAAACTGCATTTAAATAAAATAACAATTTGCACATAGAATCATAAAATCAAAAGTACATATTGTATCCAATGAGTCCCCAGTGAAGACTTTTATGTAGGCTTAGATATTAACTTAATACTTTATAAAAACAGCTGCTCCTATGGAGATGGTTTAACTATGTTCCCAGAGGTTCAAGTGGTAGAAACTGAGTCCTCAGAACAGAGGTGTTGATAGTTGTGTTGAGTCTTTAAGAGCTAGGACCTATTGGTAAGTAACTGTGTCACTAGAGGTCTTCAGAGTAAATTAATATAGTTCTTATTGTGCCCTAGTTAGTTCTCAAGAAAGAGTAGTTACAAAGCAAACTCCAATTGCTCTATGGCTTCCTGATCTATATGATTCATTTTCTCTCTATCTCTGCTCTGTCTCTCTTCTCTCTGTCTCCCTCCCTCCCACTTTCTCTTCTTCTCTCTCATCCTTTGACTTCTCCCTTCCTCTCCTTCCTGCTTTCTAGCTCTCTCTGTCTCTTTCTATCTCTGTATCTCTCTGTCTCTGTCTGTCTCTGTCACTTTGTCTCTCTGTCTCTCTCCATCTCTCTCAGTCTCTCTCTCTTTCTCTTTCTCTCTCTCTCTCTCTCATCTACTATGATATTATGCAGCTAAAGGGCCTTTCACCATAGCCAAGTGATGCTGGTAGCACATTACTAATTCTCCAGAACTATAGATGAACCTTGTGTCATCATTATTATTACTGAAGTACCCAGCTTCAGTATTTGATAATAATAAAAAACAGAATACTGTAGATTCTCACTTATGTAACTGCATTCGGAAGTGCATACACATGGGAAACTTGACTTGCTTCCCTTAGTGCTTATTTAATAAAGGCAGGACATAGGTTTCTGCTCTGTGCATGATGTCTTTCATGGCAGAGAGTAAAAGGGAATCTTCCATAACAACATAGTGAACCAGAAAAGGACCATATGCCTGTCACCTACAGAGATGAGTGTGATCGTGCTTGACATGTACGGTGTTAGTAGCAGCCCAAAATTACTCTGCATTACTATAATGGCCCTCTGTGCTGGCACACATGAACATAGGCCCAAGTACTTCCCATGTAACCATGATTAAGGAGATGTCTTTTTCTCTCGTTAACACTAATCCTAGAAGTGTCTGGTCAGCAGTTATGTCCCTTCACTGTCTGACTCCAGTGATAGCTCCATGCTATGGATTTCACATGACTTGTTCTAGAAAGACCTTGATACTGAGGCCAACACATAGGATCCATGCAGGAACACCAGAGTCATGCTAGCTGAACACAGACATGAGGTATACACAAGTTAGCCTAAAGGAAGAAAGGTTTGTTTTGACTCCTGGGTTCAGAGAGTTCAGCCTATGATCACCCAGTGGTGCTTTGGGCATTCAGCAGCACAGCACATCATGGCAGAAGAGCTGCTCACTTCATGGCAGCGCGGAAGCAAAGGGTAGAAAAGGATGAGAAGCCACAGGGTTTCCACTGCTCCCTTCAAGGGCATACTCCTGGTTGCCTAACTTCATTCAGATACGCCTCATATCTTAAATGTGCCATCTCCCAGTAATGCCACCTAGTAGCCTATAGTCTCTTATACACATTGGGAGAGATTTTTTAATCCAAATGACAACACTGACATATAAGTACCCTAACACCCAGAGAAGAAGATGAACCTAGCAAAACTGCTGAGAATCCAGTGGAATTTTGACCTGTTTCAATATTTCCTCCAAGTAAAAGATAAGCTATTGCATAATGTACACTTTACTACTAAATTGTCTACTACTAACACTTTACTGCTATCTAGTGTCCTGAACTTGGTAGAAAAAGCAATTAAAGCTAAAACACCAGAAATGGAAAACTAGCAAGAAAGAGAAAGATGAACTCCATGCCACTGCAAATGCATAGATCTGATGCATTTCACCTCCTACGGGTTACAGCTAGCTTTCGACAGTTCCTGGACCTTCTGGTGACTCACGCTTGGTTTTTCCTACTCTCAGACTTTATGATATGGCAAATAAAGCAGGTGTTAAATGAGAAGTATGGTCACCCCACCAACCTCATGGGACTGGTGACATTTTTCAAAAATGGTCAAAACCTCTTGAAATGTTTATTCTTAGTGTTTGTAATTCTCAAGTCAAGACCAGCAAACTTTTCTGCACCTTGGGCTCTGCCTCAGGAAGGCTCCCTGCTTTTACTGAGGGGCAGCTGCTCAAGCAGAGCCTCACTCACCCTCCTAGGATCTCAGATTTGCTCACGGTGTACAGACTGTCAACTGCAGCATGTTTGGCCATTACAATCCGATGATCAAAAGGGGCAGGAGGAGCAGGGGCATCATCTGTAAGATGAGAAGAAAGGGGCTGTCCATCAGGAAGTCTGACCTCCTTTCAGTACTAAGCAGCATGTCTCAGAGTAAAAATCTACTCATGTAAAGGTAAAATACAATTGGCCATCTGCCTTAGTCCGAATGATGCTAGATATGCATTTTCACTCCATGTATGAATGGACTGTAACTGAAGAACATGTTATCTGGTGTCTTTGAAAAGAAATGTCATCCACAAACTCTTTAGGGTCACTTTTAGACAATGCAAGATAGCAAGAAATCTACAGTTCTGGGACAGCGTCATTTCTGGGGCTGGTGCTGATGCTCGGTGGAGAAGTAGTTTCCTAGCATGGACTAAATTTTTGGTCTGATCTCCAGCACCTCAATTATTTTTTTCTCATATGTTTCCAAGCCCAGGACCATTTTTCGTTTGACCATGAGAAATTAATTGATCCATCATTTTGGAAAATGACCCTGTATAACTCATATTTTTAATTAAAGCGTAGAGGAAAAGGGGAGGAACATGAATTATTTCCTTATGTCACTGAAATATTTGATACCGTATATTACTCTTTTAAAATGTTTTAGTCTTTATTCCAGTGGCATTTAAAGTGCAGAGTTGAATTTTTCCTGGCTGAATGGAAATAAAACACCCAGTAAAACTTGCAAGTTATATTCTATAGCTATTCAATTTCTCCCACTTTCTACCTTCTACCATATATATTTAAGTGATAGTCCACATTGACATGAATCCTAACATAAATAGCTACTCAATAATATTTCTCAATAATATTTCTCCGAATGGTCTTCATATTTTTCCACGACCATTGCTATTCACGAATTTGCTCATCCACATTTAATTCTTAAAACAGCTACTCTATACATTCAGCAAGGGTATAAAGAGAGAGGAGTAGAACAGCTAGATCTTTTATTTTATTAACTCATTCATTCATTCATTTAATTTTGTGGTTTTTTTAAAGACAAGATTTCTTTGTATAGCCTTGGATATCCTGGAACTCAGAGATTCACCTCTGCCTCCTGAGTGCTGGAATTAAAGGTGTGGGCCACTACGGTCTGGCTCCAAAATAGCTAAGTTATTTAAACTTGACAATTATCCAATACATATTTCCTGAACACTTATCTTGTTCTAATTATACTACTAAATAGTAATATTAATTACGTTTAATTAATTTGCATTTTTATATTCAGATAACACAAATCTCTTGAAATCTAATTTGGTGTAAACATTTACCTTTGCCATAAATACACTTGGAAAAAAATCATGAGAGAATTCTTCAGGAAGTATTCATTGCTTCACATTTTATTCAGGCTGGGATGATATCTCAGTGGGTAAGAGAGTTTTGTGTGCAAGCCTAAACACCTGAGTTTGGATCCCTAGGATCCAAGTAAAAAGCCTAGCAATGTGCCTGCAATCTCAATGTTATGGCCACAAGCTGAGCTTCAGTCTCAAAGGAATATGGTGAGAAATGATAGAGATAGAGCAGGACACTCGATATCCATCTTTGCCTCCACACTGTACAGGTGCACACCCTGAACACACATATTTATAGGAAATATATATATATATATATATATATATATGTATATATATATATATATACATATATATGTGTGTGTGTGTGTGTGTGTGTGTACATATCATAATATTCACACATGCCTAAAATAAATAATAGATGATAGATTGTACATAGATAATAGATGACAGATAGATAATAGATTGATGATAAATAGACAATAGATAAATAGATGATAGAGAGATAGATAACAGATAGATGGTGAATAAATGATAGATAGATAGATAGATAGATACATACATACATACATTCATTCATACATAGATAGATACATAGATAGATACATAGATAGATGCATAAATAGATACATAGATAGACAGACAGACAGATGGACAGATAGACAGACAGGACTGGTTCTCTTGCCTATGCAAACAGTGTTCAAACATAATAATAACATTCATATGGCATATGTCTCCTTAAATCTGTTAGGATAAGAGAAGTTAAGTTGGAATCCTTGCTGGGGATAGATAGGAAGCTTTAAAAGTCCAGAACAAAAGGCATTTCCTACCCAGTGGGACTGCCGGGTCTTGCTCTCTAGAGGTGGTCATTCCATCCTGGAGTCTACCATCCAGGCTCCTGGCTTGTCTGGTTTCCTCTGTCCTGTCTGTGGGCTCTTCCCCCATACTCACTACATCTATTCTGCTCTTTTTGTTGTCCTCACTGAGGAAAGACTCCTCTGCCACCCTGCGCTTACTGCTGCCAGTAGACTCTGTCTGTTCAGTATTCTGGAAAGTGGGTCCTGATGCTGAATTTCCAAGGATTCCTGGAGTAGCAATGGTCTTTAGATTACTGATGCACCTGGAAAATAAAATACACTTTCAAAGATTCAAAAGAAAATGCTCAGATCATCAAAATTCTTTGGAAACTGATACTTTCTTATGACAGTGTCTGGGGAAGACAGTGTGCTCTGTAACACAGAGAAAACCGGCCCAGCAGTTGAGGACATCAAATTTAAGATTCAGACACAAAGAGTCTTCCAAGGACCTCACTTTGAGCCCTAAAGTGACCATTTATGAAACCAAACTTAATAGAAGAGAGAAATTATAGAAAAAAAGCAATAATCTCTCAAAAGATTGATTGCCACCGAAGAGCCATTACTGGGGAAGATAAGTCTTAATTATCATGTTTGGAGGCTCAGCTTTTTCTAAGCACATCTTATAGTGATGGACTTTAATAACAATCCTGATTAATATATTGAAAATTATATTTGCTCAAGATTAATTTCAAATGCTTTATACTAAAGCTAAGTAATAATCATGTCTTAAAGACATCAGAGGTGTTTGAATACTCTTTAATCCAAACACACAGTCATCATGCTTAGAGCAGCTAAGGTTTTTTTTTTGTTTTTGTTTTTGTTTTTGTTTTTTCAAGACAGGGTTTCTCTGTGTAGCCCTGGCTGTCCTGGAACTCACTCTGTAGACCAGGCTAGCCTCGAACTCAGAAATCCGCCTGCCTCTGCCTCCCAAGTGCTGGGATTAAAGGCGTGCGCCACCACACACCCAGTGAGAGCAGCTAAGTTTAATTAGATACAAAACTTCCTGAATTTGTACTTGACACTTCGTAATTTTAATTTTAAGGAAGAAACTTAGTCAATTATCTACTTCCTACAATACTAGGAAAGAAACTACTATTACAAAATGGATTAGGCTCACTCTTTCAGGTTGGACTTTTAGTTTACAGTTCAACATAATCATAATTTAATTCTTAGCCTTAGAAAGAATATGTTTTTCTTTATTTTTAAATGGCAGAACTCTTTCTTCTTGACCTTTAAAGAGTACTGATTGCTGGTGACATTAAAAATGGTGATCTTGGTCTTGGTGTTAAGACTTAGGAACAAGCAGATGGGACTCAGGGAGGAAGCTCAGGCTTAGCTGGAGCAAGGCCCTGAGCTCCATCCCCAATGGAGAGAAGCAAGGTAAGAAGGAAGAGAGGGGTTAAGGAATAGAGAGAGGAAGGAAGGAAGGGAGGAAAGAAAAGAAGGGAGGGGAGGGCAGGGCAGAGGAGGAATGAAGAAGAGAAATAACTGAAAATACTGGCAAGAAGAAAGAGAAACAGCAGAATAATAGCTAAGTAGCCATGAAAAATCAGTACACTAGAAGAGTGGGTTCTAAACATTGCTTTTAAAAGTGTCTTCATTTTTCTTTCAGGATGGCTTCAATTATCACAGCACAAAGAGCTGTAAGACACACCCACTGCAAATGTGTAATCCTACAACACTACCTTTCATGGGACGGGCCACCATTCATGTCCTCAGTGTGCTGGCTTTCAGTCGAGTGTTTGCCCGGCACTGTTCCAATTGCAGCTGATGAAGCTCTGTTCTCGGCTTCTGTTCCTTTGGAATCTTCCTTCAAAGGAATCCCACTTTTCCCTCCATTGTCATCGTCAATGTCTTGTTTATCTCCCAGGTTGTTGTTCTCTTGTTTCTCCAGACTTTCTATGTATGGAACATCTTTGGCACCTGCATTCTCTCTTAGCTCTGTGGAATTCCTCTGAACAAATTCTATCTTGTCTTGTCTTTCCACGTAACATATGACACAACTCCTCTGCACTTCTGAGGCACTGGTCTTCTCTGAATTTTTCTTGTTGAGCTTAGTAATCTTTTCTTTCTCAGAAGAGAATTGGTCTTTCTGGTCATATATCTCTAGAAGCCACAGAACACAAAACATTTTAATGAAGAATTCACATGGTCACTTTAATTCTGGCTTTATTTAATGGTACCTCTATTCTGGCTCCTATTAGACAGTTGATTCAAGCTTTCAGAAACAAAGCAGAATAAAATATACCTAACTGACTGATAACTGCATGTCAAGAAATTTTCTTATTAGTCATAGGTATGGCCAAAACCAATCAGATAAAGATAAAAAAAAAACCCAAAAACAAACAAACAAACAAACAAAAAAAACAGCACCCTTTTCTACAGGATTTAGGAATGTGTGATTCTGAATAAGAGTAGAAACCGAACTTTTTTTCTAACTAGTAAATCTCCTAAGATGTTACCTGTGAGGTCTGATGTCCTTCCTTCTTTGACAATTGTCCTTTTGTTTAGTGCATGGTTGGACCACACATTTTCCTCAGCCTGTGGGTGCACAAACAAGCAATTGAGGTTACCGACAGTGTACCCAGTGCTTAGCTTCAGCACTATGAGCCCAGGCTATCCAGCTCTTCATGCGAAGCACACCACAGCACAATGATGTTTAGCATTGTACCTGACCTCTTCCAACCAGTGCCGGGAAAAACCTGCCTTCCAGAAGTGAGCGCCAAAAGAACTGACTTCAGACAATTAAAATTTAATTTCTTAATTAGTTTTACAGTGCATAATACATTGTTACTGACTGTATTTACCTGCTGTGCAAAAATACTTCAACCATATTCTTGTCTATCTTGAATGTTGTTCATTTAAAATAATATTAATAAGTCAAAATGTTCCAGAGATTATTATATTTCCTCAGGAGTAAGGGGAAAATTTTCCAAGTTGAAACTAATATATTATATAATTCAACCACGGATGGCAAACACACAGAAACTAACAGTCATGTAAAGTATAAAATAATCTGAATTAATGGAACCCTACATAAACAGTAATATGAATGAAAATGAGCTCACTATTTTCAAAGAAACTGCAGTTCTGTTATGGTGTGTAGAAGGTAACCCAACTTCATTACTTCATTAAAGGGTTTGAACAGTGTGTTTTCCACCCCTGACCTGCACTTTAGTTGTCTTGGTTTGGCTCACATATAAATTCAATAAATATCAGAGAATATATGTGAATGACTGTACTAAACTACAAAGACATGAAGGCAGTGGGCTTCATAAAAATGGCTTTTTCTTCCCCTGGAAGATGCCTTTCTCTCAAGCAATTAAATGTTCTCACAATCCTAGGTTCCTCAGGTTAGCTTAACAAACCCTTTCACATACCATGTGACAGATAAACATCAGCCTAATGTATATAAGTTCTAAATTATACATTATAAATTGATAAAAAATCACAGGAAATCAATCTCTCCTCTTTGGAGCAGTACACGATTTACCCCAGAGTTCTGCAGAAATGAAATATCACGAAAGTGCAGAGTGTAGGGATTAAGACAAATTGCAAACATTCTTATAATTCAGAAAGCTTCTTTTTTTTTTTTCCAAATGGGCATTTCACAACACAGAGGAACATTTAGTACATTTATAGAAAAGCCGAGGTTGGAGATCAAAGCTATAGAAAGCCTCTCACTTTTAAGTGCAAATACTGATATGGCAGGAGAAAAAAAGTCAATTTCCTTGGGTGAAACCAGTAGCTACTTCTCTATGTGGGCACAGAAGTTGGTACTCATACAATACCAGCGTCCCTTGTAACATTTCACCAAACCCACTAGATGGTGGGTTTATTGTGGCCATGGTGCTCAGACATCACATAGTGATGATGATGATGGTGACGGTAATGGTGGCAGCAGCAGCTGCAGCAGCAGCTGTGGCAGTGTAATGATGGTGATATAAATGAAGAAGAAGATGATGATAGTGTGGTCATGATGATGAAGATGATGATGATGAAGATGGTAATGATAACTAACGTGTACTGGACACAGTCTGTGAGAAACTCTTTGTTACACTTTGCATTGGTTAACTCACTCGTGAGAAAACTCAGAATGAGTTTTGTGAGAAAATGCTCAGAAACTCTTTGAGAGAGACTATCAACCATACTTTTACAATGAAGTCAGGATTCGAATTCATTTCTCTGCTTGGTCCATGCTCTATACTATTTTTCTGGTGTAGAAAGGAACTTTAGCCAACCTGTATAGTTAATATTGTTTGGAATCTACTGCAGAATAGGCACCATGGAGTAAAAAGAGTAACAACTGGGGCCATAAAATTAAAGCATTAGCACAGTGAGGAAGATACATATGTTCATTAGTTAAAAGATTAGAATTAACATGGAAGAGGGGAGAAAGAGATAATTTAATTTTAATTCTGAAAAGTCAAATAAGGCAGTTTAACAAATTGTGTTGGTGGCATTTTTGTCTCTTGGTAATTTCTCTTCTGAAGTGAGTATGTCTGGAGTATTGGTAGGCACCACACTTTGGGATTTAACCTATGTGGCATAAATGTTACAGTAAGAGCAAAAATGAGCTTAATAATGATGAAAACCTGGTGTGTCTTTTCCAACCCATCAAAATATGTAAAATATGACTATATAACTACAGAGCCAGTCAGACCACGAGTGTCCACTGGCAAATGTGAGCATGCCGTGTCCATACTGTTCAGAGTCTGGACTAGCCAAGGGCAGAAACTGTCAGTCCTGAAGGCACAGGAGCCAGTCACTAAGCAGGACATATTGCGATTATGTGCCACATATGTTTTACCATTTAAACAATACAAGGCCTCCACTCATTGCCGCAGGCTGTTTATAGTTTCATTTCCCTATGTAATACTGACATCTAGAGGAGTGTTGAACTGAAGCATCTCTAATAAGCTGAAGTATCTCTTCCTCTCTTCCCCAGCAACCTAGTGGGCCTTCATTCCAAAGCCTTGTCATTTTGCATCTCCATTTCTCCATAGGGGTTCCTAAAATAGGACACAAGTCTACGGATGTTTTATTTGTCACCCAAACATGACATTTGTTTCCTATGAATGTAGTCAGGATCAGTGCCGTTAAGCCAGATGTTCCTAAAACCGTTCCCGTCATCCCACAAGAGAGGATAGTGCTCTTCTGTTAGATTCCCGAGAGGAGCAAAAGAGCTCATTCCATTTAGATTCATCATTTAAAAAAGGTCTATGAATTTTCATATGGACACCTTTGCCAGTTTCTACCAATTCCTTTCGCAACAACTCTCTTTAAATTTATATTTTACATGTTTAAAAATGTGTATTAATAAAATTTGGAAAACATGATTTATGAGTTACTATAATAAATGTCTCTAAGAATAAGCATGCCCACATTCATTATCACTGCTTATCACACATCACACCAGGTCAACTCTACAGTAACATGGATGTCACTTGCCATAGGAGCCAACCATGCACTTTGGTGGACACCCACTGCCTGGACATGAGTTTCTTTTTGTCCTGTACTTCAAACTTGGTTTAGGAGCACATCCAAACTCTCTCAGAAGTGAGGGATGACAAAAAGGAAATTAACCCCCAAGGGCAACTTGTGCCTACTCCTTCTTTCATTCCAGTCAGTAAAAACTATCTTTTTCCTTTCATTAATTTATTTATTCACTTTACATCCCATCGCTGGCCCCCTCATCCCAGCTCCCTGCCCACAGTTCCTCCCCTAAACCCCCATACCCTTCTCCTCTGAGAGGGTAAGGACACACCCAAATCAATTCTAAAATGGATTTAATTTTAACCATCACCGTAAAAGTGAAACCCCAGTAGACCTCTGCAATACTGTTATCAGCTTTTGTGTTGCTGGGCCACTGTTCTCCGGCTGGGATATGGAGTATTCTATTTTTGTTTCTCTAACACTTGAACGAGAGTATTTAGAGCTCTAAAAAATGGTCAGGAAAGCAAAGTGCAGTGAAGGGAGGAAGTGCTTGCAGAACCATATCTATCAGTGTGGGAGCGTTCTGCCATTAGGCTGTGTCACGGGAAAGCAAAGCTTCCCTGGGGACCATCTCAGAACATCTCTGACACTCGTATCCATCACTTAGCTTCAGAACAAAATGTTACATGACAATCATATGCCTGCATTTACAGATTATAGTTGCTTCTTCAGAACAGAAATTTGTAACATCACACATGGAATATGACCAAGATTGAACCTTGATAGTGGCTTTATATCTTGTTGCTATGGCAATGCCATGGTGAGCACTTTCTGGTCACTTTAACCCAATGTCTAGTAATATAAAAACAAAGTTATAATGATCTAAAACGACTTTGTTAAGTTTTAATTAGGTTCTTAATGGGAGAATTGAAAATAAATAATTCCTGAATATAAAGAGGATGATTTTTTTAGAAAAATAGTAACTTTTACTACATTTTCCTATTGGAGTATAAAAGATTAATTCTGACATTTTATGTCTGTGTTTGTTGGTAGTGAGTGTGTCAGAGCAGAGCGTGGAGGTCAGAGGACAGCTTGCTGAGTTGATTCTCTCCTTCTACCATGTGGGTGTTGGAAACTAAGTACAGGTCTCCATGCTTGGTAGAGAGTGCCTTTATCTACTAAGCCATCTCAACAGCCTGATGAAAGGTTAATTTTAGAGATCATTTGTAAGAAAATCTATTTCTCTTCATCTGTAGATGCTCTCAAATTCCTGGTGTGCAAAACAAGAGAAAATGCCCTGGTCAGACAGGAGGAACTCTCTCTCTCACACAGCACAGCCTGCATTGTGGGCTGTGGCAAGTAGCCTGGGGTAAGCCAGAACAGGGTCTCTAGGAAGGAAAGTGTTGGCCTTGACCTCAGAACTGAGGGAGTGGCTCTTCCCTGAGTTGTGGATGACATCGAGCAGAATCAGTCACCTGAGTAAATAACCCTGCACAGAAAAACGAAAGCCAGTGGATGTGTCTACAAGACAAGGAACAGTGCTTCATTCAGAACCATGAAAACTGGACTTCAGGGGTCTGCTGGTAAAGCTGCCAGTTCAGGGAAGTCTAATTAGACCATCTGTCAAATAAAGATACATGGAAATATAATGTGGAATTTAAGTCCCAATTTTTGAAAAGACACTGTATTCTTCAGGCTTCTCCTGCAGAAAAGGCCAGCACAGAATAATGGTGGTCCAATCATCTTCTTTGGCTGTTCCTTGATGACAAAGACTTCTTCTTTTTCTTTTTCTTTTTGTCTCTTTTATTTAAGGTTAATCCTAGGACTTCATGCATGCTAAACAAGTCCAAAGCCCAAAGACCACCTGGATAGTATGTCTAAAGGAGTTTTGAAAGACCAGTGACTAGGGCTGGCTACAGAGGCTGGAGTGTGGACCCCCAATGTCTACACCACCTTATTGGGGTACAGGCTATGGGTCACAGCTATGAATGTTCCCCTCCATGCTGTTATATAGCCTATCTCTGGCAATTTTAGAAAAAAAAAACAGTTTAAAACAAGCCAACTATAAGCTTTTACCTAATGTTCAGTCCCACTGGGTACTTAGTCATATATATCTTATGCCCATGCTAAGATACATTATAAAAGATTCACATTTCTTTTTAAAATTTTACTTACTTTTGCTTTATGTGTATGGGTATTTTATCTGGGTCTATGTGTGTATACTACATGTGTGCCTAAAACCCAAGAAGGACAGAAGTGGATATTAGATCTTTTGGAACTGGAGTCATGTTGTTAAGTCTCAGGTGGGTGCTGGGAATTGAACCTGGGTCTTCTGGAAGATCAGCCAGTGCTCTCACTCACCCATCATCCTTCATCTCCTCACATTTCTTTCTACTTCCTTCCTCCCAAAAGAGAGAACTTAAGGGTTCTTTGGAGAGTCAGTTGTGTTGGATGATGTTTTGCTGGGGAAAAAAATGTGAAGGAGTGTTTTCCTGAAGTGGACACAGGTGAAAGACTAAGGCAGACTTGTGAAGGAATGTTTCACTGAAGCAGACACAGGAGAGAGGATGTTCTGCCAAAGCAAGCACGTGAAAGGATACATGATGAAGGATTCTTTGCTAACAACTTGCATGTTTTGATCCACCTTACATTGCATAGTTGAACTCCACTTGTCAGGACTCTGTGGACTCTGGTTGATTGGATGTATGTACATGTTGAGGCAAGGCACGTGGAGGACACGTGATGTTTGGAGGGTATAGATAGGACTTGGGAGTGATGGAGACAGAGCTAGGCTTGTTGGTACAGCTTGCTGTGTAACACTTGTGGGTCTCACGTCTTCACAAATCTTCGATTCCCTGAGAGAGGCACAGCTGAGAACTTGTGTCACCGCTGTTGCTAACCCACCTCTACCAAACTGGACTGCTGGTGCATTGATGATGTGTTTGTGAGTGGATTGAGCTGCCACTGCCTGCTAACCTGTGAACTGAACTGCCAATTTCCAGACAACACAGACAGGAGTTGCTCCAAAAAATCTTTCTAAACAGGTACACTCTCCCTCCTCTGGCACACACTTCCCCTGTCCTTTCTTTTCCACTACCTCTGCTGGGTGATGGGCTACGAGGGAGGTTAAAGCATTTAAGAACCATCATTAAAAACAGGATTTGAAAAAAAAAAAATTAAAGTTACAGAGAATGCAGAGCGCTTTGCCTTTGTTTGTTTCCCCTCAGATGATGACGGTTCTGCATGCCACTCCACCTCCATATCTACCTTCTTTTGCTCCAAAAACTCTTGGCTCTGAATGCCAGGTCCCTGCTCCTAATGGTTCTAATAAAAGGGGTAGTAAAGGAGGTGGGTCTCAGACCCTGAAGTCCTCGTAACCCCACTCACAGTTGTGTGAATGTACTGCAACCCTGTGAGCCACCAGTCTGTCCTTCACTGCCCCCAAGCCCGTTTTACTTGTCAGGTACTCATCCTTCACTCTCATAAAACCTTCAAGCACCTTTTATCTCATCTAGGGCAGAGTGCCTACAAACCCCTGCCTCACCTTTGACCCAGGTATACAATATGTAAGTGGAAATCATCCAAAGCACTACCATGGGGACCCCAAATCCCCTTTCAAAAGTGACCTATAGGGTACCCAAGGAGAACTGTAAAATAAAAAAGCCAATATCCTTAACTCTGCCTCTGGTCCTCTATCTGAAGGCCTTCTGGTTACTCCTTAGTCACAGTGTGATAAGTAGCCAGGGAAGGGCTCAAGTCGATGGAGAGAAACATCATTGGACAGGTCACAGATTTATAGCTCTTTATATAAAAGTAAGTCTGAAAAGCATAAGCCATGGTATCCTTTGGTTTCCTTGGGATTCTGTGTCACAATAACTCTTGAGTGTGCCAAACCCAGCACTGTCACTTCTAAAAAATTGCAAATGTGGGCCAGTGTATGAGAAATAAAATTCAAAGGGAATCCTCACTGTTTTACATTCATTTGGTTAAACCAAGTCTTACATGTAAAATTCTTTTTGTACTACACAAGACTAAATCTTGGAAGATTTGTACATGAAGCTTACAGTGTTTTTTCATCACCCAATAAAGCTTTTGATTTCTTCCACTGCAGACAGTTTTAAGAGCATTCATTTCACTTGGTGTTCTCAGTGTGCATTTTATTTTAGATTCAATTTTATCCTTCCACCTCCTGTCTCCCACCCTTAACATTTGTCCTATCAACCCTCATTCCCCAAGACCAGCTCTCTGTGGTGGCATTTGCTGGCAAAGCCTGGGTAGGAACACAGTGTCTTCTAGTGGAGGGGATGTGTCGTCCTGTGGATGGTAGGGACCTCAGAGATCTAAACTTAGACTAACTGAGCAAAATACTTAACCTCTTAATGGTTTGCCTTCTGCGTGTTCCCCACAAGTAGAAAATGCTAGGATATACTACAAATCAGAATGGTTTTTGGAAGACCACTATTTTAAAGCAACGAGAAGCTACAAAGATCTTCAAAATGTTACTAAACTTGGTCTATGTAACATGAAGCCTAGATAATAACTAATGGCCAGGAGTTGAGGGGGATGACAGCTGGTAAGTGGCTTTGCTGGTAAAGCCTAGTGACTTGAACTGAATCCCTGGAATCCCCATAGTAGAAGGAGAGGACTGAATCATAGATCATACACATTCTATGGTCTGCACATAGCATTGAGTAAATAAATAAATAGTTTAAAACCTAATTGGTTCTAAATACACTAATCCTTTAGTTGTCTGCAACCTTCTACTCAACATGGGTCTGTGGACTGGCAGCAATAGCATTACCTTTCAAACCCTATTAGAAATTCATACAAGGACTAGGAGAGCAGCTTAGAGGTACATCCGGTGACTGGCATGCATGCCTCTGGGGCCTGTCACCAGCACAAGGAGGGAGGGAGGGAAAGAAGGAGGGAAGGAGGGAGGGAAGGAGGGAGGAAAGAAGGGAGAAGAAACAAAGAAACAAAGCAAGCCAAATCCTAGCCCCCACTACCTAGAACCTGCATTTCAACCAGTCCTCAGATTAATTTCTATGCACATTAAAATTTGAGAACACGGAACTATAAAATCCATATAATGAACTAGTGTGAATAAATCACACAAATATTTGTGATGACCTTACAAATCATTTTTAATGCTGCTTCCATCTTTAAAAATCTCACCAGCTAATCTCTTACATACATGAGCTCACAGGAGAAACAACAGGAATGAGAAAATGACTGACAACACTGAGCTGGTCTGTCTGTCTGTCTGTCTGATGGCCTCAAAGAGAGTCACGTTCGAGAACCCAACACTGGGAATAACATCAATAAGGTCTTCAGATTGTCCAGACCCTGACAATGGCCAGGACTTCCAGCAGGAGCTGGGAAAGTACAATGTATGGGGGTGTATATCATACTTAGAACTTTCCAGTAATTTTGAGGTATACAGACTTTCGGACTTGGATCTCAGAGAAAAACATTAAGACTGGTGCAACCATGTAAGAATGAGTTCCGAAGAACTGGGAATACAGTCGAAAGAGTGTATGAAGGAGACTGGTCCCGGGATCTCTGCTGACATTATACTGGGAATACAGTCGTCAGAGTGTATGAAGGAGACTGGTCCCAGGATCTCTGCTGACATTAAAATCCATAGATGCTCAAGTTTCTTGCATCAGTGGAGTAGCCCTTACTTACATAAAAACCACACATGTTCCACGTGCTTCCAATTATCTATAGCTCCCTGGTGCTGTTTAGTGCCATGTAATGGCTGTGTGAATGAGTGGCTGTTATACTCCACCACTGGGAAATAATGACAATGTCTGTACATGTACAGAGCTGACAAAAATTGTCCCCAAAATGTCCAGCTGGTTGAAGTTACAGGCACAGGAATCCTTGTATGTAGAAAGTAAGTCTGTACACACTGATTGGCTCCATAAGAGCAAAGAATACAGTTGTAATAAAATAAGCTTTTTAACTTGGATTCTTCTTATAAATGTGCCCAAAAATACTTTCATGTAGAGAAAATTGCCAATCTGTACCTCCATAAAAAACAATAGTCTTCTTGGACTACAAATATTTGTGTCACCACTAACATCTGGAACTCTATTCCTACTGTGGTTTTTTAAAATAATTCACCATTTGGCCACCTTCTCAACAAATGTCTTATTTCTAATGAAAATCAGAACATGAACTGCAAATGTTCATTTGTTATTCACATTTCTGCACTGAACGCAACTTCTTCAGCACATTAGCACAGAGACATTTCAAGAGTGCTTTGGTGAGAAAGAAGAGGTTTCAATTAGTCATGGTCACTGCCACAGTTCGGTTTACTATAATTATCGAATATTCTTTCCAGAAGGCAAGAGCAAACAGTAGCTACTTCCTTGGAAACAGCTGACGAAACTTCAGTATACGTTACGTAGCCTAACACTGAATAGGTGTGAAATGTCTTTATATTTTACTGTTAAAGCCCTTCACAGACAGGTATGGCAGCACTATATCCTCTGTCCCAGTTTCCTAAGAGATTGAGGCAGGACCACTCTTGCCCAACAGTTCAGGACTAGTCTAGCCTAGACAACATAGCAAGACCTGTCTTAGGGAAAATATCATGTGTGTAATTCTACTGTCTCTTCTGTTTTATAAATCACAGAATGGCCGAGACACCATCAATGAACACATGCTGAAGCTTCTGGTACAATAAAGCACTCCTCGGGTGCTTTGCCAGGGACCTTCAGAGGACTTCCCAGTGGAGGGGTTCCTAATTAAGAATGTCTCTGTAGCTCATGAAGGAAGCAGTCTGTACTTATTTTCTTAGCATCTGTAGTTCATGTCTGCTTCTCAGGAGGCAAGAGCTCTGATTGGCTTTAAGATCATGCTCTCACTGCATCAGTGACATCAACCAGAATTCTGCTACAGACTCAGTTTCCCAAGTGTCCCTATCTCTAAAGGTGACTGGAGTACAGGAACCCAATATTCCATTTGTTTTTAATCTGAAGTAACAGTTTTTATTTGAAGTAAAATAATATGGAAATAAAGACAAGGAAATTTAGCGGGGGGGGGGGGGGGGGGGGGGGGGTTTAGGCCTTTTCTAAAAGGGGGGGGAAAAAGGGGGTGGTCCTCCCCACAGACCAAAAAAGACATTTAAAATTATTTTTTTGTTT
>JANHMN010000006.1:28810811-28877948 GCA_030674055.1 Rhabdomys pumilio | reverse complement strand
GATGGATAAGTTTAGGACCTTGTCCAAAGGGATGGCATCAAGGGTCTTGCCCATGCCTAGACTCAACAATGTACTCTCAATGTATTTTTTGTGTATTTTATTTATACTTCAGAATTAAGGTTTTTAAATGGGCATAATAGCAGACAATATTAGGCCAGATTGTGGTGGTGGTGGTGGTGCATACCCTTAGTCCAAGCAATTGGGAGAAAGAGGCAGCCAGATCTCTATCTCTGTGAATTCAAGGCCAACCTGGTTTACAGAGTGTGTTCCAGGACAGTCAGGGCTATACAAAGAGACCTTGTCTTGAAAAAAAAAAAAAAAAAAGATTATGAAGACTAGTTTAGTGACTGCATTAGTAGGCCTTACATTAGTATAACTAATCCCTGAGATAAATAGCTTACAAAGGAAAAAAACTATCTGTACTTAAAGTTATAGAGGTTTCAAGCCAGGATAAGTTAGGCCCACTGCTCTGAGCTCCCTGGTGACACACTCATAGACAAAATGCTATGTGGAAGAGGGAAGAAAGGAAAGGGCCAGTATCCCATAATGCCTCAATGCTGTCCTCTCAATGATCTAAACACTTCTAACTGGAGGTCACACTACCTCCCAACTGTGCCACCTTGGGGACCAAGTTCTTACTTAACACATGGGCTTGGAGGGGGGAACTTGAGATCTGATTTAGCAATGCCTGTGGAAACTAAAGAGAATCCTTGGACTCAGCCTTTGCCTGTGCAGTGCTTGAAAACTCTGAGTGCTACCTTCCTTCTTTGGCTGTGGATTTCTTCAAATGGAACTCTCCGGAGGAGAAGAAAAAATGAATGAAGGCAGATTCCCTCTTCTTCCTCTGTGCCGAAAGCTGCAGTAAATTAATGTTTACAATGGGGTGGCAGCTGGCCTCTGCAGCACACCACAGTCACAGATGGAAGGTTCAACTGTGGGTATCCCAAGAACAGAATTCAAGTCTGCTTCTAGTTAGAAGTCTCATAAAACCATGCTCCATCTGTGTTTACCACATGCAGCTGTGCCTTCCCAGCCTGTTAAGAAACTTTCTCTCCTTTGTGAACACTGCCCTGCAGAAGTGCACGGTCACAACCACTTGAAGCATAAGTAGTGAGCAAATGCTTCATAAGACAACACGAAGACATTGAGGTGTGTTCTTTCCAAGTGACTGAAGCTTTGCATGCTTCAGGTTTGCAGCCTAAGATAATTCATCAAATCACAGAATGGAAATCCAAACTGTGAAGTGAGAAACTGCTTTAAAACATACAAGGATTTTTTTCCACCTATCCTGATTCTATCTCACTATTTTTGTGTATTAAAATTGAGGTAGTGGTCTAAATATATTTTAATTTCACATACAATGAGATGGATTCAGTTTGTCATTTAACAATAACTAATAAAATTGTTCATTTCGAACTGATTCAGTTCTATACTGATATGTCTCTCAAATCGATCTCATTATTGGTGGAGCAAAGGTATGCAAATATGTGACTTGCTGTGGCAACATCCATCAAAGCTGAACATGGAAAGTGCTTTTTGTGTATTTACTTTGCTATTGATCATCTTTATTCATTCCCACAAAATCAATGGTCTTGGCATGAAGCTGTCCTGCCTAACAGACTCATAGTGTGATATAACAAGGAGCATGCTCAGGCTCCAGGTAGATGCCATAAACATGACAAGAGTTTTATCATTCATGAATTCTACTTTTAGTTTGTATCACCTGAAAGTTTTCTTTACTAACAATATTATGACAATAAATGTCAAAGTCAAATTTGATTTCCCTTTTGAGTTAAAAGAAAAAGAAAAACAAAAGAGTACTATATTCTTATGAAAATTAACATTATAAAAATGAGGATTCCAACTCTAAAATTATGCCCCTCTATTCAAAATCCTAAAATCTATATTTTTTTCAAATCGAGGTTGGTTTATTACTTACAATGGGTATTTATTTTTAATGAAATTGCATTCCATTTAAATGCATTATATTTTTATTAAAATATTGTTCCCATCAGTAATGGTTCAACCAAATTTACATTCATAGAATACACACAACCTTTTCCTTCTAAAAACTCTAATTTATTAACATTTAGGAATAAGAATTTTGATAGCAATAATCTAAACTTTACATTGAGAGATACTCTCTAAAGCATGAGTCACTTGGATAATAAGCAATGTTAAAAAAATTTCCCTGCTAAATTCACAAAAGAATAATCTAAGAACACTAGCTCAAAATAATAATAAAAAATTGAGAAAGCTAGTGATGAATTTATGAACATATTTATACTTAAAAATTTTTGTAAATATTGCTGAACCAGAAAGATGGCTCAGTGGGTAAGATCACTTACTAAGCAAGCCTGAGGACATGAGTTCAAATCCCCTGAACCCATCATGGAAGAACAGAATGACCTCCTAAATGTTGTCCTCTGACCTTCTGTCTCTGTCTCTGTCTCTGTCTCTGTCTCTGTCTCTGTCTCTCTCTGTCTCTCTCTGTCTCTCTCTCTCTCTCTCTCTCTTGTCTCTCTCTATTTCTCTGTCTCTCATGCATAAACACACAGACTCACATACACACATACACATAATGAAAAAAATTTATGTGTGCTCATGAGTAGTATTTCTTAATGAAAACCCTACTTTTAAAACTTGGCCTCTGAGAGTTACATGTGGTTTCACTCTTATGTAATGGCTTAGTGAGTTAATTTTAGAATATACAAGAGTTGGTGTTTGCATATCAGGGATTAACTTTGCAGGTTCGCCCCACACTGAATGTTATCTTGACTGTGTAAAGGGGAAGAAATGACTCACCTGTTAACAAAACAGAAGGAATTATCCAACACCAAAAACTGTACTTTTACTTTGCCACAAGCCCTCCATGTCTGCTCTGACAGCCATGATAATCACCCAGTGCTTAGGGCTCCTGGAAGCTCACAGCTACTGACAAGGGCTGCTGCTCTGGGTTAGTCAGAACTCAGTCCTAGCCCCTTCTCTGAGCTTGTCACTGTGCACTCCACTTTATCACTACAAGTTCTAGTTCCCACAGAGGATGTGGGTGCTCCCATAGAGGATGTGAGTGCTCCCACAGAGGATGTGAGTGCTCCCACACAGAATCTTTTACTACAGAAAGAATTGAGTTCATCTTCTGAGACATAAAGTATCCCATATGACTCACATTCCTGACACCATGGAGTTTCTTTCTAAATGAGTAACTCTGATATGGGACCTTTTAAAATACTGTAGCCATTCTCATAGAATGCTTAGACCTGTTCATCATGGCTGCTGTGGCCCGCCTCCTGCTTGTGATGCCCTCATCTCTCTACCCTGGCCATCATAACACCCGGGCAGTCCTCTCCTTTGACTAGTCTTCGTGACTGAATGCTGAGCACATTTATTCTCAGTCCACCTGGTGAACTCATCCAGCCTTCAACACTACACCAATCATTTCAAAATGCATCTCTATTCCTCTAAAACAATAATTACTAAATCCTAACATTTGGTTATACTATAAAGGGTATGTGTGTATGTGTTATACATGTGGGTGTGCACACCTGCATGCACATGGAGGTCAGGGGATGTTGGCTGTCCTGTTATTTCCATCTGAATCCTTTGACACAGGTCTTTCAGTGAACTTGGAGCTAGGCTGATGACCAGCAGCCCCAGCAATGTTCCCTTCTTAACCTCGTGTAACATTTAAGTGTGGCTACACTTAGCTTTTTACATGAGCGCTGGGGATTTGAACTTAGGTGCTCATACTTGCACAGAAAGTACTTTCACCTCCTGAGTCATATCTCCAAACCCAAGGGTTTTGAACTTTATGTATCAAAAAAAAAAAAAGTCATCTGTAATCAACATCTTATTCTCTAAATTGACTTGTTGCTATAGTTTGGATATGGAATGTTCCTCACAGGCCATGTATTAAAGGTTTGGTCTTCAACTTGGTGCTTCTGGGAGGCAGTGGAACTTTTAAGAGCCAAGACTTAGTGATAGGTCCTAGATCACTGGAAGTATATCCTCAAAGGGATTGTGGGATGCTCCTTGCCATGATATGTTGCCCTCACCCACATGATACCCAAAACAATGGAGTTGCCTGACCAAAAATTATAGTCCCCCAAACCATGAGCTAAATTAAGTCTTCCTTCATTTGTGACTCATTTGTGGAACTATGAAATTTGGAGCAGAAAGCCTGATTTGTGAAGAATTTTCACCTCTAAGAATGCAAGGTCAAGGCTACAGAGATGTCTCAGTCCGTAAAATGTCTCTCATGTAAACCCAAGGACTTGTGTTCAGATCTCCAGCAACCATGTAAGGTCAAACCTAGTTGTGCATTCCTGTGGCCTCAATACTGGTGGGAACAGAGACAGGCAAATCCTTGGGGCACATTGGTCAACTAAATCAGTGAGATTCAGGTTAGTGAGAGGCCCTTCTCAAAAATAAGGTAGAGGGTAATCCAGGAAAAAACTTGATTCCATTGACCTCTGACCTTCACAAATCTCTCTCTCTCTCTCTTTCTCTCTCTCTCTCTCTCTCTCTCTCTCTCTCTCTCTCTTTCTCTCTCTCTCTCTCATTTTTTCTACTAGTCTTCTGGATGTGTTATTAAGCATAACTTCATGATTAGGTACTTTCATTCCCTGCTATCATTTCCTGTTACAATGTCTTACTCAGCTCTGTACTTTTGGTGCAGTAAAGAGGAAATGAAATGTGAACAAGACTTTATCTTAATTTTCCAACTTTGTGTTACTTTGATACAGAAGGACAGCTGTTAAGGTGTCTTACGTGAGCTTTGCTGTAGAGAGTTAACCTCATGGAATGTAAATAACTACACATAAACAAGTTTTAACAGGCAGTACTAGTTGAGAATCTAGAAGGTACAAGAATGCTTTGGAAGCGACATTTGAAACACTCGTTTAATATGTAACACATATTAACTGAAAAGAACTTTTAAGAATTGTAAAATTGGATTATTAAGGCAAAAATTAAGGTCTATAATTTTAAAGTAGGTTCTGAGAATCTTATTCCAAACAACAGCACGCAGTAATAAATGTTTCCAGACTAACTAAAGCTCTTTCTTCCAGCCATAGTATCTACTCATGGCACTGCAGTACTTAGGTTAAAATTTAAAACATGAAACATGTTATATGTTATTCAAGTAGATGCATATCAGAAGATAGACCAGAGTGGGCCATTTGAAGTAGTCATATCTTATCTTTTGTTTTAAATGTGGAAGGAAGAGACTATTGCCAGCTGATTTATTTAAAGAAATGATCTACCAGTGTTAAGTAAGCCAACACCCTCAAACCCTGATCTTTGGTGCCCTATAACAGCGACTTCATCATGCTTTTGGGCTCACATTCAGCAGAGGCCACCAGAGTTCGTGGATGATCTCTTTGGAGAACAGGTAGAAAGCTAAGCTAGTCCCCTTTAGTCTTTCAGCAGCTTCACCAGCTGCATTCACAGGCATCCGTGTACTCTCTATAATAGGTAGGGGTAGTTAGCAAATTCTAGAAGGTGGAATGCCTACTATGAGAAAGCCTGCCCAGGCCTGTGTGACAACCTCAGACCACTTAAATCCTAGCAGAAAGGCAACAGTAATTCAAAGGACATTGCCAGTGATTGGAGTGTGGCCAGTGGGTCCTCTGACTACAACAGTAACAGTGAATTCATTAATTTATGCCATTGTGTTTCGAGAGGTGATTTTTAAATCATTCCAGTCATATGCCATGGTTTCTAAGCTTATGATGGGAATCTCAGAGATAGTTCATTTGATAAAGTGCTTGTTAGATAAAGAGGCCCTAAGTCCCATCATTAGAACAGATCATTAAAAGACAGTGGTTAGCCACAGGCAGTGATGCATGTCTTTAATCCCTGATCTGCATAGCTGAGTTCCACAGCCAGACCTACATAGAAAAACACTGCCACAAGGAATAAAAGGGGGTTGAGGTGTGGGGGATGGGAATGCTGGTGACAAGCTTGCTCAGCAGGTAAAAATGCTTGCTGTAGAGTCTGACAATCTGAGTCTGATGTCTGAAACCCACATGGTAAAAGAGGAGAACAAACTCGTGCAGGCTGCCCGCTAACCTCTACATGGACACTGTAGACATGCAATGTGTCCCTCCTTAAAATAAATAAGTAAACACACAAATAAATAAACAAAATTCTTTTGGAAACTTGAGTACAGTGGTGTGCACTTGTAATCCCAGTGCTGGGAAAGCAGAGAAAGACCCCAGAGATTGACCTCCAGCTTCTTCACGCACATCTATACACATGTGTACGTACAAATTCACATACACACAGACACAGCACACACACACCACAAAATAAACAAATTTAAACAAAATAGAACAAAATCAGCCAAATTAAACATTAATGGTTTACTGGAGAATTTGGTAGTGGGGGGCATGGAGGCAAATGTTCACGTGTCTCCACCAGTCAAAGACAGTTTATATATCTAGGTTGGGTATTGGGTTACACTTCTGATTGAGCATTACCAAACTTATAAAGCCTTTGACTAACATTTTTTAAAAAATTGTATAAAAGCAAAAAGGAAAAGGGGGCATGGGATAGGGCTTTTCTAGGGAGGGGAAATTGGTGAAGGGGATGACATCTGAAATGTAAATAAAATATAAAATAAAAAAAAAAGAAGACCCCCTTAAGATATGCCTGTCTTAATCAAACTGAACTCCTGCACTGGAGTTTTAAACACTAAAGCATAGGTAAACACTCTCTGTAACACTCAACAGAGTAACTTAGCTCAACCCTAGTAAAGTCTTGAAGAAGGCAAGCTATTCATCTCCATCAGGTTCACTCCAAGGGATTGTCTCTGTCAAAACCGAAGACTGACTTGGAGCTAGATACCAGATGTTGTGTTCTGAATAAACACTGTCCAAAGACCCCTGTGTAAAAAGTCTGGACACAAGCCAATGATACTAGGAGAGGATGGAACCGTTAGGAGGTAAAGCCTAGAGGGAGAAAGTTAGGTCATTGTGGCTTTGCTCTTAAAGGAAGGTATTAGGACCACAGGCTCCTTTCTCTCCTTGTTTCTGGTCACCATTAGATTAACAACTTCTCTAACACACACTTCTCTCCTTCATACTCTGCCTTGCCACAGGCCCAGAGGCAATGGAGCCAACCACGGACTGAAATCTCTGAAGTCATGAATCAAAATAAACTTTTCCTCCTAATAAGCTAATAGTTCCAGCATTTTGTCATAGTATTGGGAAGCTGAATAACACAGGCTTTGATCCCATGTCTGCTGATCAACCATATGCCCTTGAGGAAGTCATGGACAATGTCTGCTTCTGTCTGTTGCATATATTCCATAGAATTGTGAGAATTATGCACAGTGACATATGTAAAAGTGTTTGTAGAAAAAAACAAAATAGCAAAGTGTTAATTCAGTTTAGAATTCCCTTGACCAGTCATTTTCAAGGGCTACACAAACACAGCAGTGCACTGATACTCTCTCTGCTGCTAAAATAGAAGGTTCTCCATATATGAATCTCAGGGTTGGGTCTTTGTCACCTCGGCTGAAATTGGAGGAGTATCCATGTTTGACCCTTACAGGTGGAAAAACACTGTCCGTTTTATGTAACAGCCACAGAAAGCTGCCCGTAGTAATATGTTAGGCAGCACATTCCCTACCACAGAGTCAAGACAGGATTTCACAGCCCAGACTCTCCTGGGGAGCTCACTAAGGAACAGGAAGGGCTGGTGGTGCAGCCAGTACCTGTGAAAGGTCACATCCTACTTTTAGCCCTAAGCAGAGGCTGTCAAATGTGTCCTGAGTTGCCATTCAGTGGGGGATCTGGTTTTAAAATTTTTCCTCTTCAAAGCATAAGTTGTAGCCAACCCCATCCAAGGCAAGGTGAAGAACAACTTTTTGTTTGTGTAAAAAATAAGCTGAGATGCAGGCTACAACAGTGGCTGCTGTCAAAATCGGGACACTACTAAGGAAGCAGCGAAACTGGACCTTTTGTGGGCTGCTGATAGGAATGTAAAATTGTCTGCACTGTGAGAAGGCTGTGCAAGTCCCTCAAAACAGGGAACCTAACACTTCCATGGGATCCAGCCATGGCATTTCTGGGACTTCTGGGTCTCTACACACAAGAATGGAAAGCAGGGTGTCTTAGAATTCTATTGCTGCAATAAAACACCATGACCAAAAGCAAATTAGGAAAGATAGGGTTTGTTTTGCTTACACTTCCACATCACAGTCTATTATCAAAAGAAAACAGGTCAGGGACCAAGAGGCAGGAACTGAAGCAGAAGCCATGGAGGAATGATGCTTACTGGCTTTCTTCTTATGGTTTGCTCAGCCTCACTTTTTATAGCCCTCAGGATCACCAGCCCAGGGGTGGTACTGCTTATAATGAGTTGGCCCCTCCCACATCAGTCAACATATGCACCATAGGCTTGCCCATTTTAGTGGGAGCATTTTCTCAACTGAGGTTCCCTCTCCCAAAATGGCTCTAGATTGAATCAAGTGACTTAAAACTGGCCACCACATGGGGCTAGGTTCACATTGGTATCCATGGCAGCACTACTCATAACAGCCAAGAGCAGGAACCCAACCATCTAGGGACAGAAAAATGAGCTAACAGCATGTGGTGAATGCTTACAATAAAATACTCCATAGTATTAAAAAGGAAGGACATTCTGACACGATTCTATACGGACAAACCTGGAGAACATTATTCTCAGTGAAATCCATCAATCAAAAAAAGGGTAAATGGTATATGATTGCACTTATGAGAGAACTTGAAATAGATGTATCCATAAGATGAAGGACATACCAAGGTTTGCCAAGAGCTAGGAAGGTAACAGGTGTCTGGTGGTTGTACTTTCAGTCTGTGAGGATAAAGTTCTGGGGATGCTAACGTCAACGTGTCTGGAGAGGGCTGAGATCAGCGGGTGCAACCATATAAATGCACTTAAGGCTTGAACTGTGCCCTGAAGTGTGCTGAGAATGGGAGGGCATGGTGAGTCACAGCCCAGCATTACAGGAACTGGGGTAGCTGTATCACCATGGGTTCAAGGCCAGTCTGGGTTACACAGTTAGACCTTTGGCGGGCAAAAACTGACACATTTATTAAAATGGTTGGCATGTGTGCTTTATAACAGGTTAAGAACCTAGGTTCAAATCCTGACCTGATTATTTCTTAATCACACAATCTTAGGCAAGCAATTAAGTCTTTCTTTGCCTCGACTTTCTATGTCTGGTGGTATTCATAAATTGCTTAGTGGGTGACTACAGGGCAAGTGCTCAGAACTGGGTTAGCATAGGATAGGCACTCTACAGATCTCTGATGTTACCAACGGTAAAAGACAGGCATCACACCATAAAAGAAGGGATCTCTTCTGTCAGATTTGTAACTCCTGAGGCTTGGAGCTGAAATAAGGATCAGATGGATGGTGAAGACCGCTGGGCGACTGCAAGGTGAAGAAGGAAAGATGGAAGCAGAGGCAGCTCTATGATGTGTGGCCACTGTGAACTTCTGAACCTTCCTTCCAAGAGCAGCACAAGGAAATGAGAAAGAAAGCAACTTTGTTCATATTTTAAAAGTCCAGCACTAGTTCCTGTAAAGTCTGACCCTCCATAAGGCATTTCAGGCTCACATGTTAAATTTCTTTTTTACAATCTTCTTGGTAGACGTTCACACCTGATCAAACATCTGTAAATGAGCTAGTATAAAAATTGAAACCCCTGAACTATAAGGCCAATCCCCAAGCAGACCTCCAGGGCACAGACGGCCTCACACCTCTGAAATCTAATCGACACCTGCTGTGGGTGTTTGTGGCTAGAGAGGGCCTGTGTATGACCTTGTATCTCCCCCAGTACCTTCTAAGCTAGATTCAGAGGTGAGGATCTTGCATGTCATATGTTGTCTCCACCCCTAAATTGGAAGTTAGACTACAGTCTTGGCTATTCAACTTGGAGGTCTTATTGATTGAAGACAGATGTGTTAAAAACTCTGAATTATGACACTCTTGTTCAAAAAAAAAAAAAAGAAAAGAAAAGAAAAAAGAAAACAACCCATAAGCAGACCTTATGATGAGTCTGCATCTAAAATCCAAAGTGATCCAAAACCTGAAATTTCTGAAATGCCATAGAATACTACAAATAAAAACCAACACACTTAGCCTCATATAACGTACTAAAGCCATAGTATAAGATGACAATCAGTGTATGTGTGCAAGTTACAGATATAACATACATGGATTTCATTAGACCTCAGTTCCGTCTAAGATACGTCACTATTAAATACAGATATTTCAAAATATGAAACACTTCCAGCTCAAGCTTTTTAGATAAAGATCACTCAGCTTGTATTTCTCTCGTGGGGTGGTGTGGGTGGGGAGCTGCTAAGGAGTGGAGCAGCTTGCCTGATGAGTAGCTGGGACTCAGACTCACGTCTTCTGACTTCATATTTAGTGCTCTCCACTGCTACCTTCTGCTGCCTGCTCCGAGAAATACCTTAAACCCAATACCCCAAGATATCTCCCAGAGCCATGGAGCATTGTAGATGTGAGGAGCTTTGACATCTCCAACCCACCACCAAGACTCTGCTATGCACACGGGCTTAAACACATCTCAGCATTGCCTGTCAATCAGACAAGTCAAAGACTTTTAGGAATCTATTCAATATCCTCTTCTGTCTTTCAACCATACAGATATCTGTGAAGCTATTTCCTGAAGATTCTATTGCAGATCGGGTAGTCAATAAAATAATCATAAAAGAATAAGAATCTACCGTAGAGAACTAGAACTGTCTGCTCTATTATCACCTAGTATAGCAACAGGAGCTTGGCCTTGGACCCATGAGGGGAGATCAAAACTTTAGGCTCTAAACTAATAGTTTAACCAGCCCTGGGATTCTTTGTTACAGGACTTAAATTTTTACACATTTAATCTGACATAGTTAAGGCTCTGCTAGAAGATGCTAACAATCTCCACCTGATACAAAGACGAGTGATTGCTGGGTTATTCCATTGCTTTTATACCTGTGTGGTTTGTTAGAATCACATTTACTTGAAAGAATAATAAATAAAAAATACCCACTTGCCATATTTTAATGACAAATAAAATTTTAATTTCATTTCAACATGAAATAACAGAAGAACAGATGTCACTATGAGGGAGTCTTCAAATGTTCCTTCTTACATTAAGATAGGAATGCTGGAGATGGGGGAGGAGTGGTACTATTGGTGGCTCATTTTAACTTAATAGGGTGGGAAGTCAGTCCCTTATGGTCTCTGGGTGACTTTTTAAGGCCAGTCTCTGGACTCACAATAGGGGTCTCTTTCATTCTTCTGACACTTCTCACTGCTGTGGTAGACGGAATGAAAATAGGGGCTGGCTTTGAGCACAAGTCTCCTAGCTTCCCAGGAAAAGCCAGCATTCTTCACAAAAAGACTCTTCAAAGGGCAGGATGTGCAGCTAAATCTCGAGCTACATTCTTGAGTTACATCCACCCACACATGGGGAAAAACATTCCCGTCAGCTTCACACGTACAAAAAGCACAATGAATGTTTATCCAGGACAGAGAAGAACACAGGAAGAGAAGGGAAGTGGAAAGGAGAGGAGTACAGCAGTAAGGAGACAAATGGGCAGCATGTGGGAAAAACAAGCATTAACACCGTGACCTGAAAGGCAGAGATGAAGTTTGTCTCCATGTGTCCTTACAGTCCTGAAGGAGTTAAAAGAGGATGACAATGCCCCAGGAAACTATCAGTTTAAAAGCAATACCATATACAATAACAATCTGTCCAACTACAGAATGGATGGACAGTGCTAAAAAGTCAGTATTAACTGGCTAAGAGAATATGCAGCACCTCCTAGCCTTGGGCTACTTGCCCACACTTAACTAGTTTATTAGCTATAACTGACACCTGACCTTTCACAATGTGTCTTGTCTAACTTTTCACAGAGATAAGCCCAAACAATTCCAAGTCCAAACAGATGGGAAGTCTATTAGAAAATTATCCAACTGTGGGTGGTGTGTGGACCTTTAGCCTCACATCAGCAGGCAGCATTTGTAACCAGAAGAATTCGTTCATTTTTCTACCCACATTTCAATAACTACTGTGTAATAACCACTAGTATTTTCTCTTGCCTATGTTGGCAACCTATTTGCAAACTTCTCCATCACCTTTGTTTTCAATGTTGTGGATAGAATCCAAGACCTTTCATGTATTAGGCAACATGTCCTACCACTGACACACACACACACACACACACACACACACACACACACACACACACACACACACGCGTGCGCACGTATGCATGCACGCATGCACGCACACACATTCTCATCCACACCCACACCCACACCTACAAGGCTCTTTTAAAACTGAATTCTCTTTTTGACAAATAAGACAAAGATAAACTTTAATCAAGCCCACCATCTTTAGCTGTAAACGAGCAGTGTCTAGGTGAAGTTGTCTAGACAATATGAAGGTCTCACACTAGATACTTGGGTTGTTTAAAGCTATTCACTCTCTCCTGAACAGATACTAAGTTCTCAGTGCTGCCAGAATGGCACAGGTAGTCAGGAGTCTACTTGGAAATCAGCTCTATACTTTTTCTATCTAACACTCTTGAGTTATATCTACTCAAGCATGGGGAAGCTACTCCAGCTAGCTTCAGGAAACTACTTCCAGGCCATTACATTGACTCCATATCAGGGAGCAGGGAGAAAGAAGAAAGGGAGAGAAGAGAGAAGGGAGGTGGTGTAGAGAGGGAGAAGACTACACTCGGCTGCTTCCTTGGATGTCACTGAAAGAGCAACAAAGAGGTTTGAGAATAGCAAACACATACACATAGTCAAAAGAGACAGGAGGCAACACTAATAGAATTCTGGAACTAAACATCACCAAGAAAGCTAACTCTTAAAGAGAGCAAAGAAAAAATAAGTTGGAAATAAACTTGAGTTCCATATCGAACCTCTGTAAGTCTGCTTCCCAAGCAAGTGGCAAAAGAAGACACCCAGAAACACAAGGTCTCAAATAACTACAACTCTCCATCATGTTGCTGGAAGTACGTGGAGGTTATAGTCCACTTAAATCAGAGATTAAACAAAAGCAAGCAAACAAACAAAACAAAAACAAAATAGAGGCGATCTAACATAGAGAACAGCTCTTACCCTCACACCAGCTGTGCTTTGGGTGCAGTGGGATGAGGTGAAGACCGAGCAGAACTAAATTGGAGACTTTTTCTCTAAGAACATACAATTTTTAGATTATCTAACACATCTGAATGTGTGTAAAATGATTTTGATAATTAGTGTATAGTTCAGCCTTTTTACTAACAAAAAAATTAAATCAAGGCAACCAATAACTCTGTGGGCAGAGGACAGTTTAGCAAGAAATAAAAGTTATGATAATGTTTCACTTTGCAATCACTCACGAGTGGGATTTTCCAGAAGCACTTAACTCTTATTTAACAAAATTTAGTAATAATTCCATGTTTGGAGAACAGGACCAAGAAGGACAACCTCATAAGTTTGTGTGTTTGTGTGTGTGTGTGTGTGTGTGTGTGTATAATGTAGTATATGTGTGTGCTTGTAGTGTGTTGGAGGTAAAAAGTGGGAGAAATCTAATTCTTATCTCCTTTTATAAATAAGTCATTTTTTAAAAAGTATAACCAAAGAAACAAATATGTACTATTTGAACATATGGAGGAAAATACTAAACAAATTAGTTAATTAATGAAAGTGTCCACCTCTGATGAAGAAAAAATGGGAAGAGGGATACTGATTGCTGTTCTCACAAAAACTTCGTAGAATTTTGAGTCTTCAGATCACATAAATATATATATAATAAATATATATCATATATAACAATATTAAATATTTAATATTATAGTTATAAGTGGATTGTCCTAATTTTAGCCTGGTATTCACTGCTATATCATCTCAGTAATTAGCGGTTTTCAATAAAATGGAAGCTTTTTGTGCTTGTATTTCTTTAACATTGTTTTATTTTTAGATTAATTTTCTTGTCTGATCATATGTATCATACGTATGTATACTGCTTGCATGCCTGGTGCCCATGGAGGTTAGAAGAAAGTACTGAACCTTCTAGAATTGAAGTTACAAATGTTTGTGGGCCACCATGTGGGTTCTAGGAACTGATCCTGGGTCCTCTGCAAGAGCAACAAATGCACTTAACCACTGAGCCATCTTTCTAGACCCTTTCCTTAGTCTTTAAAAAGCTTTGTGAATGCTGAGAGTTGTTAAAGCATTAAGTAAAAATTGAAACATATTTCATCTATTCCCTATCTTCCCAGACCGTGGGGGAAAGTTGGCTTTACAGCTCTAATTTGAAATGAATCTGCTCAAGAATTCCAGCAATCAAATATTTAGAAATACAGAATATACAAAGATTTCTCAAAATAGTTAGGTAATCTCCTCTGCCTGAGTCACCACAAGGTTCTCCTATCTTTACTGGCAGGGCTGGGTCTGTATTTGTCTTTCTGCATTTCTCCTTCATTCATTGTCCAGTCAGAGATTCTCAGAAACTCACGACTTGGCCTTTTGACATTCATTGAGAGCTCCGGGGAAGATGGCCAGGCTGTGCATCATTCTGGTTCCAGTCATCTCTGGCTAGACAGATACCCTTCATTAGGTTTCTAACATCCATGGAAGTCTCACCTATGATCAGTTGCTGCCACTGGCTCTATTGACAGAGCACTTTGAAGTTGACATTGTCCTTTTTCTGTAACCCAAAGTGACATTTCTCTTTGTTCAGCATCTACCTCATATGAACTATCCACACACAGGACATTTTAGTAACTGCTTAGTCATCCCTAATCTAAGGTGCCATAGGAACTTGGTCTGGACAGGGACAGGAGTCCTAGAGAGTGCAATGTATAAGAGCTATAAAACTGTACCTCGGATTTGATCCCATTAAGGAGAAATCAAGATATAACTCATATAAAAAGTAGCTACAAATCTTTTGTCAGCCTATGGTTAAGATACAATCTATGAAGTAAAAGGCATGGGGAAACTGGTTAGAAAAGAACACGCTCTAGAGTTAAGATGTGAAAAGTGATAATGGTTTGGTTTCCAGTGAGGCACCTCAGGGAGGCAGTAGAGCCTTTCAGAGGGAGGGCTTAGTAGGAAAACACTGAGGCACGTGCCCAGGAAGGGGATTGTGGGACTCTCAACCCCTCCTTGATCTCTTTTAGTTATTGCCCACAGGGTGAGCGGTTTTGTTTGCTGTACACTCCTACCATGATGTGTTCCCAGTCTACCATGGGACTATAAGCACTGAGTCAGCTCAGTAACAGGCTGGAATCTCAAAAAATGGAGACTCAGGCAACCCTTTTCTTCCTGCAGGCTGATTATCTCAGGTGCTAATTGTAGAGACTTCTGGCTAATACACCAAGAGATGCATCCTTTGACTTTGTTTCTTGCTTTCCTTTTAATTCGTTGCTTAAAAACCCGTGACAGTTGAACCTACTATTCCAAAGCTTATCATTTATTGGGTATCTTGAGGAATCTATTTTGCAATGATAAAGTTAACAGTGGAAGCCTACCTAGCCTAATGTTCTAAGCAGGGTACAAATCTCACATCACATGAAGAGAGAATTATCAAATACATCAGTGATGATAAAAATATGAGATTGGGAGAGTCTCATATTCTAATAACATAAGAAACACGAAACTCAAGAATATTGAAACTATTGAAAGTAAATTGTAGGTAAGATGTTAAACCTCTCTCTTAAGTTAATCTTTATAGGCAGAGCATTTTCAAATAATCTTATGTGTTTGGCAGAATGTGTCATCAGAATTCAAAGTTTATCTAATTTTGATATTTCAAATCATTCTATAGTTCAGAAGCTCTATCTGTATGTTGAGCATTTGACCTTGTGTGATATTCGTAGCAGGTGGTTATCTAGCCACAAACTTCTTACTTCATAAGCCTTTTCTGGGATATAATTATCTCTGTATTTGGAAGGCCTCTATTTATATACCAAAGTGAACATTCCTGGTCTCTTATCTTAAACACATTGATTTGAGGGGTCTTCCAAGAAACAGGCTATACCAGGGTACACCTCTTTCCCTCGGCTTACTTATTGCTTTATCAGATGCACATACTGTCAAATACCTCAAATGGGCAGGAGCATCAGAATACTGTAATAAAAAGTCTTGTCTACATATACGATGTGTTTAGGAAATATACACTGCATATAAAAAGTACAAAAACAGTATTGAGACTCTCTGCTGACAGAATTTCTATAAGTAAAAAATGTCAGGTTAGACAGATGTAATAAAAAGCAGAGAAGATGGAGTAGGTGTGAAGAGAATGAGGGATCTGGGCACACAAAGCCATAACCATTTCCCCCAAGAAATTGTTTTAAAAGTCTTTAGAAGGTAGGCAAGCAGTTAGCATGAAACCAGATCTTCAGTGTTAGGTGTTTACTTAAGTAGAGTCCAACTCTGCATGCTCTCCTTCCCGTCCTTGAGAAAATTACTTAATGCAGAGGAGACATAGGCCATGTCCAGAGTTGCTGGGTTCTTACCAGAGATGAGGAAGCAGAGAAACGTTGAAATGGCTCAAGGGAACCACAAACCAAAGTAGCCTCTAATTGTCAGCTCTGCCTACAACTACCTGAAGACAAGTCCGGCTTAATAAATTACTAAGTAAATCCCTCCACATGGTATTATTACCTCGCAGCAGGAAAGCCCCATTTTGTGGTAGCTAATGCATTTAAACATATCAGAGTGTGATCTAAAAGGTGGTCTTGCAAAGGCCTCTATGCAAAGAGCAGAGGTGCAGAGGTGCAGGCAGCTAGGGCAGAACCCAAAAGGCATCTGTGACTAGCTTTCTGTTCTCTTTGTCATCTTCCTGAGTCTTAAAGAATGGGCTCCATGAAGTAAAATTCAAAGGTTGTTCTCTCCACAGCAAAACCAAGCCATTGCCTGACTTCAGTTACACAGGAAATTCCCACTACTTTAAGGTTCTGTCTTTGAGAAAAGCACAAGACTCTGGAAAGCTCCACAAGCATTTAGAATTAGATGGAAGTTGAGAAGAACAGAGAGAACGGTGGGCAGTAGGGCTGATATTAACTGCAGAGCAGAAGAGCCTAGATAGCCTCACTTTCCACACCCGGTACTCTCAGGTGGAGCAATGGAAGCTGCCATCCCAGGATAGCATTCTTTCCCAGAAAAGAAATATCAGTGATTCTGTGCTCTCTTCTGCAGCAGCACAAACATTAAAACTGAAATGGTGGAGATTAGCAAGCACAACCTGTGTGCAAGGATGACACTCAAATTCTATTTTATAGAGAGAGAATCTAAAGTTTGGCGGGTAGGGAGGTGGGAGAGAATCCAGGAGGAATTAGGGAAGGAAAATGAATGTGATTTAAAAACACTGTATGAAATTCTCAAAGAATAAATAAAAATAATTATTTTATTTTTCAAAATCAGTGATTTAAACTTTCAAAATATTTAGGAACTCAGAGTTGTTATATCTGAACATGAAGATCATAGACTTTTATTCTGTAGGTCAGGAATGCTTGATGTATTTTTAAAAGCACACAGAGCTTATCTTAGTATGATCACTATTAGTATCTAACATTTATAATGACCTTACTCTGGTCCTGACGCTCCTTATTTAAGGTCTAGCTCTACCTCATATATGCTACACACACACACACACACACACACACACACACACACACACACACCAGCCATTGTATACTTGAAAGGTTAAAGTAATGTCTCTGAGGCCATACAGCACTAAGTAGCAGATTGGGTGAATATGGTTCAGTGGTAAAGCACTTACCTAACACTTAAAAGCCCTCTTCTCTAGCAGTACAAAAACCATCAACAAAAAAAGTGACCATTTGAACTGAAAATCCCACAGTAGTACACTTAGCCTTTGAGTATTTTTCATGGCCAATAGCAAGAAACCTGGCTATTTTCTGCAGAATGGGAGAGTGTTAGGGTCCCCTTGGAGGGTCCACTTTACATCTTTTATTTAACTTATCCGTTATTTATTATTCAAAGAATGTGCTTTGAAACAAAAGTTGGTAATGTCTGGCCTTTGCAAGTTGAATGTTCTTTAATCAGTTCCCTGTGGCTTCCCCATGCCTGCCTTCTGCAAAGTCCTGCATCTGCTTGCGGACTCTGTATTCTTTCCTATCTGAGACCTCTCTCTTCCTGCTTACACCACTGGTTTCCAGAGAAGGCTGAGGCTGAGAGCCAGCTGGGGGTCCACAGAATGGACTTCTGTTCTGGTTGCCAGAGCAACCAAAAATTCCGGGCACCCGGCAGGCTTCTCCCTGATGTGGAAATCATACAACTTCACATGTGCTTTCTCTTGGTTTTCAAATGACTTGTCAAGTCTACTCCCAGCCCATAGACTCCCTGAGACCTCAGTCTCACTCGGACTGAACCTACCTCTAGTGCTTCCAACCCCAAGAAGCATTGGGAAGAAGCTAGAGAACACTAACTGTTCCCAGCAGCATTGGTTTGGGTCCTTTTTATCTTACATTGCTGCCTCCTGACTTCACAACCCCAGAGCCCTGTATAATAATGAAGCCTCTGCTGGCTGCCATTCCTACTTGCAATGCAATGGTCCCCAGGATGTCCTCACTTCCTGTGAATGTCTACCATCTGTGCTCACATAGAACCCAGTTCTTCAAATGTGCTTATGTAAGCCTGACCTTCATTTTGGAGGAGAAAAAAGTCATATTTTATTTCTTTCTAGGAGACTCTCTTTCAGGGGCTTTGTTTAGCATTTACAAACTGACATCATCGGGAGGGCAGTTACCACCAAACACAAAGAAGACTGTTAGAAGCAAGACTTCTGTGTTTTGTTTTGTTCATTACATAACCATGAAGGGTCACTTAATCTGTTTTTTCCCCAACAGAACCACTGAGCTCAACAGATCTGTCATACCTCCACCCAGAAACATAGTGACTGGTCTTTAAATACTAGGTCTTCTCCCTATGGGCAGCTGGCTAAGAGCAAAGCACTGGGGATGTGTCCAGAGATGGCTACCGATAGCTCATGGTTCACACACTGAACACAACTGCTCTTTGGAGAGTTAAATTTGCTGTAAGCCAGCTTATGCTCCCTTGGCTAAGCCCAAGAAGAGAATGTCAGCTGGCCAAGATGTGTGTCTACGGTGCACGTAGAAGGATGTCCTTGTCACTCTAAGGCCCCAGAGGGAACGTCTTTTTAAATTTTACAGAACTGCACTTGGCTGGCTTAGAGTGGCTCTCTATTCCAACAGAGTTTCCTGGTATTGAAGAAGAAGGACGTATAAAGCACAAGGCAGGTACTAAAGTCTCAAAAACCCAGTTTTTCTTCATTACCACATTGATTAAAGGCAACAAATACCCATGGAGTAGAGCAGGTCCCTGTGTGGTTAAAGGCTCAGCAGTTCACTTAGGGAAGTTTTCAGGTAACATTCTCTTACCTGGCATTTGTAATCAAAAAGTTCAGTGTCTGGGGAGGAATACTGAGTGAATAGGGCAGTGTAGGAATCCCCTGTTGTTGATGAAGAACTTAAAAATCAGGACAGCAATGGTTTATGCTGTTTCATGCAGAGAAGACCTTATCGTGGGCTCCCATACCTTGTTTTTTTCCTTTATTTGAAAGAAGAAAAAGTACAAATTATGCACCTTAAGAAAATATAAAGTGAAAAATTATCCATCAGAACAGCAAAGACCTGTTTCCAGGAAATGGATTTTGAAAGGAAAGCCTTGGTTGTCCTAAGGTTAAAACCAGGAGGTCTCCTGACTTTGAAAGTGAAGGATGAAAGAACCCTATGTCCAGGTGCAGGTCAGGCGGGCCTCATTTCTGCTGCTACAGGAGGCTGCTTAAAGCCCTGGTTGTGGTCCAAGAATATCCTGGCAGTTAGTATCCTGCATTAAAATTTATAAACCACAAAAGACCTTTTCTCACAGAGAAGTTAATTCAGGCTGCATAGCCTTTGAAAAAAAAAAAAAAAAACCTTTAAAAGAAGGCAGTCATCAGAAGAGGTTGTATGGAAAACTAGAAGTAAGGGATGCTTTTTACTCCCCCCAAAATGTACTAAAAATACAGCAATAGGAATTTCAGAAGGAAGGGAAATGGCACCACGTATAATTTTATTTCAAAGAGGTCCCAGGAATGAACTATGGGATTGCCAGAATTAACTTTTAATGGTAACCAAAATATGGGAAGAGTATTACAGGGTACAGACCCTGCCCGAAGAATGGAAACTGTCTCACCTTGGTTTCTCACTGGAGACTCAAGGTTTGAAAAAGTCCCCCAACCAGTGGCCCTGTGACTGTCCCCAACAACTCTGTTGTCTGCCCTGCTCTCTTCCCCCTGAGCTTCATGGGCACCTCTTCTAAAATACTCTGGGTTAACTTGGCCATCCTTTGGTGCCAGCTGCAGCCCAAGAAGCCATTCTAACTCTACAGGTTAGGCTACGTCTCCCTGCTGTATGCTACTCCTGAGCCTGCTCTCACCTTAACTCTTGGCAACCTTCTCCATCGACTGGGCAGGGTAGGGTGTCGTTAGGTTGGTGCTTTTATTCAGCACCACATCCAGCTTTTACTTATCCACCCAACATACCCAGTAAGCCCTCATGAAGTAAATAAAGGCCACTCTTCCTAGGACTCCAGCATTCTAAGTTCTGTTATAGCTCCTCATTACTACACATTAAGACAATCAACTTGCAAAGAGAAACGTTTGAGTTGGGCTCATAGTTTTTAAGGTCCCAAGGCACGATAGATTGGTCCTGTTATTTTGGAGTCTGTAGTGAGATAGCACACCACAGTGGAATTGTGTAGCGGTGCAAAATGGCCATAGAAATGAAAACCAGAAATAAGAAGAAATTAGGGTCACTCTATCCCTTCAAAGTATATGTTTTCAATGTCCTGAATGCCATCTAATAGGCCTCATTCCTAAAGATCCATCACCTCCCACAATGCCAAGCTGGCTCCCACCTTCTACAGGTCTACTACTTCAAGAATCTCTCTCTCTCTCTCTCTCTCTCTCTCTCTCTCTCTCTCTCTCTCTCTGTGTGTGTGTGTGTGTGTGTGTGTGTGTGTTGTGTGTGTGTGTGTGTGTTGTGTGTGTGTGTGACAGAAATTCACCTGCCTCTGAGTGCTGGGATTAAAAGCATGCACCACCATGCCTAGTCAACACATCAACTTTGGGGAGGGAGATTCTAATCAAAATATATGCTTCATTTATCTTTTTTTCCAAAAGGACCTGGAGAATTGGCTCTGAAGTTGGCGTTCTGAGGATATTGGTAAAGAAAATAAAGGAGCATCAAGAAGGTAATCATTGAAAAACAGGTAGTCACAATGCTGTTAAGCTCCACAAAGTGGTTCAGCCAAAGGCAATCAGGCTGGTGGGCAGCGAAAGCATTTCACTTTGTAGGAACAAAAGTGAACACAAAAACTATGCTCCTAGCTGTCTCAGAAGTCAACCTGCTCCAGCCTATACTGCACCTGTGGGACAAACCTAGAAGATTAAAGGGAACATCTGGAAGGGTACAGGGCAGATGTGGAGGATTACAGGACATACCCAGAGGGTTTCAGACCCAGAACCCAATCTCAAATGAACTCAGTCTTGTTTTCCTTCTGATTTATGTCATTTCAACCACAAGAAAATAACTTTCTAAAGTGCCATTAACAACAGCATTAGTAGTTATTTTACCTATTTGCTGAGTGCTGACTTTATACAGGACACAGGGCTAACCATTCTGTGCCCAGTTTCTGTTTATCTTCCACAGAAGTCTAGATGAGAGCAAAACCATTAACTTGTGTCTGGTATCTACATTGAAAGCTGGAGAAGTGTGTATATACCACAGCTAGTCGTGGTAGACACACCCAGGCAACTCTGTTATTTTGGCCTCCTCTGCAGATTGTTGTAGATATCTGGGTACAGAGGAAGCATTTATGAAGCCTTTGAATCATCTTGAGCAGAGTAGAACAAGTCTCCATGTTTTGGCTTTCAGGGGCTGCAAGCTGGGCCCCACATACAGACATGGGGTCGGCCCAAGGAGACCCTGATTTTCACAGAATCCAGCGGTCTGCTCTGAAATGAAGATATGTTTTGTGTGCTAAGTGAGACTTGAGGCTTGCAAAGCTGATGGGCCAAGGAAAGTTTAGAGCAACATCTTAGGAGATTACAGCCTTCTACTAATGCTAAAACTGAAAATCTAGAGTGTCTTGCAAGAAAGGCCAAAGGGACTAAGCTGGTGCCTCAGATCTCCTGGGAGTGACCCATGTTGCATAAAGTTTGGGCTGCCCTCCATCCATGCTTGGCTCTTCCTGCCAGACATGAAGCCTTCCATAACCTCTGTCCCTGTCTGCCCTCTCAATCTATTTTCAGATGTGACTTAAGCTAATGCTGTGGAGTTGAAATTTGGTCAGTTCTCAAGTAGATGTCAGAAAGATACACTGCTTTATAATTACTCAGGACGACGGCTTCTACCTGCTTTCACATAGAGCAAAGGGATTCTCTAGTCTTTGCTCACGTCTACTGTAACCTATATTCTTCTTTAGAATTATTTTTAACCTATTGGTCTTATCTGTACATATCACTTTTTCTACTTCAGCTATCTGTTAACTCCTGTATACCAAACCTTAAAAGAAGCAACCCTTCAATTTAAAAAAAAAAAAAAAAAAAAAAAAGCTTTCTCACTCAGTGGGCAATGAGATAACCAAAGTTTTAATCCCATGTACATCTTTTAGTCCAGTGTTGATGTAACTCACACAAAGGTAGGGGTCATGGGCTGCAATGTGCTGAAGCACAAGTGGGGTCCTGAATCCATATCCAGCACCAGATCAGAAAAGGGAGATATTACACTGGTAATGGGAACGTGTGCATGACAGCTACAGTCTCCACAAGTTTCCTATGTCACAGTCCTCATAAACCATGACCACAGAAACCAAACATGCAACAGAAGGGAGAAGAAACTCAGTGATTAGTCAGCTCATAGGCCTATACCATTTATTCCAAACAAAGCCATCTAAGAGCTGTGCTTGTCCTCTGCGTCACTCTGCAAAGATCCTAAGGAGCCACACGGTAACTTAACTATAAGAGGTAAGATTTATGCGTAATCAGCCCAGAAAGAGGTCAGTGTTTTAAAATTTGATATTTTTATAGCCTAGAAAAATCCCCAGAGGTAATATGACATCTTTTTAGTCACCAGACACAACCAAAAAGGGAAAGAGAGAGAGATCTGGATAGTAATCCAGTGGCTGCCCAGGAAGAGTGCCAACTCCGCTTCTCATCAGAACCTCGGTGTTATTGAGACATGGACTCCCAAGCTCACTCGAGCACTTACTGCTAAAGGATTCTTGTGGGGTCTATGAGTCTGTATCTTTAATCAAGGGATGCTTGTTTCCAGTGGCTCTCATTCCATGACAAATATCAAAGTGTCTCAAAATGATAGAAGTCAAGGTTGCTTATCTGACACAAGTTGCAGGGTTCAGGTAGAGTTGTAAACTCCATTCCCTACTGATCTTTCCATGTGACCCTCGGAACTGTGAACCTAACATTAGCATGAAAGAGTGCAGGGAGATCCAGTGGCTTCCTGCCATGGGCACTTATGTTTGTAGGCCCTGCCAGGGAGCACCTGGCAGGAGGGACTTGGTGACAACAGAGAATCTCACAGCCTGTTCTTTTACTCAGAATACACATGGCTTTCAATTAAACCACCTGCTGCCTTGCTGACAAGGGCAGACCAAGGAATTTCCATGATGCACGTTCTGTTGGTGTCCTGTCACGAAGCAGCCTCCTTTCAAATGGGTAAAGAACTAGATGTCCAGACCACCTCCCTGGGGATGAATGTGACCCTTCCAGGGAAGGCAGGGTGTGCTGCCATTCACATGTCCCCTTGCCCGAGCTTATCTGACTGGCTGAGAGACAAATTCTGTGTTTTGTCTGCCTGGGAAATCTAATGGAAACAGCTATTAATAGGCATATTTATTTTATCAAGAAAAATATGCTCTTAAAATGTTCAAGAAAGGATATTGCCTAGTTCTCAAGGACTAGCCTGAGAGAGCCTTGAGAACACACACACACACACACACACACACACACACACATACACACACACACACAAAATTATAAACATATATATTTGCAGGTATCTATTACCAAACTAAGCATGTATGCACAACTGTACTAATATCACATTTCAGCAGCTTTCATGGAAAAGTTTCAACTGCAGGAGGTACTTAATATTCTGGTGCTTATCAAATGTTAGCATTTACCCCGGTAACCACATATGGGTGGACCTGAGAGTATATATCTGGAACAAGTCCCTTGGTTACAGCAATGCTGCCTGGCAGGTATGGGCTGCTGTTTGAGGAATGAGATTCCACTTTGTGGTGAATGGCCATTTTTGTATCACCATAAAATAATAACTGACAAAGTAAAACCTACAAAGCAAACTATTCAAATTGGCTTATTCTTTTTAGGTTGAGTCTAAAAGGGACACCAGAACCTAGGCAATGCCTTATTGCTGTTGTTAAAAACAATTTCCAGTATGCTAGTGCCACTGCAGAGTAGGAGTTAACAATTTTGACTAAGGAGAATCAGATTGCCTCCTTTTCTGGGGGGAACAGAAAACGAATATCTTTCTTCATACTGATTTTGAATGGAGACACTCAGGGTGCATCAGACCACACTGAGCTTGCAAAATCGATCTTATCTGCAGAGAAAGGATTAAAATTCACTCCAGTGTGTTCTCTTTGAAGATCTTGGAAAAAATAGGCAAACCCAAGTTATCCAAATATTCTGACTGGCCACACTCATGACTTTGTTTAGATATCTAAATAAGTATATTAATCACTGTCACTTCTGAAACTTAAGAAATTGTACCTAAGAGCTATAGATAAACAGTACACAAGAGTAAATGGGCTGATCTCATTGAAGGATATGACACGAAAATAAATAAACAGGGAATAATCCCCCTGGAGAGAAAGCTCTAGCTTTCTAAACATGAAAGAGTTTACCTGCAAAACAGTAATGATCATCAAAGACACAAAAAGTAGCCATGGCCAGCACGGGGTCCTTAAACAGTGTCTATGAAAGAGCAGATTAGAACCATCTATGTTGAGATTTGAATCTGGTCTTGAAAGATTTCCAAAGCTATCTCAGAGGAAGAAAATGATCAAAGATGTGGAGTATAACCAAGAAGCGGGTCCATGAGTCAACGTGGAGGTTGTGTGTCTGTGCCAGGAACCAAGCCACCTGCTTATAGCCACATTATCTTTTGGAATCCTTCCCTCAAATAATTTGACATTATTATAGCAATGTGGTGGTACAAGAACTTAAACAAAGAAAAATTTAATGAGTAATGACACGCAGCTGTTGAGTGGCTCCCAGGGATATGAATTTGAGCAGAAAGGACACTAGAATCAAGATATGAAGCCCCACATCTAGCTTAGAGTTCCCCAGGCTGTTAAGTGTGAGTTGTGAAAGAATATTAAAGTAAGAGCTGGGCACACGCCTTTAATCCCAGCACTTGGGAGGCAGAGGCAGGTGGATTTCTGAGTTTGAGGCCAGCCTGGTCTACAGAGTGAGTTCCAGGATAGCCAGGACTACACAGAGAAACCCTATCTCGAAAACCAAAATAAATAAATAAATAAATAAATAAATAAATAAATAAATAAATAAATAAAAGAATATTAAAGTAAAATCATTAGAAATAAATTTTAATAGGGTTCAACTATAACCCTTTATTTCATAGACTGTAATATGACTCAGCATGAATAAGATGTTAAACAATTTAATAATTTAATAATGAGAATGTACCTTTATAAAGTCAAAAGTGTGGAGTAAATGCTATGTGATAGGATCCTGTCATTTGACTTGTGAGAACCAGATAGCAAAGGCTTCATAGACTGTGAGGAGACGCAGAGGTCTGACATTTTATTGGCCAGATTAAGAGCTGTGCCTTAAGAACTGAGAAAGTGCTGGCATTAGTTTGAACAACTACAAAGAGTATGCTGGGCTGGTGTGTAGCACTGTGGTAGAGCACTGGCCAAGCACACAGAATTCCTGGGTTCCATTCTCAGCACCAGGAAAAAACAAAAAGCCTGAAAGGTCACCTTCCGCCCACAATAGCTTTTCAACTTCTTTCCACTGGAGGTCACTGTTCCTTTGCATTAGCTGACAAGAACCAAAGTAGACATCTAAAACCTACCCAGTCCTTTTATGTGTACTTGAAAAGCAAACAAACTAAAACAGTCATTAAATTAGGAAAAATACTTCAGATCATGTGAGGATAAAACAAATTGTCCTTAGAAAATTCTGTTTGTCTATAAATATTTAATGTTTTTGTGGCCTTTTAAATTTTAAATTACTATAATGGTATAAACATGAAAATTTTAAACTCATAGACTGTACACTAGGGGTGAGTCTCACTGTAAACTGTAGTGTGCCAGCATAGGCCTGTCAGAACAAAAGCACGGGTCAGCTAGGCAGTCTGTGTTGTGGGAGATGCCAGTGTATGCAGAGCTCTCTAACTTTCTCTTGGTTTTGTTATGAACCCAATACTTCTCTATAAAACAATTTTTTAAAAGAAACTCTAACAAAAATTCTGGCAATTAAGCCTACATGTGGGTTTTTAACGTTGAACGAATTAATCTATTCAGAAAGAAGCACCATCATGGGCATGCAGCTATATCACTTTGGTCAAATTCCTAGTACGTTTCTAGCTTAGTAATAGTTGTTTTTTAATTAAGTTAATATAAAATCTATATGTAATGATTTAAATTAATACTTAGATTTTGCTATGGGTGGGTTAATTATATTTGTGAATTAAAATTTTGCATTAATATTTTATTTTTATGCCTGACCCTTGTCTTAATTTCATTAATATAGGCATTAGACTATGTAGAAAATGTAAGAATCGGTCTAGCTTGCTCATGTGTGGAATACAAATACTGGAAGCTAACAGTTAGACATGTTGGAATGTGAGCTCATACACTACTGCCTTATAGAATTTCCTGATGCCTGGGCCACTGACAAGATCATTAACCTCACACCTGTTACAGCCTGAGTCTCTGGACTCACCCCCTGCTGTGCAGGCTTCCAGCTCTCAGGTTGAGACATTCAGAGAATTTCTGGGTGCAGTGCTGAGCCCCTAAAAATTAAGCACCAGTGACAATCAGTGTAGAGCTGGAAACCATGAGCCCAGGTGAAAGCTCCCGGGCCTGGCTAGTGATTTACCATCCCAGAGGAGGCCCTACAGCACTCAGGGAACTGAGCCAGATCTTGATCTGTAGATCCAAGGTAGGAAGTAGCTTGTGGGGGGTGGAGGGTGGGGGACTGACCCAAATAGAGACAAGAATCCTGAATTAAAAATCTGGCTCTGGCAGCACAGATGAGTTGGAAGTAAATTCTGATGTTCAGAGAAGATAGTCCCTCTTGTGTCAGGAATCTTGGATAAAACAGTTTTACTGCTCTTGGGGTTTGAGTTCTCCTTTCAAAGATTTAGATAAGCTGGCTTCCAAAGTCTTTCCTTTGTCTGAGTGTAGGTGTGCATGTGCCTGTGCATGTGCCTGTGTTCTGTCTGTCAGAAAGCAAATCTAGAGCCTTGTGCATTGTAGGCACAAGTTTGACCATAGAGCTGTACCCAAACTTGACTTATAACTAACATACCCAACAACACAGAAGATATTATCAAAAAGCACCACCATAATCTATGAGCATCAGAACCTCCTGCTGTGTGAAGCCATGAGCCATGGACTAATACTAAAGATTTATGAAGGTATTTTAAAAAGCATATATCATCTTAATTCTATAAAATGAACTCATAAATCAAGTGCTTTCCCTTCCCTAAAAAGCAATAGATGAGGTTGAAAGAATTGTTAAAATAAACACTAGGGGGCATACCCAGCAGAGGCTGTCTCCATGCTCATGTTCATCTCTCTATGTGAGATGACGTAAGGCCCGAGGCTCGGATGCAGAAGAAAGCAACGCCAGTCAAACCAAAAGTAAGCCAGTAATACTACAAGCTGGAAACTGGTAAAACCAAAGCTGGCAACAACATTAAAAAAAAAAAACAATCCCAAACTGAGCAAAAGAATGCTATCTGATTGGCAAGACCTCAAAGGAAAAACTTTGAACTTAATGTATTTGAAGACTTCCTTTCTGTGTTCTTTCACAGTCTGGTCTACCTCTGCTCCAGCTGTTGTTGAAGCAACTATATGGAGACTTTTCCTGGACCCTTCAGAGCTACTGCATCTTGCCTCCTACCTAGAGTTCTCTGGCATTTCTGAGTGAACACCGGATGAATCTATGCTTCACAGAGGCTACTGAACATGCCACGGAGCATGTTAAACTTAGCTTTAGAGACAGACCTACAGCAGGGTGCAACTATGAGTCCTCCTGTCCACAGTGGCCAGCGTAACTAGCACCATGCTGGGGCTTCCTTCTTTTACTATCTCACACTTCAAGGTTCCATACCTAATTTCTAGGAGCCAATTTCCAAACTAAGGATCCAAACACAAGTCCTGGTTTCAGGTTCTGCTTTCTGGTGGGAATTCAGGAGTGGCAGTTTGGAGAGGCTAGACATATAGTCTTGGTCACATAAAAATTCTAAGCAAACTTTCCCAATATCAATGTTCTATATAGTAAATGAGTCTTATTATCAATTTTCTCTTTCTCTAGAAAGAAGACTCTGCTGTTGCCTGCTTACCTCGGTTTCCTTGAACTTTGTGATTGCTGCCACTCAATAGACAGGAAATAGAAGAACATAGGGAAAGAGTTCCTGTTGCGGGTGCTGGAGGCTGATCAGGGAACACTTGGTTGTGGGGGCAGGTTTAGGTTCTCTGAGGTCACATACTAACAAATCATTTTAAATTTTATGTTGTGTATACATTGCTGTGCATTTGAAAAATCTAGGCATATCAAAATCATAATTTTGTTCTATTTTTGATTTTGCTAAAAATGCTTTAAATAGGTTGGCATATTAGAATGTTAATAAAAATAAAAGTAACATGAAAGGAGCCATTGGCGTGTATGCTTGGGAAATCTGTTTCTGGAACCCCTTCCACTTTTTAAAACAATCTTTTATATAAACTGTCACAAGGTTTACATATGATTGGGTACCTCCTCTCTTACGCTTTAAATCATCTCTGACTTACTTGTAATACCTACAGCAGTATGTATGCTGAGAGCTGCTGCTCTCTTATTATTTGGGGAATAATTACAAGGAAAAATGTCTGCAGATGCTCACTACAGACATAATGTTTTCTCCATGGTTGGCTGATTCCACAGATGTGCGTGCAATTCAGGGATATAGAGGGTCAATTGTGTAGCAAAAGTCACGAAGATAGTCTGTGAAAAATGGAAGTCTGGGTAATGCTAATAGATAAATGTACATTTTTATGACCATAATGGTTTTGGGAAATGGAGGAACACAGTCTGGTAAATTATATTTAGAAATGTCATTAACACATGTGCTAAGCATTCTCCTACCTAGAAACATAGACATAACTAACAACAATTATATATTTAATTATATCACTTTAGCAGTGATAGAGATAGGCACAATAAATATATTTTCTTCATATTAAACAACTATCAGAAATTATATAAATTATTAGAATTTTGATTTTCAGAGACATTGGAACAATGTACCTTGTAAGGTTACTCACCTGTATCCTTATTCAAGGGCACATAAAACGTTACATGAGACAGAATCTATTATACATAGTGCATCACAAAGCCTTTGCCCCTTGACTGGAGACAACATCACAAATGGATTTTCTGACACTTCTGTGAAAAATAATCCATAAACTGTTGTGCTTGGGCAAAGTTCTGAGATAATCAGTTGTCAACATTATAAATAACCATTAGTGATGAAAAAGGGTAAGAGTTATGTTGTAAATCTGACATAAATAAGTCTTTCTTTACAGGTAAAAAGCTACAGGAGACCTTTAAGAGAATATGTGGGATTTCTAAAGGCAGATACCAGAGTAGAAATACCAGTGGCCCACATCTCAGAGCTTCAGCGAACGCTATTCTTTGCCACACAGAAGCTGCAGGCCCTCACAGTGTTTCTCACAGAAGAAATGTTGCCCTCCTGATATTTCCCACAAAAGATATATTAAACAGCCAGACACGATTAATGCTTGGGCACCAGTGACTGGGTCTGAAGAGTCCCAGGGCAGACAACTGTGAAGTCAGGAGTGGCCCAAAGACAGATTTGTCTATGCTTCAGGATTTTTTTTTCTTTTGCTGTTTTTCTCCTACAGATTTTATGTTGCCTTCAACTATTATCTCAAGATTCATCTGGTTTCTTGAATGTGAACTTGATAATCAGAGAAGCGAAGGCTCAGGCACTGGGGAAGCACAGAGCTGTGTCTTCCAAACACCATTAAGATGCAGAACTTGTGACTTCTCTTAGGATAAGATGTAACTAATGCATGTATGCAGACTGCCCGAGTGTGCTATGAAACCACCCTCTCTGGACAGTCTTTAAACTGTAAACAATATATTGCCAGCAGAGCAATAGCACTCTAGTGGGGCATTGGTTCTTTGTGGAGAAGAGGTGAAGGAAATCTTACTCTTGGTATGTGTAAAGGATGTGCATATATAATGCACTCAGGTATAAATAGTATCTACTGAAAACAGAGTATCTGTAGAAATAAAGTTCATAGGAAGGACTTTATTTCTTCATAGGTGTGGCTCAGCAGCACTTAACTTCAAGGCCCTGGGTTTGATGCCTAGCACTGGATTCACGCAAGCAATGTTATGTTAGCAGGGGTAGGAGCAGGGGGAGGGTAGGGGTTAGATGTCCTCAGGAACACCACCTACCTCTTTATGAAACAGGAGCTCGCTGGAATTCACTAATTAGGCTAGACTGGCTGTCTAGTAAGCACTGGGATCCAGCATTGAGGTTACAAGATGGGTCAACATGCCTGACATTCTTACAGGGTTCTGGGACAGAACTCATGCCCTCATGCTTGCAAGCACTTCACCAACTGAGGCACCTCTCTAGTCCTTCAGAAAAAAGAAAAAAACTAACTTTCTTTCTTCCTTTCTCTTTCTTTCTTTTTAGAAAAAAAAATACAATTTCACATAAGAGATGACTGGGGAGGGGGTGCTGGGAAGAGATGGAAGAGAAAGAAAAATGTGCAGAGAAACACTGTTGTAAGCCTGCCTTTCCACTAGACTGCTGGTCCCCAGACTGCTAAATGGTCTTGAAGTGTTTCAGAAGGACTTAGCAGACAATGATTGATGAGATAAGCAAGTTCACAGGGAGAACTGGTTTTCTGGGAATGAAGACCTCCTCACAGAAAGTACTAATCTCTTTACACTGAGAAACACTTCTCTTCCAGAACTGTATTTTGCCCACAGAATTCCATCCTAGGAATAGCTTATGGAAAGTCACATCAGCTGCAGCCCAAAGCATAGGAGGTGACATTCCCCCATACTCAGCACCCCTCAGTGCTGTGCTTACAAAAAAATTTCCTACAAACAGGGTGAATCTTGCCTTTTTTTTTCCTTTCATAACTAAGACATAAGAAGGATAAGAATGAAATGATGCCAACATTACTTTTAGCTCCCATACCCCAAACAGATCATCAACTTAAAGTTAATTCCAGACACAGCTGCTTCAAGATTCCCCGAAAGTTGGTACAATTGCTAGAAATGATGAAAGTTGCCACATGTCACTATTATTATCCCAGCCCTCCTAAGACAGTAGTCCTGGGCAAAGATCCAGCAAGGCATAGATCAACTGCCTTTGGCAAGCACCACTGCTGGACTGGGAATGTTCAAAGAGAATTGCCAAATGAATCTGCCCTAGTTCAAGAGGATTTCACTACCTGTGCATTCTTAAGTGCAGGTGCCTGCTTGAGGCCTCCCCACGCCGTCACTGACCGAAACAATCGCCAGAAGACCGAAGAGGACAGAAGGCACACGCTACCCACAATCCAGAGGTCTTTTCTTCGAAGTGTGGAGTCCATTCTCTGGGAGAAGCTGTGAAGTCCCTGGCTTTGTAGGCACCTTCCCTGACCTGGTCTAGCACAGCCACTTTCAAAGCTCCCGGTGCTCCCTGCTCTGCTCTGAGGAGTGGGCATTTTGAACTGCAATGGGATTCTTTGTGCAGTCCTACGCTGGGTGTCTCCGGTTACATGATCGACTAATACTCTGCTTCTTTAAAAAGAAACACATGATGGCTTTTTGTGACAGATCAGAGACAGGTGCAGGGACTGAGGGAAATCGCCGGTCATAATTTTCACTGACACACGTGTGTTCGTCCCCTGGTCAAGGACTAGTAGCTGCATCGTAACTGGCATCAGCCACCTCTGCTGGGCCAATGCCACCTAGGAAGCTTTCCCTTGTCATTGTGAGGCAAACAGCAAAACACGGAGGAGGGTGGAAGAATGTAACTTCAAAAATGAAAATCCTCCATCTTTAACTATGCTATTTTGAGATCTAAGAATAGTCATTATGAACATGGCTGGTGGTACAATTTCATAGCAGCTGTCAGGAAATGCCACTTGCTATTAAAACAGCCAACTCAATCAAAATAGGGACACCCATGCTTTACCCAACCAGCCCTCTCTAGACTTCTGCCCATCCGGCTAAGAACTATTTCCGTTTAGTTCAGTCTTGGAGTATCTGTGTGAGAGGCATTAAACATCACAGTGATTATGAAAGCCTGTCTCTATTGAGAACATCTTAGTCTTCCCTTCCAATTGGGACTATGGAAGAAATAAATCTGCTTTTGATGGTGGCAGTATTATATTTTGAGGTTTGTTTACTTATTTATTGCTTCTTTTTGTCTTTTGACAAAGGTCTCATGTATCCCAGGCTAGCTTCAAACTTTCTGTGTATTAGAATAATTTTCAGCTTCTGATCCTCTTGCCTCTACCTCCTAAGTACTAGGGTTATAAGCACAGCGTCATCATATGCTTTTAAGGTTATAGGGTTATAAGCATGGCTCATCATGGCCAGTTTATGTGTTGCTACTGCTCAGGCTTCGGGCATGTCAAGCAAGCATCCCACTAACTGAAGAGCATCCCCAGTCCTAAAACCTGGGGCATACTAAAGAAGACTTTTCTGCACAAATTATAATTAGCATAGATTCATAAGTGATCCACCTTGAATAAACCCTGGAGGAGTGACTCACAAAGACATATTTTTTTGTAAATGGACCATCCAAACTCTAATGCCCCTTAGTTTCTGCACTAGGGACCAAGCTTTCAAGGTAAATGACAGGAAATTAGGGTTGTACAGGAAGATGGAGAAAGCCAAGAGAGGTGAGCATAAATTGTCTTGAGTATAAAATATAGAAATATGGGTTGGGGGTATAGCATATCCTTGAGAATTTGGTTTGGGTCCCCAGAACCAAAAGTATGAATATAATCATTTAAATTAAAACTCCATTTGATTATATCAAAGTAGCTGTAATTGTGAGAACTATTTTTCATTTACAAGGTCATGGTATATACATGCTGGCTACTAAGCTCATCACTCAGATCAACTGCTTGTTAAGTTCCATTTGATTTCAATAATCTACTTTGAACAAGTTTAGATTTAGTGTATGTTGGTACAGGTTATCTGTGGAAAATCCTTTATTCAACCATTTATTTCATTTCCATATGTGCATGATCTTTTGATCACATTGTAGGTGTCCTTACGGGAGGGCCAGGGCAAGGGCATGGCCTAGGAGTGAATGTGAAATCTAGGTTTATGTACTGAGCATTTCAGAGAGAATTGGGGAGTCCTTGACCTGTGCAAAATCTTTCGGGTAAGATAGTCATGCTTGTGGGAAGTCCGGTTGGAGATGACTGGGAAGTGATGGATGTAGGGTACTGATGGTGGCACAGATTTAATGTCTTCTAGAGGTTGAGACTGAGCTGAAGAGTTAGTCTTACAGAGCTCATACATGTGATATAAAGGAAGAAGAGGAAAAATACCTGGGGGAAGGGAAGTGGAGCTGTGGCCTTATTCTTGGGACAGGTGATTATCACTTTATATCTACTGCCAGCTCCTTGCTTGGGGAGAGGCCTCTGCCATCCTTCAGAGTCTTTAGTTTTGAGATATGGGATGAAAAAGAAGGAGCAAATGGAAGCAAGCCCGTGGATTCCTGCTTTAAGTCATAACCTTTTTAAATCTAGCAGTACTGTAACAGAAAAGCAACGGGGCATTAGAGGATCAAATGGAAAATGAAGACAAATTAAAGAAGCAAAGTTAAAATAATAAAATAAATTAAATGTTTTGAGTCCAAAGAAGTAGAATATTCAGTATTTAATAATTCACACAGAAAGTGGAGGAAGAGAAAGGTAGTTTAAAATAAACCCAGTGAAAGGAAAATAAATGAAACAGAAAATCCTGGTTAAGAGCAGGAAAGGTTTAAAAAAAAGAACCCAAGTTTCACTGAACTATTTTAGCAAATACAGGTTGTTAAATTTATATACAGTTTTTCTGCTCTTGGGACTGAAAGCAGATAAAGTTGCTTTTGGAAATAGTTCTCCAAGCTTCCAGAACAAAGCTGTGTCCCCAGAGAGCCTGAAATCCAGTGAAAATTGCCTTTCAGTTTAGGCAGCAAATGTTTCTGCCATTAGCAGCCTTAATCTTCTCAGAAAGAGAATGGGGGGGGGGGGGGAAGAGAGAGTGAGAAAGTTGACAGGCCTTTAAATGGTCCTAGGAGAGAGAGAGAGTGGCACAAGAAAGATCTACTGCTGCCCTGCAGAAGATGGAGACAGCCATGGTAGCCCAGCTGTGTCCTCACACAGAAGCTGCTGAGGTGGCTTTTCTACTTGCCAGCTGCTGGGCCTGCTGGCTGTGCTGCACCCACAGATTGGACTTTGACCATCATAGGGGGAGCTCCAAATCTCTGACAGCTGTACCTGCCCATTCTGTGAGTAGCCAGAGAAGGACAGAGGTACTCATGGTGTATCTCTGGGCCCTTCTCTGATTACAAATAAAAAACTGAACAGACATTATGGCATTCCTTGTCACTGGTGTCTACCTTTGACAGACTCAACTGTAGTACGAAGCCAAAAGGGACCTGCTACAAAATGTTTGTTTACTTCTTTTAGGGTCTCTGCAACTCAATCTTTTCCCCCAAATGCCAAAATATGTAACTTCCAAATTAAGTTTCGAACTTTCTCGAACAGTTGGTAATGATAAAAACAATTCTTCTAAAGGTTTATAATACAACTCACCATTACCTCACAATTTTAAGGCTGTTGGTTTAACATTTTTATCACATAAGCTTGGCACAGAGGCTCACAGCTGTAAGCTTAGCTCTTAGAAGGTAGAGGCAGGAGGATCAGAAATTCAAGGTCATCCTAAGTACACATGGAGTTCAAGGCCTGCCTGAGCTACCCAAGACCCTGTCTCAAAAGAAAATTATACCACAGATTTGTGAGAACAAATGGACTTGACAAATAATTAAATCCACATAAACTGTTTGTTGATTTCTTTTGAGCAAAGTGACAAAGGATGAGAGGTTTTCTGTTTCCTAGGGAAATTCATGAGGAAAAAAAATAAATTCTGTTGACTTGTTTGTGCTATTAGTGGCCCCATTGAGGGTGTCTTTCATATCTCCCTTACATTTTGCCTATGAAAATTTCTTCTTCTGTCTCTAAGAAGCTGGACTCTTGTATGCACTTTGATAGCTCCCCCATCTGTGGCATGCAAATGGCTTGGACCCAGGAGTTTAGGACTGTGAGTTTTACCTTTAATATTTCTCCCACTCCAAATCTACACAGTATGCATTGGGAGCACATAGGGAGGAACCCATGGCTCCAGCTGTATATGTAGGGGAGGATGACCCTGTCAGGCATAGGTGGGAGAGGAGGTCCTTGGTCCCATGAAGGCTGGACACCCAGTGTGGGGGAATTTGAGGGTGGGGAGGTGGGAGTGGGGGGCTTGAGGGGGCACATCTTCATAGAAGCAGGAGGAGGGCAGATAGGATGGGGGGGGTTCCTGGGTCGGGGGGAAATGGGGTAGGGGATAACATCTGAAACATAAATAAAATATTTAAAAAAAAAGAATCTCAAAGAGAGAGAAAAAAGAAAAGTAACCAAACCATCTCATTTTTTTATTATGTGTCTGAGGTAGAGAGTGTGTCCACTGAAGTGCTGTGTCTATAGTGGCCAGAGACATCTGGTCTCCTGGAGCTAGAGTCACAGGCTATTATGTGTGACCCTCTCATGGGGCTGAGAATCAAACTCAAGTCCTTTTCAAAGTCAGTGCATGCTCTTAGCCACGAGCCACCTCTCTAATCCCTATATTAACCTTCAAAGTTTTCTTTAATCTTTAGCACTGTTGTTAATTAATCTTTTTAACTTTTTTCTACTTGTTATGTGTGTGAGAGAGATAAGGTATGGCACGTATGCCACCACAGGGTGGGGTTAGAAGACAACGTGAACTCAGGTCTTCCCTCTACCTTTATGTGGGTTCCTGGATTCTAACTCAAGCCACAATGCTAGCATGAAGCACCTTTACCTACTTAGCCATCTCTCAGGCACCCAGCTTTGAACAGTGTAACTTAGAAATCCACAGAGTCAGATATGAGTATAGGGTGCAGACACCTAGATATCCATGTCTCGAATTTCCTATGTCACACACACACACACACACACACACACACACACACACGTATGTGTGCATGCGCACAAGAACGCATGATTTACATATTAGCTCTTTTCTCTATTAATAAACTTACCAGCTTCATTATACTCTGACACATCATGATATTCTATTCTACACTATAGTCAAGGATATGCCTTTACTTGAGTGGAGGTTCCGGAGGTAACAGCTGTCTGCCGTATTGTGGTGGCAGGCTAGACTGTTTTCCCTACCACTGCTGACACTAACACTTTCCCCTCACCCCTATTCGCACACACTCAAAACACTTACCGTGCTTTAGGCATAGTACTCAACCTACTTTCATAGCACTTGGCTCCTCATTGATCAGATTAGGCAGCTCCATGTTTGAATTTGATGCACCTCAGAGCATTTGTTCTGCACAGCGGTCACAGAGTTCTACCATCATGATATCAACAAGGAATGCTGTCCCTTCTCTGGACTCGTTGTCAGTAGCTCTGCTTCTCACAGAGCTCAGTTTTAGAAACTTAGAAGCTGCATAGTTGTGCCCCAATTGGTGTTTCTCTGAGTTTTCAGCCCAAACGTGTTTTAAATGATCCTTCTGTGAAGCATGTTTTCCATAGCATATTCCATATGTATGCATGTATTCATGCCTGGTTGACAGGGGTGATGATATGGAACCCAGGGTCTCCAGCATGTTATGCACAGCCTCTACCACTAAGCTACCCACTCCCAGGCCCCAGGAACTTATTTCAAAACTCCTCAGCACTGCAGGTAAAATACATGTTCAAAGGCTTCCAAACTATCAACCCAACTCAAGTGTAGAGTTTACGCACAATCCTCAGAGAAGTGGAATGGTCTGTCTGTTTGCAAGCTTCCTCGGTCCTACACACAAGTGACAACATTGAACTTGAACATAAATAGCACCATCCATGAGATACGGTAGCAATTGATTACCTCATTGTCTCCACACTGCAGATCCAGATCACTCGAATTCTCCTCCAGAAAGCATTTTACCTTCTCCACCTCTTCCATGCACTGAAAAAAGGCCACCTTTTCCAGCGGGTTGCTGCTGTGGCACGAGCTAATTTCCTCCAGCCTCTTTACTTTCAGCATACTGGTGGTAAGCCTGATCAAGCTACTGTCAGGAGTGGGGCTTTCATCTTCCTCTGTCTCTGATTTATAAATCAGGACACAATCGTGACTTTTCAGCACTCCCTTCTCTTGACTATAAAGAAAGAAAATAAGCAAACAAAACTTTCAGGTTATTTATTCTCCATCAACTTCCCAAATCAGGAGCAACCTGAATATTCACACTGAAACTTTTTCCACTGCTGCAACTTTTAAAGGGGAAAAAAAGAATTTTTAAAACATTTTCCCAGGAAATCTAATAGTAAGAAGTACCATACCAGGTGGCCATGTACATCTTTCACTGCATTAAACAAGACATACACTGAGAGAAAGTAAGAAATCCAACCCCAGTGTTGTTTATGCAGTATATTTCAAATTGGTTATTCAAACAAACCACAGACCTTTTACACATAGGAATGGCTGGGGAAATCCTTTTGTAAAAAGAAATTTATATGATCTAGGTTAAGAAGTAAGAGATGAAGATAGATGTATTTCCATCTCGTATATTCCCCCTTCCTAGAACCCAGGAAAGACTGATTTAGCCCAGTAAGAAGAGACAGTGGGCCTCACACCTGCCCTGAACAGAGATGACCATAGGAGGCTGCCATCTGAAAGATTTCATTTGCACCCAGGATGTTTGTGCACTCTCTTTGATCTTCCAGAGACTTCTCACTTCCGTTCACCCAAGAAGTCCAAACTTTAGTCCCTTCAGGCTCTACATAAAAGACCACTATGCTGCCCCACTTCATGCTGCGAGCAAGCATGTGCTTTGTTTTGTTTTTTTCTAGATATCTATTCATTATCAAGATTTTTCTTCACAGACTAAAATTTAGCCAAGCTGCAGGAGATAAGGGGCAAATTAAAAATTCTGACACCGGTTAAAACACAGTATGAGGATTGGGGTTTTTGACTGCAGTGGCATGGCTTCCTCCTCACAGTCCTGCAGGAAAGAAAGGCTTGTCTCAGAAGAAGGAATTCTCCCTCTTCCTTTGGAAATTGTGTCTCTTTGGGCAGTGTTTTCACCACAGTGATACTCTGCTGTCCTCCTCTTTAAGCTACTCAGTGTTGGGGATTAGACTCAATAACCGACACAAGTACACAAGTTAGGTAAACACCTCTACCTCTGAGTGACACCCCAACTCCTCTTGCCTACATCTTAGGACATTTGGTATTGATTTTTCAAAAGAAATTCACTTCAGAGGAAGAATGTAGCCAAACACTTTTCATTGCATCTTTACTAACAGCTGTGCACTGAGCTCAGCTGCTTTTGCTCTCTCTGAAATATTCTCCTTACAAATTAGGTAACGCACATGCAACAAAGTAACACTTAATTCTAGACACATAGCTGCATCTGTGTGTTTTTGTATTACTTGGCTATACAAGGAGACAAAAATAAACCCAATATTTGAATTTGGGCTTTCCAGTCGCTAGCCCCCGAGGCCCCCTGCTGGAGATTCTCTGAAGTTTACTTCATTTTCTCTAGTAATCATTTCTAATTCTGCCAATGAAACTTCATTTTTACAATTCATAGAGTAGAATAACCTACTAAAGTTATAAAGTATTTTAAATTCAATTCTCTACAAATTTGTATATATTGCCTAAAGAACTTACATTTTAAAAAATGCAAATAACATCAACCAGAACTCTAGAGATTCATTATAGACCATTATTAGTATTTTTTTTAAACATTCTCTGAGTTGGGGAGGATCTTCTTAAAATAAGAAGACAGATGCATATCTGTTTAACGGTGAACTGTGGCTAAGATATAATGTTGAATTGCAGGCAATACCAGAAATAAACCAGGAAGCCACAAAATTTTATATATTAAAACAGAAGTTTAGGTTTAACACAATCATTTAACAAAGAAATACCAAGCATTGAGCTCTGCCTGAAGTTTGGAATGACTTGTTAATTAAAGCAACACTGAGAGAAAATTGCAATTGGATCAGTTATAACAATAAACAGAAGTGATTACCATCTGTAGGAGGACATCCTGGAGTCTGAACCACCCCACAAGTAGAGGATTCTTTCCAGCAGATAACAGGAATCTGCAGAATTCAGCTGGACTGCAGAACTCTCCGGGAAGAGACTTCACTCTCAGTGGGCAGAAGTCATCTGGAAAGACAAGTGTCTACCACCAGAGGAAGTGTCTTCCTTCTCCAATGCCACGTTGAGCCCCTGTTTAAACTAATGTGCTCCTTGATCTCATGTTGCTCAGCTGTTGCTTCCTTAGTCAGATGGGGAAGAATATTAATTTTAGATGCCAAGTCTTTCAAAGCTGATGGCTCCATTTCAAGGGTCAGGTAAGGAGAGGATGAACTGAGAACACTGGATGAAATATCACCTTTATCTTCCCTTCTCAGCCCCTTGTAATTACTGGGCTGGATTTGTGCTTGGTGGTCGCATACTCCTCTCAGACATGATTGCAGCTGCCAGGACGAAAGGAATGGGAGTCCAAAATGTGTCCCATGAACATTTGTTTTAATGACTATGAAGTGATCCGAATGTAGCATGGGGCCTTCTGAATCCATTTAGTGAGTACTGTTTAATTTACTCAGTCATAATAGTATCTGAAAGGTCTCCAGCTCTCCCTAGTTCAGGGGGAAGGTCAAAGGCATACATATCCAGGTAGATACTAAGACTAGAGGTGGATTTTTCACAGATGCTTATGAGTAACACTGTGACTCTTCCCAAATTATTATGAAAACAACTACCTTTCCAGGTTTACTCTTTCTAGATATATATACTTGATATAAAAGTTCCATTGTTGACAAACTAAAACTGACATTATAACCAGCTCTCTAATGATTTTACAATGAAGACAATTGTCACCTCTTGTTCAGCCTTTATGAAGCCCTGTGTCCCATTGTCACAGGTAGCCTCTGACCCTTTGCTTGTGTGTGTGTGTGTGTGTGTGTGTGTGTGTGCGCGCGTGTGTGTGCGTGTGTGTGTGTGTGTGTGTGTGTGTGTGTGTGTGTTTGTTTAGATCAATGTTTTCTAGTCAAGACAAAAGTGGTGTCTTTCATTTTAAGTAGTATTTGAAGGATTCTAGCAGAATCTCACTTGAAAAGCAGAACTGTTGCTACTTTTCTAGGATTCCAAAACTTAATTCTTCAGGAAGAAGATACATTATTCTACAAAGCATTCTTAAAAGGCTGAACTGACTTTAGGCTACCAACTTTTATAGGCATGATTAAACTGTATATGAATGCTGACAAAGACAAATCTTTCCCAGAATAAGGAAGTTGTATGTGGCCACACCTCCAGTCAGAACATAAAGATGAAGTCATTATTCCTATCTCCTTGGCTCTTAGCCACAAGCATTAGAGATCCAGGCCCAGCAGATGCACTACTATTAACAAAATATAATAGTTAATTTTCTTCACTCCTTTTTGGTTCTAGAATCCCATGCATGCTTCCATATTTCATTTGGAGCTAACAAGATTTGTGATGGATTAGGCACAGGATATAAAGGGAAGACCATAGATGGGATGATTTACAGATTCCTTCTGCATACCTGAAGGACAAAGGTGAAGTAAGTATATGAGATGGCTGTGGGAGGCCATAGAAAAAAGTGGTCCCTGCAAAACCTGCCCAGTGTTTCCTTGACATTTTTGGACTTATTTCATACACACACACACACACACACACACACACACACACACACACACACACGTCTTTCACAAAGCTAAGAAATCACTGATTGTAAAACAGAATGCTCAGTGTTAATTAGGATGTCTTTATCCACTCCACTCCTTTCTCCACTCTCCCACTACCAAGGTTTAGGAAACATCACTGAAGAGGGGGCAATGTAAGCACTGGAGCACATGAAGGAGAGCTGTGCTGTGTTTCTTATGAACCCTGTGGTTACCTGCACAAGACCTGCACAAGGCCAAACCAGCTGCAGGAGTGTTCTCCACGCCTCACCCCTCTCTAGTGGTCAATAGCTTCTGGGGAAGAGAAAATCATTTTTTTTAGGAGTAAACAAAGTTGGGACGGGACCATGTTGCAGGAATATGAGGAAGTCAAAGGAAGGAAATGGAGCTGGATATATTTCATTGTATACATGTATGACGTTCTCAAGAATAAGAATATAATTCCTTGACATTTTAGACAACATTTCCACTACCTAAGGAAGAGACTGCAATCTGAGGAGACACATAAACAGGTGTCATTGACAGCTGACCTTCTGTTGGGCATTCAGAGCAGGCCTGAAAATGTTGATTATTTCTGTTTATACACAACTTTCTGAATTTCTCCAGAACATCAGGCTTCTACACACAGAAGTGGAGCAATAGTCATGGATATAAACACGTAGCTGAAAGGCTGCCTCATTGCAGTCACCTCCCTAACAATTGCATGTTTCACCTCCCATAAAGCACCAAACAGTATGATTCTAAAAGCAGAAATTGGTAAATTTCACTCCATCAAAATCCAGAGTCTGCTCTTCAAAAGACAGCAATAGAACAATTAAAAGACCAGCTACAGTCTGGGGAAGATGCCCAGATGTGATAAAAAGCTTATATTCAGAACATATAACAGATTGCTACATCTCACTAATGGGATGACATACACCCCAATTTTAAAAGTGGACAAAGGATCTGAATAGACAAGCAGACAGAATATTGGCCATCAGGGAGATGCAAATTCAATCCACAACAAAACTAACATTTTGTACTCTCTAGGAGAGGCTTAATTATAAAGAGAAAGAGGAAAAGCAAACATGGCTAGAATAGGAGGAAGGGGTACTCTCATCAGACAGGAGATAGGAAGGAAAATGGCACAAAAGCTTTTGAAAGTGGAATGTTTGTCAATTTAAGTTACTTCCCATAAATCTATTACTTCTGGGTACACAGGAAAAAGAAATGAAAACACAAGAACATGCAGCCCTTGCACATAAGTTTGGGGAGGTGCAGTGCCCACAACTGCCACAATTAGAAGCAATCCAAATGTCTAGTGGTTAGTTTTGTTAGTGGAGAATACAAAGTGGTATGTCCATGTAAATAGAAGATTAAGTCAGAAATGAAATCCAATACTTCCCATAACATGAATGGATCAAAACTTGATGGTAAATTTAAACAGCCAGAGACAAAGGCCACATACTATGGGATCCTATATAAAAAAGACCAGTCCGTAGACTGGTGAAAATCAGGGTGGCATCAAGAATTCGCTGTAAGAAGTATCTTAGTGGATCGTGCAAAATGGTAATGAGTACATAACTCAGCAAATGTCTTAAGATACTATTGAATTGTATACTTAAGATGAATAAATTTTATGATCAGCAAAGTACACTTTACTAAGTTCACCATGAACAAAGGAAACACAGTTTTAATATGATTCATAAAAAGTAATCTTGTTAAAAGAAGGGGGCAGTGCTACTGGGCAGTTTGGAGTTGGTTCCAAGTGACCAAGGCTGGGATCCAGGGAGACATAAATTAGGGCCACAGTATTGGGTCACCTAGGGCTGAAGAAAGGAGAAGTATAGGTGGGAGAGCAAGTTAGTCTCATACTTTTCCTCTAGCACAAATGCCATGTAACATGAGATTTTCTAATTAGTAAAAAACTGTGTGCTACATGAATGGAGTTAGCTTCTACCACTTATGATTGCCTTGGAGACAGGATACTCTCAGCCAAGAGGGTAACAACGTTACAAAATGTCCAGACTTGTTTACAGTCCATTTGATATTAGACCTTTAAAATTTCCAAGTGGCAGTGAGTAAGTAGCTAAATATTTTGTAACAAAAACCAAGGAGTCTAAAACTCCTAGGCAGGCTGGGCATGGTTAGGTGGTAGAGTTCTTGCCAGCATATATGAGGCCCTAGGTTACTCTCCAATGCCACAGGGGAAAATAAAAAACCAAAGAAATAAACTCATATTTCTCTGGCATGTAATTTATTTTCTGTTTCTTTTACTATTTAAAACATAAAAACAAAAGAGTTGTTATAAAATTGCATAAAATATAAACAGGAACATTTAAATTAGTTTATCTTAAACATATTAAAAACTGTGTTAGTGAATTATTTCTATAGTAATTGTGTACTGTTCTTTTAATTATATGCCACTGTATTCATTGTTGGATACAAATACTTATCACTGAGTTGATAACTTATTTAGAAAATAGCATATTTCATTTGAAACAAAGTACATCATTCAATATTGATTATAAATAAATTGGCAAATGAGTTCCTAAAGTCATATATGACTTTTACAACATTTTGTTGGATTCCTTTGCTTCCTAAACTTTTAAAAAAACAAGCCAGGGAGGCTAAGAAAAGTGTTTGTTTAGGATGCAGGAGGTCCTGGGTTTAGTCCTCAGAACAGTAAAAATGGATACATGTAGTAAAACATTTTAAGTTCAAAAGTAAATTGCTATATACAGTTTTCTTATCATCAGCAAATGGTAAAGTGTTTTCCACATTTGCTGTTTCTGTCGTCCTTGTAGAAGCTGCAGTTTTTGTGAGACTCCATCCCTACGTGCCTGAGCATGTTTCCTCAGAAGGAAGACACTTCTCACGTAGCGGGTCCAGTCAAATACCCCATAGTGCATTTGTTGTAAAGTCTTTTTTAAATCTTATTTTCTCTACTTAGGAAGCAACCACCCCATTCTTTTTTTTTTTTTCCTTTTATTCTACATGATATGGTTATTTTTGAAAACTCCAGACAAATATAGCTTCATAAATTATCACAGTTTGAATTGCCTGATTGTGTCTTCATATGTGGAAGCAAGTTAGATTTGTGTCAAGAAAACCAGAGAAATATATTTTTCTCAGGGTATCCCAATAGGTGGCATCCCAATGCCACCCTGTGCCATCGTTAGTTAGTAAAGGTAAATTTGATGATTTGATTATGGTGGTGACCACCAGATTTCTCTAATGTAAGGTTAGCTTTTTCTCTTTCAAACGATACATGAATTATGGGGCTCTGAGTATCCTGTGCTCCAGCAATTCACTGCCAAGATTAGTATCTATTCTAGGTTGGATGGATTGCCGTGGTGATGGATGATGTAACAGTCGGTTTCTGAGCCTACTATTTTTTCCACATTTGTTAACTGGTATTCTTCTAAATCACAAAGCTTCCTTCCTGCATCTCTCCATTTCAAGTGGAGATACAGGCTGGGCAGTGGTGGCGCACACCTTTGATCCCAGCACTTGGGAGGCAGAGGCAGGCAGATTTCTGAGTTCGAGGCCAGCCTGGTCTACAGAGTGAGTTCCAGGACAGCCAGGGCTACACAGAGAAACCCTGTCTCGAAACAAACAAACAAACATCAAGTGAAGATATAAAGTAACACCAAAACCAAACCAAACTAAACCAAAAAAACCTTACATTTTCATTTTGATGCTTAATTGTCAAATTGTTGCACATTTGTTCAAAGACAGCGCCTGTGTTGCTGTCGTGTACTTTGACACACCAATACTATTTCTGATTACTCTTTACTTCCTCTATATGTTCACTCTATTTCTGGAATTTTCCACTTCTTCAAGGAACACTGGTTCTTTTTTAAAGAAGGAAGATATTTCAAAACTCAAGACCAGGCCACAGAGATGCCCCTTAAAAATCAAGAACTGAGCACAAGGATGCTCCTTGCTACTAAGGTGTCATTGCTTCTTGTCATGACAATAAAAATAGTGTCTTATATTATGTGCTAATTCACACATATGTATAATTCCACCCCACACTGTAGGATTCTGCCTCTTTTCATGTCTTCCATATGTATCTCCCTTGTTGGTTCTTTAAGCCTAAGTAGGAAAGAAGAAAGTAAGATGCTTGCTACAAGGTACAATTCACACTATTGCACTGATTATCGAATCTAAGCATGTGGAGGGCATCTAGGAGACTGATGTCCCCTTATGAAACCCCCAGCCTATGGCATGAATCATCATTTTCTAGATTTAGGAACTAGAAGAACAGTATATTTATACTGACGTGCTTAGAAATGCTCTTCTACTTTCTAAATTAGAAGAGGATTTGAGGAGCCAGGAGCAGCTTATGATAGCGACGAGGCATGAAATTACAGAAGTGCAAACTTCAAGCCACACACTCTCTTACCAAAGCTGGTGAGCCAGAGGGCAAGGCTCAGGGGAGAAATTTTCCACAAGGAAAAACACTGCACTAGGGGGCAAGGTAGTGGTTGATGAGGAGACATGGGGAAACCTCACCCACTGCTGGAATGTGTTATTTATTGTGAAATATAAAAGAATTTTAGGTAAAATGCAAACTGGGCAACCTCAGAATAACTCATAGGAAGTTGCTAGTGTTTATTCTATATGTTCAAAAGTATTGAAGACTTTGGCTGCAAGGTCTTCAGTGCTCTGAAAAGACTCCTTGTAGCCGACAAGAGGATGAAAGGCAATACCAACACAGTTCCCACCCAGAACAAATGTCCACTGTGAAGAAAGCTGAGTGAGGTGGGGTAGATGCTGCTACTCTCACACGTGGTAGAAAATGAAGGCTCAGCTAATTATGAATCATGAAAGACACCGTGGGCACACCCTTCAACCACATCAATGCACTTTTAAAAAGACTTATTTATGTTATGCCTATGAGTACATATATATATATATTCATATATTTTATGCATATGAGTACAATGTCTTCATGCACATCAGAAGAGGGCATCATATCCCACACAGATAGTTGTGGCTACCATGTGGTTGCTGTGAATTGAACCCAGACCTCTGGAAGAGCAGCCAGTGCTCTTAACCTTTGAAATTATCCTTGAAGGTATCATATAGTGACATTATTTTTATGTTTAAAACATGAATTAGGCTGTGAAGATTTAGCTCATTGGTAAGAATATTTACCTCTTATATTCAATCTTCAACACTGCCAATAATAATGATAACAACACATTGCAAATAGACATTAAAATAAAATGTAAGTATAAGAGTGTCTTAAATAGGATAGTATCTCCATGAGAAATATCATTTCATTACTCCTATTTAACAATATAAAAATAAATTTAATGATCAAGTTGAGAAAAAAAATTAAAGATTCCAAAACAGTATTTGCAGTAGGTTCCAAATTTGTTTGTTTGAGACAAGTCTTACTATGTAGCTTGGGTTGGTTGTCCTGGAACTCACTATGTAGACCAGGATGGCCTCAAACTCACAGAGATCCACCTACCTCTGCCTCCTAAGTGCGGGGTTTAAAAACATATGCTGTAAATAAATATTACACAAATGATAATATATAGAGAAAAGTAATAGAAAAGTGTCAGACAAGATTGTTGTAACACGTATGATCTATGCTTTTCTAAAGTTATCCACTGGTCTATAAGCATGGATTTTGTTTTTAACCTGAATGAAACTCCATTTAAATAAAACAAGCGATGCCACAATAAAGCAGCTAGCCTAGTGGGAACTCATGGGCATTATAGAGAGTGATCTGGGGTTTGAAGTTCAGATTCCCTTACGGTGTAAATTCAGAGTGACTGTGTGGTCATCCTAAGCCTTGGTTCTTCTCAGCTGTTAAATGACAGTATTAATATTCATGTCACAGAGATGAGGGCTAGAAAATGAAGTGAAAGTGATTGATGTGTAACAGGGACTTGACAGATAGCAACTTTTATATTATTTTTGGTACTATTATCACTATTAATTAATTATCACTAAATTATCCCCCCCCAACAAAAGATATCAACTAAAAATTTAACCTAGATTCTAAAAGGGAGGACATTTCTGAAGATTTTAATTTAATTATTCCACAGTGCACCTGTAAAATATTTTCCCCTTCACTGGGCTGTTACACATAGAAAATTCAAAATTTATAGTATAAATATAGCTTAAGAAGAATAATGATCTTTCATAAAGCCACCACCAGGCCACACACCTGCACCCCTAAACCTCATTCTTTTACCTTCTCTCCAATTCAATTCTAATCTGAGTTTTTAGATGACAATTGCCTTGATTTTCTTCATAGTGTTATCACTTGCATGAGTACTGTGAACATATAACTTTCTGCCAGTCTAGGGTGTGTGTGTAGATGTATCCACACTGCCTGTATTCTTTTGTGTCTTTCTTCTGTCAATCATCTTTCTCTTGTTTACTATATTTTTGTGTCTGCTTGTCCATTAAATGCATATGTACAGGTTTTAATCTCATAATTTTCCATTATTTTTATCACTATGTAAGAATTTTCAAATATATCTTAAATATTATGTTGGATATATTATATTTATTTAATAATATTTATAAATACATTTATTTATATTGTGTTTGATATTTTATTTTCTAAATATGTCATAATTTGAACGTCCCATGTAGGAATTTATTATGAACGAAAGTAGATCCAGTATTTTCATATATTCTCTCAGTATCTCTTATAGAAAAGTCTATTTTTTTTTCACTAATTTTTAAGACAGTCTCTTCCTGTGGTAGTACTTGTATGTTTGAGATGTGTTTTTTGACAAGCTCCTTCACTCACTGAGGATATCTTAATATTCTTAGCTCATTTAAAACATTTGTAGGCTCAAAAGATGGCTCAGTGGTTAAAAACACTGCCTACTCTTCCAGAGGTCTTGAGTTCAATTCCCAGCAACCACATGGTGGCTCACAACCATCTGTAATGAGATATGACATCCTCTTCTGGTGTATGTCTGGAGATAGCTACAGTATATTCATATACATGAAATAAATAAATAAATAAATAAATAAATAAATAAATAAATCTTTTAGCCAGGCAGTGGTGGTGCATGCTTTAAATCCCAGCACTTGGGAGGCAGAGGCGGGTGGATTTCTGAGTTTGAGGGCAGGCTGGTCTACATAGTGAGTTCCAGGACAGCCAGGGCTACACAGAGAAACTCTGTCTCAAAAAAACCAAAAAAAAAAAAAAAAAAAAAAGAAAGAAAAAAAGAAAGAAAGAAAGAAAGAAAGAAAACAAAAACAAAAACAACCCCCCACCCAAAAAGCCAACCATTTGTAGAATTAGATTGTTAGTTTATAAATGCACACCTGTAGCCTATAGGCTGGGATGGAACTGAATCTGTAACTGAGTCTGGCGGTAGTTTGTGTCTTACACTAATGGGTGTCAGGAGCTGCAGATATGGAATATCACTCAGTTTATCACATTCCATTTACTTTCTGTCAGGGAGATTGTACAGCTTCCCACCTCTGAAGGAAGAAACTGTCTCTTCCTATCTTCCATCAGATTTACTGTTAGGTATTTTGTATTCGTGCTGCTGCTTCCTGCTTTGCTCTTTAGCCTTTTCCCACTGTGCCCACTTACAATGTTGAACATTTAAAGCAGACAACTCATTAAACTGATATCACTGAAAATAACTGTCCTATCCATAATTCTTTGGCGTATACAACCTACAGATGAAGATATGTCACTCTTCCATGCAGTCCGCAGTCCTTACCCTTACTCATTCCTTACTCTCTTTCTCATGCCATAGTGCTTCTAGCACAACATTGAATAGAAATGGTCTGACATTTATTACGAATTCTCTTAGCTGAAACTCAGTATTATCATTAGTGCTGTTTCTGCAATTCTGGTTAAAACGGAGTGACAGCCATTGTGGTTTCAATTTGCATTTAATTTTACATACTCTTGTCTTGAAACTTTTACTCATTTGTAATGGGGTTACTTTGTTTTACTATTATAGTGAGGTCTCTTTACATATTCATAACACAAATCTATTTTCTCAATTTCTTTGTGCTTAGATTGTAGTTTTATTTTCATAAAGGTGTCCTTTTTATTTATTTAATTTATTTATTCATTTTTGTAGTCCAGGCTGGCCTTACATTTGTAGAGACTGTTTGGGATTATAGGTGTGAGTCACCATGCCCAATATCCAAAAAAGTCTTTCCAACAAATGCATCTAAATTTTGACAAAATCAATTTTAACATTTTCATGATCCACACTACCCATGTCCTCTCCAAGAAACCATCTCCCCAAAGCCATGATGTGGTGACACTTTATAGAACTCTCCATTTCTTGAGACTGATGATCTATGTTGAATTAATTGTTTTTTCATGTGGGATCAAGTTCATGTTTCCCCCATCTCTTCTGGATAATTAAATGTTGGCAGCACCGATTACTGATCTCCAAATAAATTCCAAATACATTCCAAAGGATTGTCTCTTAAATTTCCTCCTTTCCTTTACCATTCATCCCAGCAAACGCATGACAGAATCCAGTGTGTCCCCTACAGATTTCTGGAAGTTCCTCAGAGACTCAACTGTGTTCACAAGCAGTCCATCAGTAAGGCCACTGATGAAGACCTCACTACTGGCCTGCTGGGGATGCCCACATGCAACCCCAAAGTCTGTGTGGTAGGTGCTTTGAGCAGGTGTTTCCTGAGCTACCATCCTCTGAGGCCAGAGTGAAGCTGGAGACCATGAGTGCTTTGGGCCTTCCAGATCTTGGAGAAAAGGTGGCTCCCTGAAAGTTCTACTCATGTCTCTCCTCCAGCCTTCTTGCCATTGGATGTCCAACCCAATGCGGTATGGGAGAACAGAATGTTTGGTGTGTCTACCATGTCTCTTTTGTCAATCCCTCTGCTCTCAAAAAGGACCTGTGTTTTCTTTCTACTTTTAGCTCTGCATTCTTCCCAGATGACTGTTTCACTTTTTCCTCTGAAAATGTTTTTTTCTTTTCTTTTCTTTTTCTTTTTGGAAGGCCTCCCTAAATATTTAAATCTGCAGAAAGTCTTCACTTGACTTTTACTACTTTAAAAGCCTCAGTCAGGTGGTTTCCCCAGAAGAAACAGAATGTTCCAAACATTAGCCTTGAGCAAAATGAGTTAAGCCTACACATCAGACCTGCCCAATTGCTTTCACCCACTAATTCTGTTCCAGCACACCCCACAGCATGTGAGGCCCAGTACTTGGCATTGAGCTGGCAAGGGGAAGAACTTTACCCTCTGGTGGAGGTTGGCAGGAGTAATGGAAACAGACATAGTAACTGGCAGTTGGGATACTGCCAGGTAACTGCTCTGAGGGACAGTCAGGGTCAAATAAGCATATGGCAAAGAGCAGCAAAACGGCCTGGAGCCAAGGAGAGGCTAACAATAGCACCTCTATGCAGAAAGGTAACCAGGGTTCCAAACCTAGTGGAAGGCTAGAAAGGTACTCTAGGGTGAGGCAGCAGGCTGTGCAAGGGTGGGGAGCTGGATACGAACATAAAAGCCACCTTGAGTGCTTCTGATCATTAGACATCAGAATGGCTGCTGGTTGAGGCAAAAAAGAAATCATGAAGTTAAGTATCTTTAGTAAAGCTTTGTTGTTTGTAAAGTCAAGGACTAATACAGATTGCTGTCAAATGTTCGTAAGATAAAGAGGCGTGCTTTCTCCAATAATTTGACAACATTTAGTATTAGAATGGAAAACTCAAAAATTATCCTTCTATCAGCTGTGTATTCTGCAATTCAGTTCTGACACTCTGTCACTCAGTTAGTACATCCTTTACTGGTTAAGAGCAATGTTCTCCACACAATGGCTCCTCCCACTTGAAACTGAACTGATGTCCTAGGAATTACTTTCACTCCGGTTAAAGTGCAAATGTGGTATAGTTAAGCAGAAAATCTTCACAGAACTGGTTGGAAAGAAAATCCATACTTAAGAGATTAAAGCCTCATTATAAAGGAGATATATAAAGGAAGAATATGCCAGGAGAAGGGCAAACCCTGATTATGAAATTCTATGTATTGTTGACAATGGGCACAACCCTGTCAAGGGCTCCAAAGCCTTGGACCCATGGGACACTGGCAAAGGTGGTTCCCCTTGTGGTCCAGGCTCAACATGGGTGGCAATGTTTTCCTCAGGAGACCAAGTATTCGTGTTTACAAACAATTGGTCAGTGTGTGCAAAGACTAGCAACTTCAGCTTCCTCTTCCAGCTAACTAACGCTCTCCCCCAAAACTGCACCCCAAACCACCCCCCCCACACACACACACACACTTGCCACATTCTGGGATGTACATAATAAACATGCTGAGATTTCAGGTTGTAGGGCATAGAGTTCAAAGAAACTTCCACCATATCCAACCAACTACAGTGTATGTGTGTCTGTCCTTTCTTCATTCCATCCCTGCAGCTACTCAGGATTCTGGGGCCCAAGCCTTGCAGGCCATGGTGAGTGGGTTAGCTTTCTACTGCTGTAAGCAAATGCTTGAAACAACTTTTCAAGAGGCAAAAGCTTATTTGGCCTCACAGTTTTGGAGTTTCTAACAGAATAGTGGACCCCATTGACTTGGGCCTATGGTGAGGCAATTGAACATCAGGGTAGGAAAATGAAGGGGAGAAAGCAGCCTCATAGGAGCCAGCAAGGAAGGAAGAAAAGAAAGAAATAGGAAAGGTTTGCTAGGATTCCAACATTCTCGTCGAAGATGCTTCTCCAATGACCTACTTCCCACTAGGATTCATCTCATCAAAGTTCTACCATCTCCCAATGGTTCCACAGGTTGGCAAATAAGGCTTTAGCAGACAAGTTTATGAGGTACACTCCAGAGATAGCAATAAGGCCCAGGGTCCAGGCACGGTGCTCCATGCTCTCTTTTCCTTCCGTGTGATCATCACCAGGAAGTTCCACTGGGTTTTTCCTGGAGATTCACTCTCTGGCAAAATTGACTAAATCACCATCCAAGTTTCAACCCTAGGGATCACTGGGCATTGCATATTTGCATAACACAGGCATCTTAGTACTCAGGAAAACCCCAGATTTGAAAGATCTGTGCCAGCTGGAAAAAGATCAGATAATTTTTTTTTTTTTACTGTGCTACAAATTAAACTGGCTAGAGACTAGGTATAAAGCAAATAAGCACAAAGCTCTTTGAAGATGTTTTGCAAGGCCTACCTCTAGATCCTACCAGAAACCAGCAAAATCCAATCTCTAATTGAGCATGTGTGGAAGAAACCTGTTCAGTCAGCCGATGCCCTCTGCTGTTACAAACTTGCCACTCACATAAAAACGAGATACTTCTCACTGAAAGGAGCATGCAAAACATGAAACCTGGGACAAGGCATGACTGTCTATGCCTAAGCACAAGAACTTTGACCAGTCCCCCTTCTTAACCATCCAATTAGTAAGCTGTTTCTCCCCTCTCTTCCTATAAACTCCATCTAGGTCAACAAGTGGCATGCGTACATTTGAACACTCTTCCTGTGTCAATCTTTAACAGAAGACCTTTGCGTTTTACCACACAACCAATCTGGTGCCACAACATTGGCTTTTATGTGCACAAGGCAGTGGGCTGGCATTCCCAGTGTCAATCTAAAAGTGAGAGACCAAGTCTTTTAAGTTCAGACTCCATTTTAGGGAATTTAAACTCAGGTAAACTAACAGGCTGGTATCTAACATTAGCTTCCAAGTTACCTCCCAACAAAACCCGAGCCTAGCTTTAGTTTCTAGGCTAACCTCAACAGACCAGCATCTCCAGATTAAACTCCCCCAACAATCCAGCTTTTCCAGGTTAATTCCCAACAAGCCCACCTCCTAACAACCACCAATGCAGGGGGAAGCAAAAGTTTATGGTTTGACTCCCAGCACCAGACAATTATGGTAAAGGCCATAGTAGCCCTCCAATTAATTGCCAGGCTAGAAACACTCATCTCCCACCTGTTGCTTTCTGTAAATCCTTGCCCTGATAGATGTTCAGGGATCCTTTCCATCAATACCATCCTGCATGTTGGCACTGGGCTGAGGGGCCTGAGCTAGCTCAAATAAAGGCCCTGTTGTGATTTGCATTGGATCAGCTTCTGCCTGTACTTTGGGAGTTCACTAACACTTCCCTGGCACTACAAAAGCCCTTAAAACTACTAGGAAGTCACAAATATGAAAAAAAATAATTCTTAAAAATCCACAGTTTTATACTAGTAGAGGTAAGGGAATACCATTTGAAAGTCCTACTTGCAGTACCACGAAAATATCTATAATATGTTGGAATAAACACAATATGTAATGTGGCCTAGTCTCAAGGGAATGCAAAAAAGAGAACCATGAGCTTTGGGTAGGGGAATTGTGGACCAATAGCAGCGGATGATCATAGGGGTAGCTTAGATGAAGGCGACTGAAGATGAGATGCTTGCTGTGTGGAATTAACTAGACTTGAAAACAAGCATGAGGGTGTAAGACAATGCCCAGAGGTTTCGCATTCCAAGGATGCTCACAGTACACCTGTGTCCAAGGACAGCAGCATATCACTCTGGTTATGCTCATTGAACTGCTCAATCAGGTCTATTCCAGCTTCTAAGGACCCCACAGACTCCACTCTGACCCTTGAGGCAGGAGAGAGAAGGTGTACACAGCTCAAAGTAGGCACGCAAAGACAGCTGAAAACCATCAGTGCCTCTTTTAAGGAGAAAAATCAATTCTAGGTTTTTGGTTTTTAATTTCTTGTAATTTTATGACTGAGTTTACATGTATTTGTATTTATGCTGATTCAAAAACAAACTAAGTTTGGCTAGGCAATACAAAATGAAGAGTGATTTTTTTTTTTTTTTAAGTCCTTGCTGGTATGGTTTATTTTTGTACCATCACCATCTAGTGGACAAAACCTTGAACTTCAAAGAGCTAAGGTTTGAGAAGAAATGCAGGGGCATTACACTAGTTTTATTCATTCTGTTCTCACGACGGACTGGGAGGTCATCGTTCTTCCTTAATATTTGGAAACAGGGTCAGAAGTTAAGAAGCTTTACCCAGGGTCATACTGTGATTCACTGAGCTCCAGATAACTTGCAATTAAATCTAGTTCATTTTCACCACACAGTCCTGAATGGGTTCAACTCTATTCTTGTTTTGGGGAGTAAATTGTGTATCTTGATATGGAGAATGTCCTTAATTACATGTGTGAACAAATGGCATATGCAAAGGGACTAGGATGAAGATAAAGCAGAACACATAGTTAGTATGTACAAGGCCCTGGCTTCCATCTCTGTCACAAGACAATGAAAGCAAGAAGAAGGAACTAAAAAGGGGGCCTCCCAGAGACTGAACTGACTCCCTTTATCCCTGAAAGCCTACTTCTTCCTATATGAGCCAACTATTTGTTCCTCTTTGAATTTAATATTCTCGAATCTTAGGCATTGGTGGTTGGTCATGTACACTGTATATTCAGATCTGATTTCTCTGCCCAGAGATCCATTTGCAGTATGGATGCTAGCATTGTCTTGATGATTGAACCATCTCCTGTATCAATGTTGTATAAATAATGCTCCTCCAAGGGCTGGAGAAATGGCTCAGCAGTTAAGAGCACTGACTGCTCTTCCAGAGGTCCTGAGTTCAACTCCTAGCAACCACATGGTGGCTCCCAGACATCTGTAATGTGATCTGAGGCTCTCTTCTGGTGTGTCTGAAGAGAGCAACAGTGTACTCACATAAATAAGTATATTTTAAAAAGAATGCTCCCCAATTATCTCTGATTGGTTAATAAAGAGCTAATCAGCCTATGGCTGAGCAGAGGAGATAGGAAGGCTGGACTTCTGATCTCAGCTAGATAGAGAAGGAAGAGGGACCACGAAGACAGAAGGTAGAGAGACCAATATTTGCCATGAGGTTGAGATGAAAGAGCAGACATGAGAACACATGTGGAGCAGAGGGAGCCAGGGGAAGACCAGATTGGCATGTAGTGAGGCATTTGTCTGGGTATTAGCAGCCGTAGAGGGTTAGACTAGCCCAGAGCCTCTCCAGCTTAGGCTTGCAGCTTGCTATTAAACTTAATAGGTCGTTGTGTCAGTTATTTGGTCGCCAAGAATGGGAACAGATGAGGTCTATACTTGGGTATATAACAGAATTTATAATTCACTTCACATTAGCTATTGCCAGTTTACTTCGTAGTATAAGGTAATCAAACCTTCAGTGGGAAAACAGTAAATAAGAAGTTTCTATAGCAACTCACAATGGTATACTGTTGGGTAGTAAAGCAAATAAAAAACTCAATTTTTGACAAGATTCATAAAAGTCTTCATTTTGCCTTAATACCTTTAATTTCCGATTGTGGACAATAACCAATTATAATAAAAGTTTGATATTTTCGGTACCCCTAGGTATTTGAGAAGTTGAGAATTCCAGCCTTAGCAACTTAACAAGTCACACTCCTCTCAATCTCTTTATATATATTTATATATCTTTTAAAGACTTATCGCTTTTATATTTACATGCTTTCCTGCATGTATGACTGTGCACCACCTAGGTGCAGTGCTCCTAGAGGCCAGGGTAAGGAGTCAGCTCTTCTGAACTGGAGTGAACAGTCTTGAAGCACCATGTGAATGGTGCAAACTGAAAGAGGAACCTCTCCAATGGTAGCAAGTGCTCTTAACTACTGAGTCACCTCTCCAGCCCCTTTTGCATCTTTCAAAGGGGTAACTTACAGGAAAGCAAAATAAAATCATAGGCAGTAATACACAGACGTAGACTACCACACTTATTTTTTTAATTTGTTTTTTAAAAGTAAAATACAATTTTGTATTATGTAGCCCTGGCCGGCTTGGAACTCAATATGTAGACCATGTTGGCCTCGAACTCAGAGATCCACTTGTCAGTGCCTCTTGAGTACTGGTATTAAAGGCACACAGCACTACACCCAGAGAATGTATAAATGTTTATGGTACTCATTTCCTGTCTGTTGCGAATACCTTTAAGGGCTGCCTGCCATCATTTTGTTATGGAGATACAATGGTGTTTTAGAGTTTACGGCTATTATATCAGTTAGAGATAACTCTTAAGCAAGTAATTTGGGTGACAGGCCCTAAAGTAAAATTAAGGGGGACAGAGAGGGAATCTCTTTTATTGCATTTCCTTGAGCAACCTTCTGAGTTGAACTTTGTCTACCTGGGTAGCTGCTTGTGTTTTTATGTCGAAGTGTTTTCTCCAGTTTCCTAGGCACCTCTGGGGTATTTCCACTTCGTTTTAGTTTTATTACAAATATGCTCCCTGATGACAGCATCTCTGGTTCCGCACCCAGAAGGCCAAAATCCTGGAAAGCTGGGTTCCCAAGTTCCCTCTGCTCTGCTTTCGCTTTACTCGAAGGCGGCTGTTTCCGGTACTAAGCAGGGATGCGCGTGCGCACCACGCCTGTCCAAGCCGCGCCACAGAAAGGCCCTTCCTGGGGACGGAAGACTCGAGGCCCTGTTGTGACGGTGAACTACATTTCCCAAATTGCAATGCGAGAAACTGCCGGCGGCGATTGGGGCAAACGGTTGCGGACTAGGCTGCCCACTTTGGACTACACTTCCCGACACGACGCGCGAGGCGTTGCCAGCTGCGGGCCGAGGGCGAGTTGACGCGGGAGCTCGGGACGTGAGGCATGAGCGGCGCCCTCCCTCGGCCCGTGCGTGTCCTGCTCCCTACCCGCGCGAGGGTCGCGCGGCACGGGGCCTAGCAGCGGGCATCGGCGTTCTCAGGGGCAGGTGCAGCCGCACGGGAGTCAGGGAGGGCAGCTGCCACCATGGAGGTGAGCGGGCCGGAAGACGACCCCTTCCTGTCACAGCTGCACCAGGTGCAATGCCCAGTGTGCCAGCAGATGATGCCTGCCGCGCATATCAACTCGCACCTGGACCGCTGCCTACTGCTGCACCCTGCGGGGCACGCGGAGCCAGCGGCCGGATCTCACCGCGCTGGGGAGCGGGCCAAAGGGCCCTCGCCACCCGGCGCCAAGAGGCGTCGACTGTCGGAGAGCTCGGCACTGAAGCAGCCTGCCACCCCGACGGCGGCCGAAAGCAGCGAAGGCGAGGGCGAGGAGGGCGACGACGGCGGCGAAACCGAGAGCCGTGAGAGCTACGACGCACCGCCCACGCCCAGCGGTGCGCGCCTTATCCCGGACTTCCCGGTTGCCCGCTCCAGCAGCCCGGCCAGAAAGGGTTTGGGGAAGAGGCCAGCGGCTGCAGCCGCGGCGGGCAGTGCATCCCCGCGCAGCTGGGATGAAGCGGAGGCGCAGGAAGAGGAGGAGGCGGGGGTGGACGGCGATGGCGACGCGGACGTGGACGGAGAGGACGATCCTGGGCACTGGGATGCGGACGCCTCTGATGCTACGTTCGGAGTCAGCGCGGGCCGCGCGCATCCCCGCGCACTGGCGGCTGAGGAGATCCGACAGATGCTGGAGGGCAAGCCGCTGGCGGACAAGATGCGTCCCGACACGCTGCAGGACTACATCGGGCAGAGTAGGGCGGTAGGGCAGGAGACTCTGCTCCGCTCGCTACTGGAGACCAACGAGATCCCCTCGCTCATACTGTGGGGCCCGCCAGGTTGCGGTAAGGTGAGTGCCGCTCTTGCCCAGGGCCGCGGAGGTATTCCGCGCCGGGTGCGGTCCTCAGGTTTCTGGACCCCTCCTCTGGAGAGGGAGGCCTGGGGGCGCGGTCCTGATGCGTGAGCTGAGTTTGTAATAAGCAAGCATGTCATTCCCCCAGATTCCTCAGACCCTTGTTGGGCGTTTTCCAAAGGAAAATGCCCGAATTTCTTGGTTTATGCAGAAATGTGGACAGAGATTCGAGCTATCTTTGTGGTCATATACCTGATTTTTAGTGACCCAATTCCAAGCAAAGGGCATGCTGCAAACACTGGGGAAGAAGCAGTTTGTATACTCCATTTGTTGTGGGAAAGTAATTAAATTTTTTTCTATTATACTTTCTCCCCCTCCCACTAGTTGGTTTATTCTAACTGGTCTTTGGAACTGATAGAAGTCTCGTTTCTGTGAGTCGTTTTCAACAGGCATTTCCATAACTTTCCCACTGATACTCTTGAGACAAGCATCCGTGCTTTAGTGTCCTGTCCTGTGCATCATCTTAATTACAGCCGGAGGAGACGGGGGAGATTGGTTAGAATACCATGGATTTAGAGAACAGGTCACCAGAAGAATACTTGAGAAAATGTGATGAAGTGAATCCTGTTCATAGGATGCCCGGTCCAATGGACAGTCAAGGAAGAGCCCGGAGATATGAAGAGCTCTTGTCAGCTTAAGGTTCATACTGCTTCATTCAGAAGCACATTCCTGAGGTTTATCCTGCTTTTCTTTGCAGCTCCTCTCAGCCACACCTCCTTATTTGCTGGAATACATCATTCCTTTTGTGCCTGCTTCTTCTCATGTTCTCTCAGACCAAGCATACATCAGATGTACCCAGATAACATTTTTTTTTAAGCCCAGGCCCTTGCACTCTACTCCATCACTGAGCTACACTTGCAGCTCCAAAATAACATGCCAATTGTTTAGCATGCTGATTGTTAGCATCTCGCCCACTCCTCCCAGATTTAGTGGTTTCTCCGTTCAGGGCTTTGGTCCAGTAGCATTGGTAGTAATTCTTACATCTGTGTTACAACATGAAAATAGCCAGCTACATGCTTGTAGGCTTTGAAAAGATCTGCAGGGAGGTGAGTGGTGAGTCATGGAGGATTGAATACAAGAGATTTACTGGGCCAAGGCTGCTCAGTGAGGCACTTAGTGAGAGTCACAAGCCTATATGACAAGGGAGCCTAATTCCAAAAGGCACAGGTAAGCTGGGATTTGTTACCGAGCAGCCAGTGTCTAGTAACACTCAACTATACAGTTTCCAGAAAATAAAGTACCACCTTTCTATTCAGGGATAGTTAATCATTTGGCAAGCAATCTTCTCTTTTTCTTTCTTCCCATTTTTAATATTGAATTGCTAACAGTAGTAGTAGCAGCAGCAGCAGCAGCAAATACATATTTATTGGGCACCCATTACATGCCAGATATTGAATTAAGAGTTTTCTGGAGGTCCTGAAAAGTAGCTTAATTGTTAAAAGCACAGACTGCTCTTCCAGAGAACCCAGGTTCAATTCCCATATGGTGGCTCATAAGCACCTGTAACTGCACTTTCAGGAGATCCAGTGCCCTCTTCCAGGAGAACTGACATCCTCTCTTCTGACCTCCCAGGGCAAGAGGCACACACATGGTACAGGCAAAACATCCATATGCATAAAACAGATCCTTTTTTTTTTTTTAAAAGAAGGTTTTCTTGAGTCTTTCCTTTGTTTTCTTAAGTACTAATAAGATCAAATTGCTCCTTTTAATTTCCTTCTGTAGTGGATGTTCAGAAGTGGCCTGTAGCTGTTTCATATGCTAGCTGCTTATTGCCCTCAGAAACTGTTCATTTTGTTTTTCTCAGCTAATCTGCTGGCTTCCCATTTGAGCTTGGTTCTGGGATCAATTCTTATCCTGGGCCTTTAGGCCATTATACTCTTGGCTAAAGGAGAAAGAATTTTCTCTTTGGTGAGAGGTCACAGCTGTCACCCTGGCTTTGCTAAATCAAGACTGCCATTCTTTATTGGGATTCGTAAGATCTTAAAGAGTCCATCAAAAAAGAATCAAAAGGAGTTAAGGTGGAGGATGGTCAGAATTGGCCTAAGATTTATCTATCTTCCGATTTTCATTGTAATGCTTTTGTTTTGTTTAATTCTGTATAGTCTCTGCTTCAGCGCTCTTCCATGTTCAGTGTACTTAGCTAAGTAGATATGATACCTATGCATACTGCCCAATCCAATTAGGTTTTTAAACTTTGTATATCTTTCTAGACCACCTTGGCTCACATCATAGCCAACAACAGCAAGAAGCACAGCATAAGGTTTGTGACACTATCTGCAACAAATGCCAAGACAAATGATGTTCGAGATGTCATAAAGCAAGCTCAAAATGAAAAGAGCTTTTTCAAACGGAAAACCATCCTTTTTATTGATGAGATTCATCGCTTCAATAAATCTCAGCAGGTATATTAACTTTTTACTATTCTTTTGGATACCATGTATATAAGATACTATGTAACTAGATCTTAGAATGTAAGATCACTTTGCAAAGTATAAAGCAATATACAAATGCAACAAATGTTAACTTTCCTCAAGACACATAGGCTTGCCATCCATCCTCAAACCCCTCCCCCCCTCTCTACCTCTCCACCTCTCTTTATCTATCTATCTTTAAAGTATTTTTAGATGACAAGAGAATGCTTTCTCTGTCTGATAAGTGAAATAATTGCCATATCTCTGAGCTGTCAGTAGAAGAAAAGGTTCTTTTGATCTATTTTTCAACTTTTAGAGCCTTTTAATCTAAAAAGACATTGTAACTAGTTGAACTCAGTCTAAAGATCATTATTTAAGGCTAAGGTATAAAGCGCTTACTTATCTAGCTTATGAAAACCCTAAATTCTAGCTCTATGCCTGGCCCTCCAAAGTTTATGGTTTTATCTTTCCCCAGTATTTTTATGTTCAAAATTATTTTCTGTGCTTTCTAGTTCTTGTCAAAATAAAAATTTAAGATATTATTTTAAGCCCTTTAGAAAGAAAACTATAATTTTCTTTTATAGATAAAACTTCTTTTTGAACTACCTAAATAGAAAAAAAAAAAAACATTTTTTTAGGCATACTTCTTTCTTTGATTTACATTATTATAGCTTTTTAAGTATAGGTAGAAATATTTCCCGAAACTAATAAACCTTTTTTTCTCCAGACTTGAATCTTTTTGAGTATTACAACACTTGAGAGTTCTACCTGATTTTGGCTTAAATATGGGACCAGTGAGTTGGCATTTAGACAGTGTCTACTGGTTGTATATTCACCAGTTTGTTAAGAACAGTAACATAGTGATTGAATACTTGTAGAAGAACATTTTAGAAATATTAGCAATGACCTTCTGTAAAAAGCTGATGTTGCATACGCACACACCGTGCACTAGTTCATAGTTCAGCACTGGGTAGAAGGTACTTCTCTAAGCAAAGAAGTAGTTTACGTTGAAGCTGTTGGGTTGTACGTGAGAAGTACTATATTCTTCCAGCAGGAGACCAGAGTTAGACATGGGCACCCAGAAGTTGTACTTTACAGATACTAACCAAGAAAGAAATTCTTAAAATTGATGTGTCTATACTGATGAGTGTCCTGAAAAGGAAAAATGAGAAAATGAAGGAGTATATAGACAACTTACGTAGGACTCTGCACGTGGCTGTTGAGTGGAATCACTTTCTTCTCTTTTCCTCCCATGATTAGGACACTTTCCTTCCTCACGTGGAATGTGGGACGATCACGCTGATTGGTGCAACCACTGAGAACCCTTCCTTCCAAGTCAACGCTGCACTTCTGAGCCGCTGTCGGGTAATTGTTCTTGAGAAGCTTCCAGTAGAGGCAATGGTGACGATTTTAATGAGAGCAATCAACTCACTGGGAATCCATGTCCTAGACTCTAGCCGTCCTACTGACCCTCTGAGCCACAGCAGCAACTGCAGCTCTGAGTAAGTAAATGTGTGCAGCCCCTGGGTGCCCACACCTCCCTGAGAATCTCTTGGCAGAGGGCCAGAGAGGGCTGGGCCTTAGGCAGTGGATGGGTGGAGGCAAAGAAGAGCTGTTGGTCTGTCTATAAGGAAAGTGAAGGAGGAAGAAAGTGCTTAGTCGTACCTGCAGGATCTGCCTAAGGTTTCCTTTTCTTAAGGTGCATCTTGTGGAGTGCTTTGTTATTGTAGTAACCTGGGCATTTGCTTTTATGCTTCATACTTTTTCCTCACTCACTTATTTTAAAGGATTAGACGGACTATAGGAAGCCTTATTTTAAAGGATTTAAGCTGCTCATTAAATAGAAGAAATAGATACATACTTCTAGAATTAATTTACAAATCTTTGGAGATTTGTGTTAGATTCAGATTTCTTTTTGCTCCCCTCTCCCCAGTGTAATTTTCAAAGTATTGAGGAAAAGGTAATGTAATTCTACCCATACAATTACTTAAAACATTTTGTATATTCCAAAACTCATTTCCATGAAAGTAAAGAAGTGTTACTGAAAGTGACATGTTCTAAAAGTGACAGACTGAAGAGACTGTCTCATTCCTTTTGCTGACTAGCTCTGCATCATGACTATCTTGTAGCCTTTCTTATAGTTACTCCGTTTGATTTCGTGGATCAGAGGTTTTTCTTTACTGTTAGCAATGTTGTTCAGAAGTCGTTTGTTGATGTGCTGACTGAAATAGTGCAGTAGAACACAATGTGGTCTGAGGAGAGTCTACTGCCCACCTCCTCATGCTGTGGACCAGACAGCTGCTTGTGCTTGCCCCAAGGCCAAGTTCTGGGGCCACTTTTCTGTGAGGATTAAAGTACAAGGCATAGTTGTACTCTTAGGTTTTAGGTTTCAACTGTTTCTCCCTATGTGTCTGCGTACTCCCATTTGCTTTTGTCTTCCATTTAGGAAGAGTACTACCATCATGCCTCATTAAAAAAAAAAATGCCTTGAAATATTTGGCCGAGGCTCCCTGGGCAGGATGAAGTTGCTTCATTGTAGTGTACAGTTATGGGATGGCCTTTAGGGGTGTGGCCAGAAGAAAGTTTGGGACCCGCTGTTATCTGACCTTTGTTGTCAGATCAGGGGCCCTGGTGGGCTGGGTCTCAGGTCACTGTATCTACTGTAGTCTTTTCTCTGTCTCTTTAGAGGGTCTGTTCAAGGACCCCTCAAAAATAAATACACAATTACTTATGTACTATCTATAAAAAGATTCAGTGTTTGCTTTAAATCTGTACATTCTCCCATGTACTTCAAATTCTGATTGGATTGGTTTTTAGATTTGTCGGGAAGTTTTTAACGGTTTTTGTTTTTTTTAGTCAACTCAGTACCTTGTTCATGACAGACAAATGTTTTATTACCGAGCTGTGCTTCTACCCTCCCTAAAATATAATGCCTATGATACAAATGCTACAAATAGTTGTTACTCTCTGTTATTTTGGGACTAGGGACAAGGAGAAAAGATCTGCACACTTAGTAAAAACACATTTAAAAACTTTTTTTTTTTCTGTCAAAGACTGATGTATTTTTTAGGTGGTAGAGAATCTCTGGGTCAGCTATAGACTCATGTCAGCATGCGGTAAAGGCAAATTGAAACGAGAAAAGCAAGGAAGAAAATTGCCTCAGCTTAGGAAACTATTTTTATCCTATGTGTTGATTGTAATGTGTCTGTAAGTTTTTGTCATGATTATTCAGGGTCATTTTTATTTCCTGTCCTTTCATGGGACTGAGCTACCCATGCTCTTCCAGGCTTCCTGTTCACTGCTTTGCCATGATTGAACTGAGGTCAATAGAGCTGTGGAGCTCATCCTTATGAGGAGGGTTTCTGTGCTTTAATAGATTTCCAGATGATCTGCAGGCACATAAAAAAATGAGAAGATCCAGTAGAAGAATTAAGATTTCATATAGATACTGACCTGCTGAAATGGCATTGCAGTCAGTGCAGACCAGGGTTTCTGTGCTTTAAGAGATTTCCAGATCTGCAGGCACATAAAAAAATGAGAAGATCCAATAGAAGAATTAAGATTTCATATAGATACTGACCTGCTGAAATGGCATCGCAGTCAGTGCAGACCTCCCATAGCCAACTTGGCTTACTGTTTCCTCTGTCATTTGTTTATAGCTGATCTTAGTTATGGCTTCTTTTCATTCTTGCTTGCTTCTTCTGTCCTCTACCTTCCTGGGAAAGCTAAGAAAATGGGAAGTTGTCCTTGTTTATATCCCTATCGCCCTGTCAATCAGATCTTATATGCTTGGTGATTGGTTAGAGCGTGAATAAATCCTAGCTTGTAATGTGAAAGACATGGGTTAGTTCTTCAGTGTTGTTCTTTAGAGGAGATAATTGCCCAGGTATGAGAACCTTTTTTTAAGTAAAGTATCCCTTTTTTACCTGCTGAAAACACAATAAAGTATGTTTTAACCTTAGCACAATTGATGACTGAATGGCTAGCATTACTGACAAGAAGTTAGGAGATGTCATAGATCACAGAAAAACAAACATATTCTAGGTGACTTCCTGAAAGAAGTAGCTGCCACCTCAGTTTCCAAGAATAATTTTTGACTTTCAGTTTTTGTGAATAACTGTTACTTTCAAATCACTATTTACTGGCATCAACTGTGCTTTCATTCTTACACACATTAATCAGGTTGGTTACACTAATTTAGCTAGAAGAAAGACTCAGACCCCAGTCATTGATTCCTCTCTGGGAATACTGAATGCATTTGTGTTGATGTATTATATTTTGGTGCTATAGGTAGAAACTAGAACAGAGAAATTGTAGACTGTTGAAGGCTATGCATGAAGTGGCAGGTATGGCATCTAGGACTACTCCTGGTGATGTTTACACCACTTGATGGTATTTGCAAATCCAGGTTCTCACACACCGTGTCTCCATTACAGCAGCACGGAAGTATTTGGTTTTTTGCTTGTTTTTGTGCTGAGGTTCATACCCAGGTCTTTTTCAGTTGCTCAGCCACTGAGCCCCACCTATCTCCACCCCAGCCTGCATGCTCTTAAAAAAAAATTCCTGAGGCCTTTAATCTCAGCATTCCTGAGGCATTAAAAGTCCTGCATATGCTAGGTACTGTACTTGTTAAAAAGTATGTTTCTGTGCCTGTAGAGAGCATGTAGTGTGATAAAAGTCAGATGAGCAGAGCTCATAGGACTTGGCTGTGGTCATTTGTACAAGAGAGCTCCTAAACTTAGCAGACTAGAGATCCTTTTCTTCCAGGAACTTGTATGACCCCAAGTATGTAAGAGGGGTATAAAAGTCAAACTTTGATAGGCGGTGATGATGATGATGATGATGATGATGATGATGATGGTGATGGTGATGGTGATGACGATGTTTATGTTTTTGTTTTTCAAGACAGAGTTTCTCTGTGTAGCCCTAGCTGTCCTGGAAATCACTCTATAGGTCAGGTTGGTATTGAATTTAAAGATCCACCTGCCTCTGTCTCCCAAGTTCTGGGATTAAAGGTATTCACCACCACTACCATTAAAATTATTTTAAAACAGTTATTTAGCGTACATGTAATTTTTTTCACTAAAGATGAAACTTACTTGCCTAATAATGAGATGAGTGTAGTTGCTTGTCTAAAACAATACAAAGGATACACACTAATTGAAACTTATATACTGATGAATGACAATAGAAAAATATTGAAAGTCTTTCTTGTCTTGAGACTGGGGATGTACCTCAGTTGGCAGAGTTCTTTTCTAGTATGCATAAAGTCCGGGGTTTGATTCCCAGCACTGAAAAAACTGGGCCTGGTCACATGCCTGTATTCCAGCACTCAGGAGTAGAGGAAAGAGGATGTAAAGTTCAGGGTCATTCTAGGGTGTATAGTGCAACCAGGTGTCTGGAGTCCAGCCAGACAGCTGACTGACTGACTGACTGACTGACTGCACATGTGTCACTTACGTGCACTTTACAGATACTTCATTTCAGCTCTGGTTTTATAGTCAGTGAACCAGGCTGTCTTCTTTGGTTCTCCCATGAAGTCATAAGAAATTTTACTTTCCAGTATCATGTGTCGAAAACAAAACCCAAAAACTAATGTGCAAAAGACTTGAGGCTTCTAGAAGAGACGAGGGAGTTTCCTGTGTTCTTCTAAGATCAAAGCTTTTTCTCCAGTTGGAGAAGCTAGGTTCTAAGTCTTTTACCTCTGCATCTTGTTAACCAAAAATACATTTTCAAGTGCATTTGTTTTAGCCAATTTTTCCTTATTACAGAAGCTTTTATATCTTTGTTGTTATTATTTGCTTTTTTTTTTAAAGAAAGGAAAGATCTCACTGTGTTACGCTGGTTGTCTTGGTACTTGCTTTGTGGGCCAGGCTGGCCTGGAACTCAAGACTGCCTGCCTCTGCCTCTACTGTACCTGGCCATATTACTCCTTTAATTTGTTTTTCATTTATTTTGCGGGTGCATTTTTTTGCATGCACACCATGTAATGCATGTAGAGGTCAGAGGACAACTTACATTAATTGGTTCACCCCCTTTTACCATGTGAGGTCTGGGAATCGAATTAAAGCTTAGCAGCAAATGCATTTACGAACTAAGGGATCCTACCAGCATCTGTTTATGACTGCTATTTATTATTTTATTGTAGAATACTATGAAATTTTGGTCAGTGTAGTCCCAAAGTAGATTTTATTCCCAATTAATTTTCTTTAACTTTTGAAGTTTCTTTCCAAATTGAAGCATGCCCCCATCTTGTGCATGTGCATATATGTACGTATATGTATAGGAAGGACAGACTTCTGAGAATCAGTTCTCTCCTTCTATGTGGGTTCCAGGGATTGAATTCAGACAGTTTGGCTTAGCAGCAAGCACATGTGCCCATGAGCCATCTCGCTGGCTCCTATCCTATTTTGTCATTCTTAGTATGAATTATTTCTTCCCCTCATTCAATTATAGGACATTTTATTTTTAAGTTTTAGTATTTTTTAAAGGTTTTTTTTTTTTTTATTGTTAATAGTATTAATGTGTCACTGTGTGGGCTTGTGCAGTGCGTGGGTATGTGGGTGCTAGAAGAGGGTAGTTAGAGCCAGGTGTTGGAGTCCTTAGAGCCAGGAGTAAAGATGGTTGTGAGCTGTGCCATGTTGGTTCTAGGAACTGAATTTGGGTCTTCTGCAAGAGTATTGCATGCTCTTATTCACTGAGTCTTCTTCCTAACCCTAATTTTTAATTATTTTGTGTGTATGTGTGTGTGTGTGTGTGTGTGTGTGTGTGTGTGTGTGTGTGTGTGTGTGTGTGT
>JANHMN010000006.1:28787708-28810801 GCA_030674055.1 Rhabdomys pumilio | reverse complement strand
TGTGTGTGTGTGTGTGTGTGTGTGTGTGTGTGTGTGTGTGTGTGTGTTAAGTGTGTGAACGAGTACATGTGTATCATGGAGCATATAAGAGGTCAGACAACAACTTTGTGAAGTTGGTTCTTTCTTTATATAGGTTCTCAGAACTGATCCCAGGTCTCCAGGCTTACACACTGTCTACCTTTACCTGCTGAGCTGTCTTCACTGCTCCCAGAGTATTTTAATGCACCTCATGTCATTACTCTTCACAGCTTATAAAGTTCAGGATGTAACTGAGTGATGGAGAGAACCTTGGAAATTCCTGCCCAGTATTCCTAAGTGGGGATTTTCATTTCTACTTTGCTTCTGCCCGCTGAGTGCCATCAGCACAGTCCCTCTTACTATTTGGACAGAGTTGCTGACAGATTTATTCTGTTTTAAAATAACTCTGACAGAGGAAAAGTTACAAGTATGAATGGTATATAAAGGGAAGAAGGAATGGTGGCTCTGTGACTGCACTGGGACAGGAGAAGACCTCTGCATTAGAACCTGTAATGACAGCTAGCTTGGTTAGCTCCATAGGCAATCTCTGGATTCAACATAGATAGAAATTGAGGAATATACTGGGGCATCAACCTCAGACCTCCACATGCACCAGTACACACATGTGTACACACACATAGTGGTTAAAAATTTAATGTTTAAGGGAGCGGTTTAATTTTCCCAAGAGGATAAATCCCATGTCCACTCTTGAAGCTCTAGTCACAGTGTGCTATTTATAAATCTTTGGAGCACACGCTCATAGAAGGGACATATACCACAGTGCTAGTTTTAAAGACTAGCATTGTGTGCTTCTATCTTTTTTTTTTTTTTTTTTTTTGTAGGTTCAATATAACATGTATTTGCTTTAGAAATGAGGTCTGAGCAGCTATTTATTTGAAGAGCATTATACAGTATGATTCCAGTAGTATTTTAAAAATTAGCTACTGGTTTTTTGATAATGGCTGGTTGAATCATAAAGGAAAATTAACAAATGACAATGTAAATGTTATTTCTGGTTGATAGAAATAGGAATTTTGTTTTCTAATGCTTTATTATATTTTTTTAAGAAAAGAGTGTCTCGCCATGAGATGCTAAGAAAGGCAAGTTAATCCACTCATTACATAAATTTTGAATGCCTGTTATCTACCAGGCATTGGAACTACCACAGAAGGATAGACCTCCCACCTCTGCTGCCCTTGTATGCTATCTTTGTAGGATAATAAAAATAATTTCAAAAATGACATTCTCAAATACCACACTCAGTGTTTATTGGGGACTCTTGAGAATAGTGGTCAACAGCACACCTCATGATTTAGGGCTCACAGTTTTTGTGTTGCTAAGAGGCAGAAGATGTTGCTTTTATTCCAAGACAAACTAGAGGTATTCAGGCAGTTTTGTTCTTTCCATCGCCTTCCTCCCTGGCATGTCCTTCCTACTCAGGTGCCCCTCTGGTCCTGGTCCGCTCTCTGCACATTTTGTTTAGTATGCGTCTTTTGATTTTGTTTTAATTCATCTTCCAGAAAATCCCATCTCTAGTTGATAAATGTTTCCTAGGCTCTACAGAATGCTAATGGTGTAGTCTAGATGTGTGGTGAATCTTCTGGTGAAGTATCTGCTGATTGGAGCTGCCATTATAAAGGAAGAAGGCCGTTCACTAGAGCTGTGGGTCTCAGGTGGTCCTCAAGAGTCTGCGTAGAAAGCAGAGTTAGAAAGTTACATGATGAGAACTGTAGTGTCCTTGCTTTTTTGTCAACTTATACACTGGAGTCATTTGGGAAGAGAGAGCTTCAATGGAGATAATGCCTGCATCCACATTGCCTCTAGGCAAGTTTGTATTTCCTTAATTAATGATAGATATGGGAGGACCCAGCCCATGGGAGGCGATGGTACCCCTAGGCAGTTGGTCCTCAGTTGTATAAGAAAGCAGGCTGAGGAAACCGTGGAGAACGAGCCAATAAGCAGCCTTCAATAAGCAGCCTTCCTCCATCTGCTGTTTCTGTTCCTGCCTTGAGTTACTGCCCTGACTTCCCTCGGTGATGGACTGTTACTTAGAACTGTAAGATGAAATAAACTCTTTCCTCCTGCTTTTGGTTATGGTGACTAATAACAGCAATAGAACCCCTAAGGCACATAATGAATAACTAGAAATCCAGGACAACTTAGGTAAAGAAAAAAATACCATTTTTAAAAATTATTACCATACAAAGGATTAAGTTTTGTTACAGCTTTTTTTTTTATTTCAAATAAAATTTGGTGGGTTTATTGTTGTTTCTAGTTCTCCCATCTCCCTCCTCCGAGGCTATTTTTAAAACATTAGACATTCCTCTTGTGGGTGGGTAGGTAGTAACAAGCACTGTGTTAACTCCGACAGACAGGTTGGATCCTTTCCTCTTCGGGACCCTTTCTTAGCCTAGCCCAGCTCACTGTACACTGTTTTCCAGGTAGCTGGCTTCGACGTCTGTGGCCAGGACTCATTGTTACTATACATAATTTTAACTGAAGGCTGGAAATAACACAAATAAACTATACATTTAAATATATATTTTTCCTCCAAAAATACAACTAGCCACTCAATCAAAAATATTCTAAATAATATGTGTTCGATGGCCAACTAGGTTGGGAAGAGAAATTCTATTAAATTAGGCTTTAAAGGTACTCATAGTTTGACCTTCTTTTTGAAGGTCTGAATTTAGAAGTGTGATTGTGTATAGATAGTATGACGTAAGTCCACTGCTGGGAATCAGGTAGGAAGATTGCTAAGTTAAGGCTGCATTTATTGGTCTGCATAGAGAGTCTATGCCTCAAAAACAAACAAAAAACCAAAAAACCCCAAAACCAGAAAAATAGGTAAATGAATAAATGTTATTGTGAATTTCAGTCCTAAAAGGTTAGGTGACTTACTCAAGTTCTGAGAGTCCTCTAATCAGTTTGAGGATAGTGTGAAATACCAGATGCTCTTCGTTACACTGGGAAGATTTTATATGATTAATGCCCACAGAGAGTGGCATGCTGCCATCCAAGAATACCATGGCCAAAATTCCAAAGGCCTGTTGTTCCTTGGTCTGCTGTGCCAGAGTAATTGAGATTCTTGTTTACTTGTAAGATGAGGGATTTGGGCTTTCTGATTAAAGAAACGTGATGCTATCTTTACCCCATGTGGAAGGTGATCCAAATATTCCTGTCATCAGATGTGGATTACCCTTGACATAGGCGTACTATACACTATGGTGAAATGCTAGCATAAATAGTAGTTCTCATGATTCTATAGGCTTGAAGCAGCAGCCCACTTGTCAACAGTGACTTTTTATGTAGCATTTGATGACTTGCTTTGTACAAGCCTGTATAGAAGAACTTATACAGTGAGGTCCTCTATGGCTCATAGACAGACATGACAGCTCCAGCTTGTGAGATAGAGAGAGACACCCTACAGCTCAAGTCTGGTAAAGTATAGTGACATAACCTTACGACTTAGGAAACTTGGTTAATTCTTAGTCTAAACAATGCTTAATTATCTATGTTAACAATATGATTTCAGAATAAATACTAAAATCTTTGAAGCAGAATGCTCTACTGAAGTTAAAGTTAAATTAAGATGTGCTGCAAATGAGAAGTTGAGCCTTGAATGTGCTGGTAACGAACACTGGTTTCATTGCAGGCCCTCTGTCTTCATAGAAGATAAAGCAGTGGACACTCTGGCTTACCTCAGTGACGGTGATGCCCGGACTGGCTTGAATGGACTGCAACTGGCAGTGCTGGCCAGGCTAAGCTCTAGAAAGATGTTCTGTAAGAAGAGCGGTCAAACCTATTCTCCTAGTCGAGTTCTGATCACTGAGAATGATGTAAAAGAAGGCCTACAGCGGTCTCACATTTTATATGACCGTGCAGGTGAGGAATTGAACCATGGGAAATTAGAAGTGCAGACACAAATGTGCCCGCAGTTCTTTCTACCCGCTGCTCTTCAGCCGGGTCCAAAGCGTGCTCCAGATGCTCAATTTGATCTGCATATTATAATGGAAGTAAGCCTCTTATACAGGGATGACCTTTCTGAAGACAGAAATAAAACAGGCTGTCTTGATAAGAATCAAGAACTTGGGAGTTTGAAATAGGAGGCTTCCCCTACGTCTTGTAAGGTGGTTAGATACAGATTTCCCCTTGTTGTCTGATAGCACCTGGGAGAACATGGCAGTTGACAGTGATTCTTGTGATCACTTACAAAGTTAGTAAGGCAGAAAAGATTTACTGGTTTATTTGAGAGTTAAAAATCCTCCATTTATAGTCTAAAAGATGAGTTTACAGGGATTTTGATAGTTTGGCTTTATAGTAGCTTTGAAAATTTTAATTTTGCAGTTATGTGCTAGGTGTTTGCATAGAAACATGTTTATAGATGGCAGATATCCCAGCTCTTATTAAATCTGTGAGCTGGTAATATTAACTGTCATAAGCACAGCATATTTGTAACTTACCATGAAAGGTAGAGATGAAGATGGCTTATTGTGGATTAAGATGAACTCTATTCTAGAACATTTGTGTGACTCTGAATAGTATCATATTGCATAACTATGGAGTGGAATTCCCATGCCTTTAAAAGTCCTGCCAGAAAAAGAGGCTGATAATTGAACCTTCCAGGTCTCACATTGACTATGCCTCCATTCTGGTATTTCTTAATGATGAGAGTTCTCCTTACAGGCTAGAGAACTGGGGGTGGTGGGGGCTGTAGAATGACTCAGGTCCTAGCCCCTGCTTTTCATGAGTGAGCTGGCTGGCTATGCTTCCTGAGTGACCAAAGCATCCCTAGCTGATAGTACTGTGTGATATAAATAGCACTGAGAATACATTGGTCACCCCTGTCCTATCTGTGTTGTACTGAGCATGTGCCCCAGCCGTTGGCATTTTTGCATGCTCTCCCTTGATATCTTGTCCTTGAAAAGCCTGGGAAGTAAAACATCTAGGCATAGTACCCTACTTTACTTTTACTCAAATACTAACACAAGATTAGAGCAAACTGAACATTTTTCAGAAGTGAGCAGATTCTTACCCACCTTTTCCTTTTTCTGGAGGTCCTGTAGCAGTAGTCTTTACCTCCCCTTGTGAGCATCCCAGAAGACCCTTTTCTTTGACTAGACCGTCTTTCATAGTCACTAGTCAAAATCCATAGGACATTAATGAATGATCTTTTTTTGAGTGCTTTTTTTTTAATGTTTTCCAAACAACCTTAGAAGGTAGCTTATTAATATTATTCGTACTTTATATAAAAACTTGTCTCAGTTAACAAAGCATGTGCTAAAAATGATGCTAAAATTCACCTTTATCTACTTCTCAAGAAGATGTGCTGTCTCACTGCCCGAATATATCCCCATGCCACCTCATGGAGTCACTGAGTCACTCTGCCTAGGCCATGTTACTGAGAAGAGACACTTGGAGGTGTTCAGCCCCGGGAACTGTATGTGAGGGAGCACTTTCTTACTAGCCCTCTGCTGTTCCAGGAGGGGCTGAAGGCCGTGGAAGTGCTCCCTTGGTACACTTGGCTTGGTAGCACAGCCGTGAGGACCCATACATCATGCCCTCCTATACTAATGTGCTTACACTGCCCATCCACACCAGCGTGTCTGTCCCACAGGGGATCGTCAGACACACATAAATATAATTCACATACTTAGAAAATGTACTTTTATAGGTTGCTCCAGAAACAAGAATTGTAAAACTGTTGTCTTGTAAATGTGTTAGCTTAGACTCTTGAAGTTTTTTTATAACCCTGATTTGACAAAAACTACCACCAGAGTCTTTGTTATTAATTTCTTTTAATATCATAAACTACATAGTGCCCCCTAGTAGGATCCAGTAAGAGGTTCAGATGTTTATACACCAGAGTGAAGGTATTTCTGAATGTGAACAGATGGTCTCCCCTGCATTGACCTCATGCTTTTAGGTTAATAGTATGAACTCTCCAATTCTCAAGCTGTATATAATAAAGGCAAAAGTAAATGTATTACTTTTGTAGGCTAGTAATTAACGCTAACAGGTTTAGTTCTTCTGTACTGTTTGCTCTCTCCAAGGCCTGTGTGTTTAAAACAACTACATTTTACCTAGTGAGAATCCCAGTGCATGGAGAACTTGCGAAAGTCTGCATAGCTAGTAAGCTTTAGGTTCAGGTCCAAGCTACCTTGGGCTAGAGTCTATGGTACAGGTCACTGTATTGTACAGTTGGATTACCTCTCGTGTGAAGTCAGTAGAGATGAATGACCTGTGTTAGAGAGGACTAGAGGTGGTTGCCTATCCCTCCCCAACCATAGGCCCTGCTCTGTTGAGAGATCAGGGTTCAGAGTGCCCAAATTAAAGAGGTAAAACAGACCAAAGCCATGTAGATCACCCAGGACACTTCCAGCCAGGGTCCATCATGACTCACTTTATTAGAGAAGCCCCAGGTAGGGGACACTGCTTATTCATAAAGTTTAATAACTAGATTTATGTCATTGACCTGACCTGGCCTGGATTTCCTTAGGAATTGAAGTTTTGAGGCCCTGCAATCAGCCTGTTAGATACTTACCCTTTGGCAATTTCTCGTCACTCTATTTGAAGACCAAATGTCATCTTAGCAGCTGTTAGGATTTGTTCCTGGAGCCAGAGTGCTCTGCCCACCAGAACACTGTCGCATTGTTGATGTAGTTCATGATGTCTGCAGAGCAGGTGCTTCTCTGGAAGGACTTGGGACCAGAGGTCTTTGTCCTCTCAGCTGTCATGTTCTTAAACTTACATGAGAGAATGGTCAGAAGGCATGGGCATGTGTAGAGAGCACTGCTTATTTTTGCTTATTTACTGTTCAGCTATTATTCTGTTCTTAAATTTTTCCTAAAGTACATTTGCTAATCTGTTTGCTCATGAATCTAGGATTAAAGAAGAACTGAGGCCAAATGATAAGAATGGGGCCACAGTGCTTTGAGGCTAAGAGCCATTAGTTCATTTGCTGATACCCTAAGATCCTGCTTCACAAATGTCCCCACAGTCTATGGTGTAATAACTGTGGGCTTTGGATATTAAAGTGTCAACTGGCAATGACACTGAGGAACAAATGGGCTCTATCAGCTGTCCTTGCCACTTTCTCTCAACCCTGATGACTATGACCAGGCCCAGTCAGTTTTACTCAAATAGACTTTGTGTGGGCAGAAGATAGAACCAGGACATGAGAATCTCTCTCCCACTTCTCTTGTCTCTGACAATCCACTGTGGTAGAGATCACCCTTAAGACCACCTGTCCCCTCCCTTCCCTTTGCTAGCCTCTGTGTCTAAGTGTCCTCAGTGTGTATAACCATCAGGAGTTTCTCCTCTGAATAGGACTGCTAGAGTGAGTCCTGGAGTCCTGAGTGAGCTCTGGGGCTTAACCAGGTTTCACCCCACTGCGTGTGGCTGGAGGGCAGCTGTCATGCCTGCCTTCCCCAGCACAACTGGGGCCTGTTTTAGTGCCGCTTTGTATGTTGGGTAGTTGTACAAGGCAGCCATATGACTGTTGTTCTGATGTACAGGGGAAGAGCACTACAACTGCATCTCTGCCTTACACAAGGCTATGCGTGGCTCTGACCAGAATGCTTCCCTGTATTGGCTGGCCCGGATGCTTGAGGGAGGGGAGGACCCACTCTATGTGGCCAGGAGGCTGGTAAGGTTTGCCAGCGAGGACATCGGTGAGTGGAGGAGAGTCTGGGGGGGGGGGATTCTGAGAGGGAGTGTGCTTACTCTAGTGTCATATCATGCAGAATAGGCAGGAAAAGAAAGACTTGTCATGAGCTCAGTGGTCAGTTGCTCCGTGTGCATGTGTCTGAGTATTTACAGAGTCACTGTTTCTGCTTTGGAAATGATCTCAAGATCATTCAAACTACCAACATATAAGAGATATTTTTGGTTTGCTTTGCAAACAAATGTTAAAGTTTTTATTTGTTAGTTCTTAAGGTAGAAATGGGAGGTTCTGGACACCATTCAAGACAAAGATTAGAAAATTTAGAAGATTAGACTTTCCTTTTCTTATTGTAGATAGCATGTTTTGATTCATCCATTCTTATGAATGCCTTCATGGCCTTTGCACTTTCTGTCATGTTTAGTCTCTAGTTTTTCCTACTGGCACGTATTTTTTACAAGAGGCCATTTTGACACCAACAGTAACTCAATAAACAGTAACAACTATTATAAATGTAATGTGATTGGAGATCAGAGATAAATTGGTATAATTGTGCTGGGTGTTTTATCCCTGAGTCTGCATGCAGTAGTGGTTGCTGGTTACAGCAGCACACTGACAGGTCGGAACAAGGGTGTCCTGTGACGTAAACTGTATTTTGTCTCTTGTATGATAGGTCTGGCAGATCCATCAGCATTAGCACAAGCAGTTGCTGCCTACCAAGGCTGTCACTTTATAGGCATGCCTGAGTGTGAGGTAAGAGACCAGCTCTGTTCTTTGTAAATCTTTGTTCTGTGCACTGTCTTTTGTGGATTTGAATATAAGTCTTGCCTTCATCCCAGGTGTGTTAGGTCCACTGAACAAGCTGCTTAGCTTTTGAACTTTGTTATGTAGAATCTTAGCCTCTTAGAGAGATGAGAACTTCCCTGTCTCATCAGATTGTGGTTTGGTTTTGGTTTTGTAATATTGGAGCTTGAACCCAGAACTCGCATGTGCTAGTTAAGTCCTCCATCACAGTGCTATCCACAGCCCTGTTTTAACTTTTTAAACCAGGTTTTTTAGGTTGTTCAGAAATAGTCTTTAACCTGTTCACTAGTCCAGGCAGGCCTTGAACTGAGAACTTCCTGCCTCAGCCTTCTGAGTTACTGAAATTATAGGACTGTCACCAGAAACAAGACTGCTTTCACACTGTCCTTAGGAGTCTTGAGGCTCAGAAGTGTTCTAAGCTTTCTGGGAACAGGAAGCAGTGGGTTCACCCCCATACCAGACAGCTTCCTAGTCATTTGCTTTATGAATCCGGGCTTAAGAAAGATTTGATTTAGTGAGAAGTTCATAGGTTAAATGAGAGCTACTGATCTAGTTCCCCTCTTCCCTCATAAGACTTTCTCTGTTGTTACTAATTGTTCAAACGAAGTGAACGGAGACTATAAAAATTAATTTAAGAAACAAACAAGCATGAATCATCAAAGAGTTAACTAGGAGGAATCATAAAATACTCTGCCAAACAGAAACTTTGTGGCATCTTCCTGGTGACATGTGCCCTTCTGTGTCCTAGGTGCTTCTGGCCCAGTGTGTGGTCTATTTTGCCAGAGCCCCAAAGTCCATTGAGGTGTACAGTGCCTATAACAATGTAAAAGCCTGTCTGCGGAATCACCAGGGGCCCCTGCCTCCTGTACCCCTGCACCTGAGGAATGCACCTACCAGGCTGATGAAGGATTTGGGCTATGGCAAAGGCTACAAGTACAACCCCATGTACAGTGAGCCCGTGGACCAGGACTACCTGCCTGAGGAACTGAGAGGAGTTGACTTCTTCAAGCAGAGGCGGTGTTGACTCTTGGGCCACGAGTAGGATGCTTGTATCTTGAGGAAGGCCAAAAGTCACTGGATCTTGGAGTTGGTTGCCTGGGGAAAGTTAAAATAGACCAACCTTTGTGCCAGAAATTAAGGGTTCCATAGATGGAGGTGGTTACTTCAGCTAAGTGTGTACCATTGAAATTGTGTTCATTTGCACTCTGTGCAATGATTATGCTTATGAAAATACCTGGCAGCTTTGTGCAATTAATTAATGTTATAAGGAATTATCTATTTTGTCATAGTATTTAAGTCATAATGTCATTTCAAATTTCTGTTCAGTAGGCTTTTTTTTTCTTTTAAAAAATGTATATTCTGGGTAGTTATAATTGGTAAGAGAAAATGTAATTGTGATTTAATACTGCATAGTGATTTGGGTATTTTTTTTATATGCAAAGGTCTTATGAGCCAATAAAACTATTTCAAAGTACTCTTCAGTTCTTCAGTGTTCCTCCTTTTTGGGATGGTGGCACCAGTGTCTGCCACCATTATATTTTAGGAACTGAATACAGAGAACGAGCAAACACCATAGTGGAGAAGATTTGAAAGGTAGGAAATTTTTCTGAAAATTAGTTTTTTTCCTGTTGGAGAATCTCACTGTGTAGCCCAGACTGCCCTTGAACCTGTGGTTCCTTCCCCTCACTTCCTTGGTGCTGGGATTCTACAGGAGAATGCCACTGTACTCAGCTCGTTTTATTATTTAAAGGACTACACCTGTGTAGTTTTCTGTGGCCTGTGAGAGACTGGCGTTCCGAGCACATTCCACCCCAAAGCCAGTAGGCCTTATTTACGTGTAGCCCTGCTTCTAAATCGTTTCCTGCTTTACTTGCTCTGTTTCCTGAAGTTATGCCACTATCACTTGGCTTACTGTCTTTGGACTGGATGTTAATTCTTCTTAGATGCATTTCAAGTGCCAATCTGTGCATATTTCCACAGGAATGATAGGTCCCTTCTTACTCCATTAGTATAATCTCTCCTAGAGATTCCTTAGCCAGTCCAGAGTTGATGTCAGCTGTTTTCCTGGGAGTGCCTCTGCCTTCCTGATGAGAATACCTGTTTTCTGCACATATCATCCTGCTGCTGGGACATCTAGTTTCATCAGCACAGAAAGGCAGCATACTATAGAGGCTATTCATCCTTGCATTGCTCAGGCAGCATACTGCCTTCAGTAGCGTCGTCACTGAAGGATGCTGAAAAGAGCCACTCTAGACCCTTAAGGACTGCACATGGTGCTTGTGGTCTACCTTTAGGCTTGTCTGATGGTTTGGCTGGAAATACATTGTAGGTAAGGAATTATTTGTTGTCTTCTACTTTCCCAGCTTGCTATTTAGAAGTCTGAGGATGTTCTGATCTGATATCTTTGGTTTGTAAATACTACAAGCTTATAGAGCCTTCTGTTTTTATAAAGTATATAGAAAGTCTTCAGTAGTCTTTGCGTGCATTTGGTAGGACCTTCCTAGATGGAAATCCCTGACTTGCTGTTCAACAATACCTCTATCTTCATTTTTTTTAACCCATTAAATATTGCCTGCTTCACACTAAGCAATCTTGTTGATGTTGGGAACACCAGTGAACGGAGGAGCCAGTTTTGCATTTATTGAGTGAAAAGTTATAGTTGTGCCGTGTAGAGAACTGAGTGAGAAATGAGGTGGAGAAGATGCAGAGGTGTGGTTAGATTGAGCTGGAGGACCAGTGGGGATTTCAAAGAAGGTTGGACTGCTACCATCCCCTCCACTCCAGCCCCAGCCCTGTTTACTTTTCCTTCTTACTGTAGTTTCTGGGAAATTTCATCACCTTTAGTTTTTTTTTGCTCCTTCATTGCTGCCATCCTGTCTGAAATTTCCCAGGGCCTGCTTTTCTTCCCTGTCTGGTCCTTCCCCTTCCTCCCCCATTCTTTCCTTCTGTTCTCTATTAGCTTTGTTCAAAGCCTGTATTTACTGTATTACTTGTTTGGTGACTGCTTAACTCCTTGAGGATATTAATTTTTAATTTTTTTTCTATTTTTTCCTGTTTTGGTCTCTCATATTGCTTCCCCCCTACCCTCATGCCAGGCATGCAATTGGAAACTGAGCACGGTATAGAAGGGCAGTGTGTTGTGTTGGCTTTGTTCCTGTTCAGCCTATTTGTTGAAAACCCTGAAAGTCCAGTCCTTAGGGTTTTCCGGTTGGATACTGGGAGCTCCCTCTGTTGTCTGCCTGTGGGAGAAGATTCAGTGCCTTGGGTGTTGAGTGTCAAGCAGGGAAACAGTCAGGTTTGACCTGTGATCTAGTGACCAAGTGGGACCCAAGCTGTCCGGCTCTACTTGGAGTTTTACAGTTAAGATGTCCTGCTGTGGCCTGGAATAAGAAGAGATTGTCCCTGGCCTTGTGAGTGTCCCCCAAGACTTTGAGACAGCTTGCTCGGAGAATAAGCAGGTTCTAGGCTTTCCTCATTGAACTTTTATCATCTCTGACCCTCAACATCATGTGCTACCAACTTCCTTGTTTACCCATTTTTCTCTTTCCTTCCTTTCTTCATTCTTCTTTTCTTTATTTATTTTTATTATTGTTGTTGCTGTTTGTATTTCAAGGCATGGAACTTTAGATCAGGATGGCCTTGAACTCATAGACCCACCCCCAGCCCCCAAGTGCTTGGATTAAAAGCTGTGCCACCATGCCAAGCATTTACCCATTTTTCTAGGGATAGATGGAAGATTTTAAAGATTGCTTCACCATAGTTTTGATGAAACTTAGGACAATATGAAATTTGTGTAGGACTAACTGGCTTTACTGATTTTTTTTTTTTTTTGGCTAGGATTCACTACTCAAATGTTTCATCAATTTGCATTCTCTAAATATGGAGATGAAGTCACTTGTTTCCTTGGGGTCTGAGTGAGGAGATACCAGAGAAATCCATAAACACTGTCTGTCAAGCTAACAGACTGTAGAACCATCTACTCTCATCTTACTGGTCGTTTAGCTGAGGACATTATGGTATGTGAAACAGGCATGGTGCCTGCCCAAGGTCGTAAAGTCCTATGGAAGTCAGGAAGTGCTTTTTGGGTAACTCAACAAATCTTAAAATAGGAAAGCAAGTTTTTTTGTTTGTTTTTTTGTTTTTTTAAGGTAGATATTCACTGGCCAAAACAATATGTACTACAAAACACACCTAGGAAAAAAACCAGTATGACTCAGTGCACAAGGGAGTCTGGGCATTTGCCAACTGGAGGCAGCTAATCTGTGTTGCCGTGTGTTAAGGTCATGTTATAATTCTGAATAACATTGGTGAACACCATCAAACAGTTCACTTGTTATGTCCCAGGGGTGTTAGCTTTTTGTTTTTTGTTTTTTTTTAACCCTGGTGTAGCACTCTAAAATTCAATGATGTTATGTAAATGACTTGCAGAGAACCTTCAGTTGCTGTAAAAAAAAATGATCATCTTTTCGAGGGACACATCTTCAAACTAAGACATTCTGTCAATTTTAAATGAGAACCCAGCTTTTATTAATACTGTATTAGAAAGTCTAGTGTTCTAGGTAGGATCAGGGAGAAGCCTCAGCGGATGGAGGCTTCATATAAGCCTAGAAACCTGAGTTCAGTTGTTGGAACCCACAAGTATTTTCAGTGTTACTTTTCTGTTGTGATAACATTATAGCTAAGGCAACTTAAGAAAAGAAGAGTTGGAATAGTTTCAGAGGGATGAGAGTCCGTGATAGCCAATGTCGAGCATGACTTCTGGAGTAAGAAGCTAAACACTCATGTCTTCAGACCACAAACAGAAGTAGAGAAAGCAACTGAAATGGTGTGACTCCAACAGTTAAAGCACTGGCCCCAGATTTGACTCCTGGCACCAACATAATGTTTCATCACTGACTAACTCCAGTCCCAGAGAGAGCTGAAACCTGGCACAATGCACAGACACACATGTAGGCAAAATGCTCATACACATAAAATTTTATTAAAACTTCCAACTCCCAAAGCCCACCCGCAGTTATATACTTCCTTTAGCAAGGCCACACCTCCTAAATGTGCCCCCAAACAGTTCCACCAACTGGGGACCAAGTGCTCAAATACATGAGCCTATGGGAACCATTCTCACTCAAACTCCCATCCTATGTAAAGGTGGAAGGAGAGAAACAACTTCACAGAGTTCTCTGACATACATGGCTGCACTTCAGACCCCTAGAACCCATGCAGGAGCCACACTTTAGAAATGATGACCACCTAAAACCCAAGGACTTAGGAATCAGAGATGGGATTCCAGGAGCTTGACCGGAATTAGCAAGTTTAGTTTAGTTGAGAGACCCTGCCTTATGAAACAGAGAGTAACCAAGGAAGATAACTGCTATCAGTGTTGTGTCTCTACATACACTTGCATATGTATGTGCATTCCATCACATGCACCCACACAGACACACAGACGTGGAGATGTCTGTGTGAAGGAAGATACGGAGAATACAACTACTCTCTTAGAGGAGGCTATTCCTGCATACTTCAGGCACTAGAGGAAATATCTGAACAGTAAAATGGCCAGATGTAAACAAATTCAAGTTGGTAGCTTTTTAGCCACTAGTCACAAACTGCACACACACCCAGAGAGACTCCTCCAATGGCAGCCAAAACTGATCTTGTCAGTAAGGAGGACAGGATAAAGAGCATGCTAGAAACAGAAAACTTGTATAGTTTCTGAATGAACCCTGCCTTTGGTTTGTTTTTGTATTTCTAGCATGCTTAGCATGTAGAATGTAAAAGTATATATCTGCTAAATAATAAAATGAATGGATAACGTTTCCCCAAGGTCTATGCAGTTGTCTGAAAATCAAGCTAGTCTTCAAAGCTGCTCTCCAGCAGGGGTCAGGCTGAGGCTGGAGCAAACTTCCTGAAGCTGCATCTCAGTCCAGTCTACCTGTCTCAGTGACCAATGCAGGCCAAGGTTGTCTGAGTTTTTGTGATCAACAGGACAGATAAAGTAACCCCTTTAAAATAGAGCTGATTTGTCTGGTTGTAAAAGCAGTGTTTGATCACTACAAAAATGAAGGGAGAAAAACTGATTTTCCTGAGTGGTAACTACTGTGAGTGGTTCAGTATATGTCCTCTGGGTTACAACCCAGGAAATGAAGTTTAATAAACTCTATTAGTTATTAATAGGACCTGGCCAGCCCCCCAGTAACTGAGGCGGAGTTCTATGGATTTATTTAATAAGCTCTTACACAGTTACTAACCTGTTTTTCTAAAGCTAGACCCATGGCTACTTCCCAGCTGCTCTTCCCATGGAACTTACTGTTTGAGTCTCTCTCAAGTTACTTGTTCTCCAGCAGTCTATCCTGGGGAGGGGGTGGGATATTTCACTGGGGCATGTCCTCCTGGCCCACCACATCTCCTGTTCTCTCCATCTTCCTCCTTCACTCTCCTCTCTGTCCCTTGTAGTCCTTCTCTTGTAGTTCCTACTTGCACCCCCAGCCCAGTAACTGAAACCCTGCCTCCCCAGTAACTGGCTGTAGGCGCTCTTATTTAACCAATAGCTTTAAATTGGGGAGCAAGGTTTACATAGCTTCACTTAGTGTACATGAGGATCTGCTTGTCAAGAGCAACCAGATCTTGGGGGCCAGTATTTAGCATTTGAATACATAGCAGTACCAGACCAGCCCCCAACACTGGATATTTTTCAAATGTATGTGTGCATGTGAAAATTGGAAACTTACACCACCTGTTTAGCAGCTACGCTCAGAGCCACCAGGGGGCGCACAGTTCATGTCCTGCACATCTCCAGCTGTGCCACCCCACATAGGCTGGGACAGAATGGATGAACTAGGAACTGGACTTTATAACAGGAATGAAGCCCTTTGTTCACTCCGCCTGCCAACCTTTGCCCCCTACCCAGCCATCCATGCACACTGAAGAACATGGACCTGGAATGAGCTCGCGAGAATTCAAATTCTAGCTGGGCTATTTCATGGTCAAGGTTATTATCTTTGTTTTTCTCCTTCTTCATCTGTAGGAACTTAATTGCAATGGAATTTCATCGCTGAGGACTGAAATGGACAGGGTCTCACCTTGCAGCGCTAAGTTCCTCATCTCAGCCTTCTGAGTCCTGGGATTACCAATGTGTGCCATCATCTCTGATTATTTCCAAAAATGACTTTTAAAACCCTACCACAATGCTGACATCATACTATACTCTTTGCTGTTGCTTGGGAACAGACTCCTTTAATTTGTGAGATCCTGCCTCAAAACAAACATGTCCCATCACTAAGCAAGCAGTGTATTTTGCACCCCAGGCAGTGTAGAATGTTTCTTGGCTGTAGCTGTACCACAAACACAAGGGAGACATGGCACATAATGGAACTAGGCCATGGGAATGTGGGAGCTCCATTACAATCTATGGCAGCACCATCATATGTAACAGGTACTAACTGGCAGTGGCAATGCCAGGATACAGGGAAAGTGTCTGTTACAGAACTCAAAGTCCCCTGTGCAATCTCCTTCCTAGTTATAGAAAAAGTGTTCCTTTCTGGTCCTGAGTATTATAGAAGTGGCTGGCTTTGCTTTGCTGTGGTCCAGGTGCAGCTGTTCTGACACCTGCAAAGCCAGGTGTGTTAAACATTAATTCCATGACTTCCTTCTGAGGACTGTTTTCCCTGTGTTTTAAAACATGAGTACGTGGAGCTGGGTAACAATCTCTGATTCAGCCTCAGGACATATCATTGTAGGACAGGAAAGGAACATTTGAGTCACTTAATCTAATTCCTGCAGCGTGACAGCAACTTGACCATGGTGGAGATAAAAAGATCAGAATTACAGTTTGACAGATGATACATTTGATCATGACTTTTTCCATTAAAGCAGGCTCAAGAACACCAAGCCCTCATTGAATTAATTGCTTCATACTGTGTCTGCAAGCACAGAAATAGCACAGTTTTAAAAAGTGCATTGTAGATACAGAAGCTGTAACAAGACAGGACACTTTCGTAACATGTGAGTAACAAAGTTATCTCCTCTGCTCTATGTACTTAATCAAACTCCCATGACATTCAGTTAGTTCTCTTAACATCTTTGCTGGAAACAGGTCTAAAAAGGTTTTGTAGAGCCATCTTACTGTGCACTGATATCAACTTACCTGCATCCGGCAAGATACAACATATTCACAGGCAGTGAGTTACAGTCAGAAAGAGACTGGAAGTGCAGGGTGCCCTGGGAACTGAGCCTTAAGGCTCAGGAATACTTAACAGAGTAGATGGACTTCCTATCATGCACCACCACTGATAGAGCCCAGAAAGCATGCTATCCTGGACTTTATTTTCCCAGGGCTAATTGACAAGCTGAACTAAAGTTCAGAAAGACAGCTGGTTTCTAGAAGAGACTCCTCTTTCTCAAGCTGTTGTATTCTTAACACTTAGAATGTTTATTTCTGAGAATAGTAGGTAAGGAACTAGATTGATCCAAGGTCCCCTGAAGAACTACCCTTCAGTTAACCACCCAACTCAGTTATCCTTCTTACAAAGCTAGTTTGTTTCAAGAGTCCTGTCTCCCCAGACACATGTGCCCTGGTCTCTTACTATAATAGTGGATTTGACAACTTCTCCTTTCATTTTTATCAGTTTTGTCTCAGTGTGTTTTGAATCTCTTATGTGCATAGATTTAATAATCCCCTAGGAGGATAGGTGATTACAGATCTCTGGATGATGAAAGTAAGATGCTGATGAGGATGAAGGGAAACCAAAATAAGTCTGTGATTGTTTGTTATCTGTGGACTCAGTGTTAGATAAATAACAGTACAGCAAGGCTGTCCCAGTCAGGCATCACCTTGTCACTTTCTCCTGAGCCCAAAGCCCTCAGGGTCCCTCTTCTGTCAAATATTGGACTCATATTCTTCATCTCCACAAAAGCAGAAGTGTTAGATCATCACTACTAAGTAAATGGCAACTAAAGGTTATTATTTTCATGGTGAGTATTGTCATCTTAAAGAGCCCTGTACTGGTTACTTTTGTGTTCCTGTGACTAAAAAACTTTAAGGGAGTAAGATTTTAGGAGAACCATCATGGCAGGGAAGCTGTGTCGGGTCAGCTTACTGCTTAGCAAGTGAATGTAGTGGAGGCTGTTCATGTCCCAGAAGAACACTGAACAGAGCTCCACAGGAACTGGGAGTTAGACATTACTTTGCTCACCATGAAATTCTGCCACTTGGACCTAGCCTGTAAAGAATACATAGTCTGTAATTGGAGCATATAATATGTATATTATACATACATACTAATATGTAAATGGCACTATTAGCTGGAGACAAGTGCTCTAAACATTTCATCTTCGAATGCAAATATGTCACATGTAAAGGCAACAGATGCAGCTTGGCTACAGAATTTCAGACATTGTCAGACCTCTGAGCCTTGAAGCTCTGAGACCCACCAGGAATAGCTGTCAAACTTTCTTTCGGGGCCTGAGGAAATAGCTCAGAGGGTAAAGTCCTTGCCAGGCAAATGTGAAGACAGATGTTCAGAGCCCAGGAACCCATGTAAAAGCTGGGTAGGCATGGCAGCCATGGTTAATCCTTACAGATGATCCCTGAAGCAAACTGACTAGCTAGACCAGCTGAAATGGCATGCTGCTTGTTTAGGGAGAAGAGTCTTGCTTTGATATATAAGGTAGAGTAATCAAGGAAGACATTTTGGGCCACATACATGTACCTGCACACATACCACATACATGCATCCACTCAGACTACAAACACACACACACACACACACACACAGGAAAACAAAATTCCTCATGGCTTAAATGAACCTGACTTCTGTCACAATACATCCCTCAAATTTCAACTGTTCTACCTAAGACTCTTTCAGCATGTTGACCACTAGAAAAAGGAACCAACCATACCCTCCTGCTTTATGTTATAAAAAGGTCTTACCCCACCCCACCCCACCCCACCTCACCCCGGCCCTGTAGGCAGTCTAGTACTGACTAAATCCTCCCAGCACGTGAAGCTAAACCATGAAATTTCACATCCCATTTTCTTCCATCCTGACCGCAATTGCTGTCACAGGATTTGCGGGTGGTGCTTTAATAGTCAATAGGAGTTTCAAGTAATGCCTTAAACTCAAACCGAAGTTGGGGCTGAAATAATAGTGAAGCATCCAGCTTTTTATGTCACAATTAAGCCTGACGAAGCCATCATTTTCTCCTGCTGCCTGGCAAGCCCAGAATATAAAGGAACTTTATTTCATGTGGGAGGGAACAGAGAACAGGGATAGATTTGTGGAAGTTGCAGAAACTATGATAAGGAGAGATAGGAAATCAACAAGGAAATTGTTGCCAGGCAACATGGTTGGTTGTCAAAGAGATAGCCTTCAGTAATAAACCCTTGGCAGTCTTCAATATTAGGCTGTAAATCTCTGAATAAGAATGACTGTGCTGTGAATAGATCAGGGTAGACACTTCCAAAGAACCAATGCACCCAGCTCGCCCATTCTGTCAGTAAACATAACTTCCACCTCTCTGAGAACTGCCCATCTGTTTCACTGACTGCAACACTGTCTCTTGTCTTTGTCTAAACGCTTTTAGAATTGTATTGTGATTGTATTTTTTTTCCCTTAGTTACAATGAACCCAGATTGCCACCACCCGACTTGCTGGATCTCAGAACTCCGGCTAGTGGTGGCAAGGGCCACAGACAGTGAAACTGGGAATCTGTGGGAGTTCTCCGCAGCTTGAAACTAAAGCCTGTTTATTAAGTAGGTCCTGGAGGAGGGGCTAGCTAGCTCTGGCGTAGGAGGTCTGGATGAGCAATATCAGTCTGTAAACACTGGTGAGGAGGAAGATACACTTGCTAGTTTTTGTACACATTGAGGAGGAGGAAATACAGTTGCTAGACTTTGTACACACTGATCAGTCTTCCTAAACAGTCATGCTGGAACTTTCGAGAAAAGCCTCACAATTTCTCTTAAGCCTGGCTCTTATGGAGAACAGCTTTCCCCATTTCCCATGTGTCTGAGGTCTTGCTCGTTCTTGACACAGCTGTGTCCCGCCTGGCTTATATGGATAAGAGCTTTGTCAATTGGCCATTGTCATTGTCAATTGGTCTGGCAGCCCTTGGCCATGGTAAAAATACATATCTCCTCAGGATTTCACTCACTCAAGCCTTCCTTTGCTGTCTATACCAGATTATGCCAAATTACCTTATATTATCCTAGTTAGATCACCAACATTTGACCAGTGAGTCCTATGCATTCCCAGGTCCATGAAGTCTATAGGATGTTGGATTTGAAGGAACATTACAGAATACTGGACCACAGTCTTCATTTCCATGGCTATGGGATCTGCTGTATGACTGACCATTTCCTTTCCTCTTGAAACTGTTCCACAGAGTCTGGCTTGGAGTCCTCATCCTGTCCTTTCCCTGGTAAAAAATATTCTATGGCAGGAAAGTCTGCTCTGCTCATCCTTGTCTCCAGCTGCTAGCAGTTTCCAGGATTTAGAAACATTAACAAATGGATCTGAGCAACGACCTCCAAGAACTGCAGCAAAGCTTAGTCACCTAGAGGTTGTCTTGACACATTTGGAAGGGTCTCTCCCTCTCTCCCTTCCCTGTGTGGGACTTTGTGCAAGACAGTGTCTGTGCATAGATGAATGAGCGGGCTCTCTGGGCTAAGTGCTGGCTCTTGAGACCGTTGACAACTTGTGTAACATCTATTTATTGGTTTCATCACCCATACAATTAGGACATGTTCTATCCAACTCATTAGCAGGTGTCTATGAAGCTTAAAAAATTCTAGTAAGTATTATATCATATGAGGTATATCTTTATTTTTAAATCTTTGCCAATATTCTTAATCAGGATGAAGCAAAATCTGTCCCCCTCCCAGAAAACTAGGACATTCTGTTCTCAAAAATGAAGGTTAAATTCAAGGGCAGGAGGGGTCAAGGTGGTGGGGGAGACAGGTGTTTTTCCTATGGAGGGGGTAACTTTTCTTACTGGGTTGGTGGGATTTTCAGCACTACACAATCACTTTGCTTTTTTTTTTTTCAATTAAGACTTGTCACATGATGGTGACTTCAGTTTATTTTTTTTCAGAAAGTGAGCTGACAAAGAGGGTTTGATTTGCCATCACAACAAAGCTGTGGTTGAACCGCTCAGGAAGACAATGGTTTCCTGTGTAACTGGAAACAAAACTGCCTGTATCTAGGGGCAAATGTTTCTTAACATCCAAGAGAAAAGGGAAGACAAGGACCAGAACAGCAAAATAAGATCAAAATTCTTTTTTAAATTAGTGTATATTGATTGCACACAATAGTGGGTCCCATTATGACAGATGTAAGTAAGGGGTTTGATCATATCTATCTCCCAAAATATATACTATTCTCACCCCACTTTTCTTCAATCTTGTGCCTTCCTTGATGGTACATGCCCCTTGAATTTCAGGTCTTTTTTTTTTTTTTTCCAAGGTGAGAACTCTTTGTGAATGTTGGCACACAATACTGAAGATTTAACAGTACCAGCCTCCATATTGGAACTGCTGTGAGCCAAAAGGATCAGTTAAACAAGTGAAGTTTCTAGAGAGCTCTTTTATTAACTAAACACAAAAGAAACTGATAGAGCCTGGGAACACAGCTCAGGTGGTAAAGTATTTTTCTTGTCCCACAAGGACTTGAGTTTTGAGGCACAGAACCTATATAAAAAAATTCTAGGCATGGTGGTTTGCACTTTTTTTTTTTTTTTTTTTGGTTTTTTTTTTTTTTTTTGGTTTTTCGAGATAGGGTTTCTCTGTGTAGTCCTGGCTGTCCTGGAACTCACCCTGTAGACCAGGCTGGCCTCGAACTCAGAAATCTGCCTGCCTCTGCCTCCCAAGTGCTGGGATTAGGTGGTTTGCACTTGTAACCCCGTCTGTGGGGAGGCAGAGACTGCCAGATCCCTGGGACTTGCTGGCTTAGTTAGCTTAACTCACCTGGCCAGTTCTGGGCTGGTGAGAGACACTAACTTTTAGAAAAGGTCTGGAGAATGATACCTAAGTCCTCTGGCTTCCATCCATATATATATTATGTATATAGATAAACAGACAGATAAATAGATGGATGGACGGACAGACAGACAGACAGACAGACAGACAGAGGCAGTTAAAGAATTAGAAAAAAAATGCAGAAATCCTAATGTATATAGGCATGTCGTGTGAAGTCAGGCAACTCTTACTAATATTTACTGCATTGTCTTAATAGAAAGCACGCAGGTGGCTGAGCATAGTGGAGTATGTATGAAATACAAGCACATGGAAGGTCGAGGCAGGAGAATTGTAAATTTAAGATAAGTCTGGGATATATAACAAGATTGTCTCAAAACACCAAGAGAAGGAAAAAAAAGAAGCAGCATAGGTTTATTAAACATGAGGGGAAGAGACTCTAATGTCCTAAGTATTTTAACGAACATGATACTTTACACAGAAAACTGAAATCTGTGGTACATCTACATTCATTTAAAGCTAACTGTAAAAATATTGTGCAATGTTATTTACATTTTTAAAATACAGGGAAACCATTTTCTCTGTGGAATTGAAGTCTCAGTAGGATCTGTCGTAACAGGCTACAACCTGAAGAAAGGGCTGGCGCAAGCGCACTTTGAAAGCCACGTTCAGTAACATCCGCTTGCTCTTGCAATGCAGAGCTCTCCTGCACCCTGGAAAATCTCTCAATTTAATGAAGCATGTAAGACAGTACACTGTAGGGTCCCCTCGGGGCCGTCCCCTGCTCTGTATTCCCTCACCACACACCTCTGTGTTCATTTCCCTGGTGTTGAAGTATCGCTGCCACCTCCAACACAGCATGCAAGGGCCCGATAGCCCAGGTGTAGAAATTCTTTCCCACTTTATAATCTCCATGTCTCTGAGCCATCAGCTTCTCTGAGAGTGAAATGTAACCACTCCTTCCTGAATCCTGCATTGTCTTTATTTCATGTATACACTCACTCTCAGGCTCACTCACACTCACTCTCACACTCACTCTTCACTCACACATTCACACACTCTCATATTCACTCTCATATTTACTCTCACTTCTACTCATTCATTCTCACACTCTCACACTCACTCATTCTCACACTTATACTCATGTCAGCTGTAGTTTTTTGTTTATTTCATTTGAGATAAAATGAGAAAAGTTCTGGAATTGGGCTGTTCCCACAGATCATTCTCTCGGACCTTATTTAGACTTTACCTCTCTATTGGGCTGTGGCCCATACAAATTATTAGGAAATTTGCTATTTAACTCAAAGTGTGCATTTTGCAAAAATGAGGATTTAAGTTGGCTAAATCTAAATTTAATGAATAAAAAAAACATTAAAATGTCCAAATCAAGATGAATGTGGTTGTGTACACCTATAAACATAGTTGATTGCAAGGTTTGACTTGGAGGGTGGCTTGAGTCTGAAAGCTTAGTGGGGGAAGAGAGGAAGAAAGCAAACAAGGAAAGAAAATAAAAATAGAAGAGACGAGGAAGGTATGGGGACTCCAAATGCCTAGGACTGGAGAAACGGCGTAGCAGATAAGAACACTTGCTCGGTCTCTCTCTCTCTCTCTCTCTCTCTCTCTCTCTCTCTCTCTCTCTCT
>JANHMN010000006.1:28729852-28778007 GCA_030674055.1 Rhabdomys pumilio | reverse complement strand
GAATAGAATAGAATAGAATAGAATAGAATAGAATAGAATAGAATAGAACAGAACAGACATGCTAATGATACCAACTTTGTAGCATTGTTGTAATCATTGAATGAATTGATAAATGTAAAGGTTTGGCACATGGTAAGTACCATGTAAATATTAAGTATTATTGTTCCTCTATTGGACTAGACCAGAACCACTTATCTTATGGATACTGACAATTTCATTCTTTAGGTCAGAGCATCATTTTGTAATGAGATAAATTACCAGCCAGAAAATACAACTGACAAATGCACCACATTCATGTCAGTGCACACTCTGTACAGTCAAATGACAGTAGGCTCCTTCCTGGTCGAAAGTGTAGGCTGGGAAGGAACAGGAGCTAAGTCACAGGGCAGTCTGGGATTTCTGAGGGAAAACTGTAATCTTCACAGTTTGTCTACTTCTAACCCTATTGGGAGACACACAGTCCCCTAAGACAAATCAATTCTTATTATAATTCCTTTAAAGTTACTTTAAGAGACTTTCTATGGGGGACTATTATCACTGTTACCTTTACTTTTAAATATCCACATGTCCCCCATCACAATGGCTTGCTAAAGACAAAATATATTCTGAACATTTAAACTGTAGGCTTCTGGGCTGAAACTGTGTCTCAGTGACAGAACACTTACCTAGCCCAAGGTACTTGGACACTGGCAATAATAAAATAATAATGATGGTAGTAATAACAATAATAGTAACAATAACTGTATAAACATTAGGCCTCAGAGTAGTAACACCTGATGGACTATAATGACAAAAAAGGGACTGTAGTGGCAATAGATTTTTGGTAAAGTCTGCTGATGAACAAGTGTTTACAGTTCAGTGAACACAGGCAGAATCTAAGACCAGTGCAGTGAAAGGAAACATGAACCATGACATTGAGAGCCAGTTACCTTCTTAAGACCTGTGGACTCGTCCTCAATGTCTTCAGGCAGCAGGATGACCATGCTAAGCTCTCCACCCTGGTAAGGCATCTCCAGCACCTTGCACTTCAGGTCCGAAATGTAGCCAAATGGAAGTTTTTTCTTTTGATACATCATCTTCACTGTTTTTGTGTCTTTCTGAACGGTTAAAAATACTCAAGTTATTCCCTCTTATCTTTTAGAGCAGAGGTGAATTTGGGGTTTGGGGGTAGAGGGCTCAGTGGTGAAGGCCTGGCTGACCATGGGGGGAGGCCCTGCACTGCATCCCCAGCACTCAACACACATACAACCAAGAACATCCCAGGATGATGGTGTCACCTGACCTTGTTCAGTCGGAAGGGAGCATCGGTTGTGTCTCGTTTCATGAATTTCTCCGCCCACATTCCCTTGAAGTAGATGGCATTCACTAGCACAAGCTTGGTCATGCTGTCCACCACACCCACAGCCAACAGTTCTGGGATTTTACCTGAAAAGAAAAAGTAAGCTTTTTAAAAGGTTCTTATTGGAATTTTAAATTTAACCCAATAATTTCTTAGCTCTAACATAGACTTCACACTTCATTTTGTTTTAATTCAGTGTTAAGTTAGGAAGGACCCATTTGTCTCATTTTATTTTAAACAAACCAACTTGTAAGACCAGGCAGGCTTGTGTCTAGTGCTTCTTGAGACCCTAAGTTCTATCCCTTTAACCAGAGGAAAAAAATATCATTAATATCAGTCAATGTCTTCAAAGGTTTAAAACAAGCAAGTCCTCCTTTCTGCCATGCAAACAATAACCATTATTTTGTGAATGGCTGTTCTTTAGAGAAAACAAACAATATTTCTTAGTGAAAATGTTTTGGTCACTGGTAAATAATGTCTTTAAATCTGCTAGGTAGAAGCCTGCTCTTTTGATACGGTCTTTGAATAAATGTCCAAGAGATAGAAGATTTATCCTAGGGTAAGTCTATTGAAACAGAAGCCACTCTCTTCACAGCCTAACACACTTCTGGAAACTGATATAATTCTGACAGGAGCGCTGGGTGCTGACTCACACAGAAACAAGACTGAGGACAGATCTATTACACAGCTCAATTGGACCCAGAGAGTGAGTGATTCTCCACCCAACTACTTCTGAGTTACTGGATAAGATGGTGGCCAAAATATTATGACTGCAACAGTTTCTAAATACTGACTTCATGGTTCCATGAAGTTTCATGTCTTATTTCTTTCCATATGAGCACTAAACACCTCTGGACAGGTATTTTTATTAATGTTATTCTGAATTTCAATGTTGGTTTTAACTTTCAATTGTACTTCAGGGGAACCCATAGGTACTCAACTGGTTCCATTAAATCACATTTGTATTTCTCCACTAATAACTTTCTGACATCTTATGTTGTCCCTTATTCTAGGGAATAGCATCTGAATGTCAGTGCACATAAGCCAGGATTTGGGAAGCTGTGGAAGGGAGAAAGGGGATGCAAGTGAGAGAGTGCAGGGGAGTGAGAACCTGTGCACAATGGCTCTGCTATGGTTCAGAGGGGTCCCCCAAAGGCCCCTCTCTTAAGGGTTTGAACTCTGGTCCATTCTGCATTGGAATATGGAGGAGCCTTTAAAATATAGGTCCTAGGTGGGGGGGGAGGGTCTACCCACCTATAGATCACTGGTAATGGTTTTTAACTTGTTTTTATTTTGAGACAGGGTCTTACCATGTGTGATCAAAGCAATCCTCCTGCCTCAGTCTCCCAAGTACTAGAATTGTAGATCTTTATCATCAATCTTACCTTGGAGAAGTCTTACTGGTATTGAAAATGGCTGTGAGACACTGGTCTCTCCCTCTTTCTTTTCATTCATTAGTGAGGTGAACAGGCCTCCTCTGCTGTGCTGTCTTTAACAAGAGGCTCATTGTTGCCATAAGGGCAAAGCAATAAGGTCAATCATTAATAAAACGAAACCTGCAACACTGTGAGTCAAAATCAGCCTTTAGTCCACAAGCTGATTGTGTCAGGTCTGAGCTACAGAAGGGAAACTGACTAACAGAGTCAGCACTGCATTGCTCAGCCTCTCACCTTCTGTTTGACCTTTGACCCACTGGTTTATCGCCTTCCTTGCATCCTCAGAGGCATGCTGAAAATCCACAGGGGCCAAGTCAGCACCGTACATTTTCTGGGATGAAGCCAGGAACTCCTATTTTTTTAAAAAAGAGGAAGTGCCATGAACAACTTCTATTCCCTACATAAGTTTTCTAAAATCCCCAAAAGAAAATAACAAAGTCCTAAAATTCGAAAATGTTTTATTAAAACCCAAGCTTTAGACTTTTCTATTGGTTTGAAAACCACACAACAGTAAATTTGATGTCCTAACCATTTTCCTCCCTCCCTTCCTCCCTCCCTTCCTTCCTTCCTTCCTTCCTTCTTTCTTTTCTTCCTTCCTTCTTCCTTTTCTTCCTTCCTTCTTCCTTTTCTTCCTTCCTTCTTTCTTTCCTTCCTTCCTTCCTTTCTTCCTCTCCTTTTCACTTTCTTTCCTTTCTTCTTTCCCTTTTCCATTTTTTCTTCCTTCCTGTCTTCCATCTCATTCTCTCTCCCCCTTGCACCTTCCCCCCTCCCCCGTGTCTCTTTAGATAGGGTGCCTATTTGTACCAGCCCTGGCTGTCCTGGAAATCACTTTGTAGACCAGGCTGGCCTTAAACTCACAAAGATCTTCCTACTTCTGCTTCCCATGTGCTGTGTCCTAGTCATCTTTGAAGGTTACAGTGCTGTAGTGGCGAGTATATAACATATCTGTTGTTAAAACAAAGGCCACTCATTCTTTTTGAATTTTACATTAACATCTTTATAATTGAGGAAATGTTGATTATACTTCAAGTGGCTTTTCAGACCCACTTTTGTTTTGTGAGTATGTGTGTGTGTGTGTGTGTGTGTGTGTGTGTGTGTGTATGTATGTGGGCATGGTGTATGTGTGTGCATATGGATGTGCATACCTGTGCAATCATGGAGGTCAGACAAAGATGTCAGGGTCTTACTGTCACTTTCTGCCTTATTCCCTTAAAACAAGGTCTCCCACTGAACCTGCCTAGGCTACTGGTCCATAAGTCCAAGGGGTCTTCATAGCTCTATTTCCCACAGGGCTGGGTTACAGGAGAGTATAGAGCCAGGCCTGGCATTTTTCATGGGTTCTGGGATCCAGGCTCAGCTTCTCATGATTGCACAGGAAGCTCTGTTCCCTATAGAGCCGACCTTTCAGTCCTTGCTTTAATAAGACATCCAGGAGGGATCCTTTCATTAGAAAGACTGAGATGAAAATTCACACACATTCTTTGCTGTTTTTGTGAATGGCCTGCAACATGGCTGTGCCGGGAACATTCTGCCTCACTTCAGGAAGTTTCAGAACGTGAAGTGCTAGGTACTTACAGGGAGGAAATTGTAGGTTTTCTCTCCATACAGTCTGTTAGCAAGTTTCAGAGTGTGAGATGCTCCCCGCTTGCTCACTTCAGCATTCAGGCTTTGAAAGCGTGAATGGACGTCCTCCACAGAGTCAAAATGGAAAGTCTAAAGGAAGGAAAACATTCTTTATACAATCATCTCTTTTGAAGTTATGAAGTGATTCTGTGTTGTCTACCTTCACCTAATTACTTTTATTTGATACCGAGTAATCCCAGCCGAGTAGTTTATTAACATATTGTTGGCAAAGTAAACAAATGGAACCAAAAATGTATGGCTTAGTGAGACATAATTAAACATGACTTCTAAATAATTTTTAATAGTTCCCCAAATGTAGATGGTTAACAAGCTAAATATTTATGTCTGATTTTTTTTCCATAAAGATTTAAATGGTATGCTCATGTTTCTATTCTGTGCCATATACAAGTTTGCTAAAAAAAAAAATAAATTAATTTAAAAAAATAAAAAAATCTCAGAAATAAATGAACAGTGTCAATAAGACTCAGTCCTACTGTGAGACCCAAAAGATGGGACTGACTGAGACCTTTCTCTTTGTTTGTTTTAGGGTTCACAACTCATTCCCTAGAGAAATAACTTCCTTAAGTTTATTCTGGTGAGAGTTTACTTCCTCTTCTGTTAGTTGTAAATCAAGAGGCCTCTTATGGTTGTGTGAGGTCTGGGCTGCTTACTCACTTCTAGGACACAAAGGACAAAAGGCACACAGGGTCCGCAGTCCATGCTATGCTCTGAGCTATGCTTACTAGATTGCTACATGGACACACCTACTAGACTGAAATGGGGAGGGAAAGGCCTTGAGAGTATTGTTTCCTGAGGCTGTCAGCACTAAAAGCCTTAACACTGAAGCAGACATAACCTGTGAGAAGCATCGAGCAGTAGGTGCAGAGTAGCCAGGCAGGTCAGTTAGGAAACACTTTGCCTACTCCTGTCTAGACTTCCAAAGGTGGCAGATTTCCCCTCTCAGAATTAAGGAATACTAAGAGCAGAAGTCCTCTCCACAGTCATTAAGGAAGACTAGGCAGCTGTGGGGAGGGAAGCAAAGGTGACCTGCTGTCTCCCAGGGGTGGGCTGAGGGGATGTGGGTCCTGTCCACCAGGCCACAGGGACTTTCCAATCTCTCCCCTGCAGAACCACAGCCAGTGAAATCAAGCTGAAGAGAGGCACAGGGTTAAGCCTGGGAATACAGACAGATGGCTGTTTTTACCTTGTCCCTACAAAAAGCCACCACCACCAAGCTGCCTCCCATAGCATGTTCCTATATCTGTCATGCCTTAAGGTGACACTGTATTTCAGGCATGATTTATGAGTAGTGTTTATCAACACAAAACAAAGACATGAAACAGCTAGCTCTGGGGAGGTGCAGGCTTGCTTACATGAAAGCCTGTTATTTACTCTTGTGAATGGGAGAGCAAAACCCACAGGTATTGTCATTGTCTTTTTTTCACTTTGTGTCCCCAACTGAACAGAGACTCTGCCCTAATCTCATTTAAAGCTGCTAGTGAACTAACAACTGATTGTTCTGGGTAATATTGGTTCTGAAAGTCTGACTGCACCATGGTAGCAGGGATATGGCAGGAAGAGCTGGCCAGTTTTGCTTCTGCTAACCTTAGAGAGCTGGGCTGCAGTGCTGCCTTTGGCCCCCAGGAAGACCATGGCCAAGGCAGAAGAAATACTGAAGGGAGAGAAGAAGACATTTCCTGTGGAGTTGCTCTCAGTCAGGGTGTGGAACAGCTCCAAGGCAAAGAGGCTGTTGGCTGAACTCAGCTGCTCCATGGTGAAGGCTGCAACAGAGAGAAGATCAGCATTGCCAGCTACAACACCAGCAGCACCACCTACCTCAGCTTTGACATCCACCCCTAGGACCTGCAGTTGGTTAATCCTGCTCCCTCCCAGTTTTTCCCAAGAGAGCAAGCATACTCCTCCAGCCATACAAAGCTGGGGACAGATTTCAGCAGTGACACTGGACCAGGCCTAGGGTATCTTATGGCTCTAACCTCCCAGACAGCTGTGTCTGAAGAGAGACCATGTTGGTGGCCTTGGCACAGTGTCCACACTACACAGACTTCTGTCTGGAGCTCACATATCTCTCTCTGTGGATGTCAAGTTCTAGTTTATGTTGGCAACGAATCCAGAAAACCACATGGATCTCTTCTGCATACAAGTGGATTCTGGTAAAGATAGCAATGTTATCATTTTAATTCTCCATGGATTCATTTCTCCATGCCTGAGGTCAAGGCTACAGTCTCAGCTGGAGAGACATATGCAAGTTTGTGATTGCCACTCACTCTCCCTAGTCAGGCTGTGGGTGACAGGGAAGAGGAACACTCTCCTGTGTCCCTTTTGCAAACAAGCTGGTCCCTGCAATGGGTGAGCAAACCCTGCTGGGGGACATCTGCTAATCCATCTGGGTCCCAAACTCAAAGCTCCAGTTTGACCAAGTACAAGACAATCGCGGCTGCCTGTTTCTGGCTGTCTGGCTATCAGGACCACACCCAGTTCTCATTGTTGAGGATCTAGGCTCTCACCAGCTTCCCTCCCAGCCTCCCTGCTGCTAGGATTGACCCCATGGAACTGCAGGGTAGTCTCTCTGATCAAGATTTAAAAGGAAAGGTGAGAGAAAGAAAAACTGTGGCTAGGATCACCTTCTGGCCTGAGTCCTGAAAAGGGGTGTAGCTGGGACTCCACAGAGCATTTACAGGTCACCTCTTGAGTGAGGGTGAGGTTCCAGGAACATACTGGTTCCTGGAGGAGGTGCCAGTCACCTCACTCCCTGCTAGGCCCCTTGAGAATCTTACCTCCTGCTTAGCAGATCTGTCTCCACTTGTTGGCTGACCTAGGAGGAAGTGCCCAGAGGCAGCTGTTGCCTTTATAGTATGCAGAAGGGGAGTGTCTTACTGGCAAGCCAAGCTGAGTGGAGAGGTGTTTAACACCCAGCTTGGAGAGCTGTCAAAATAAAAGCAGAAGATTGCAGGCAATCCCAAGGGGCCCTTACTTTCCTCAGTTCCAGGCTTTTTTTTTACTTCTCTAAGCAGAGACCCAGTAAGTTATTTCTTCCTCAGCTGCAAAAGCCAAGAGGATAAATGTCCTCTCTTCCAGGTCAAAAGATTCCCTTTTGAATTCCACTGAAACACTGAAAAATTGTAAGGAATCTTTTTGTGAGGTGTGTGGGTAGGGGTGGAGAAATATCTTTGTGGCCCCTTTCATGAGGTCCCAGATTGCCAGTTACAAGCAATACCCTTGGCTGCTCTGCCTCTCAGGAGCCAAGGCTAGCTCAGGGACCACACCATCTTGGAGAGGCCCTCAACCCACCATTCTCCACTATTAGACTAAAAGTTTAGACACATTCCCTCACCATGCAACTTAGAATTGACTAGCCCAGGCTATCATTAGGTTGATGCGCTCAGCTTTATTCTCCCTTGAAGTGTCTGGATCTGTAAAGCCACAGAAGTTTTTAATGCTTCTTGTCTTTATTCAGAAGGACAAAGTAAGAATCGTACTGTTAGTGAGGGTCACACCACATGGGTTGGTGTTTGTTAGACCTGGGAACTCATGAAAAGAGGAGAAAGGAAGATGGGAAAATGGGTCAGCGTCTCCTGAGCACTCACGTGTTGGATATAATGCCCACTGTGAGGGATCAGAAGATAGAAACGTAGTGTGTGGTGTTTGGGAGGTGGGTGCTTTGAGAAGCGATTAAAATTACACAAGGTTCTCAGAGTGGGGACCCCTGGCTGAATACCAGGATATCCTCATGACCACTAGGTGGTACGCATGCTCCAGCTCTTAAGGGCTATGAGTCTGGAGTTCCTGGCTTTGCCAGGCTGCTTCTGTTTCTTAGCTGTCAGCACCCCAGCTCTAAAATCTTGGAGGAGGCCTTCAGCTCTGAGAAACAGAGTCCTGGTGAGGACTCAGCAGTCTGCTTTTATAAGACAGAGGAAAGATCAGAAGAGACACACCTGTGCTCTTTTTTTTTTCCCCTATGATACCTTGATGCCTTATACTTTTTGGGACCCTGTTCTAGACACAGGCTATTTCAGATGACAAGTCTTGAAAATGAAGAATTCATAGTTATTCAACCTCAAATTTTTTATAACATAAATGGACATAGTCCTTTTCACATACAAAATATATTCATTCCATATATCCCTACTTTATTATAGTATTATCAAAATGAGATATAAAATTCAAAATATTATTCCCAGTGAGTCTGTGAAATCAAATAAGCTAGTTTCTTCCAAAATAAAATGGGACCAGCTTAGAACAGAATTTTCTATTTAAAAACCAGTGACAAGGAAAAAGTAGTAGGTCCTACAGACTTTCAAAGCCCAGCATTATGCGTACTGTGACACCTTGAGGTTTGAATACTCCCGGGGGTTCCACAGTCAGGGAGGGCAGGGTACTTGGATGTCCAAGGCTCTGGCGGACTTCAACCCCATGACCACTAGATGGCGATGATGCAGCAGCCCTCATGGGCTGACTCCAGTGCGTGTGGTTTTCCCAGACTACAGAAGTCTGTAATAATGCTCTCCTGCTCAGGAATCTTGGAAAAGAACCCTCCTTTAGTTCCTTGAAACATCTTCCATGGTGGGAACTTTGCAGTGCTACAACCCCAGGTTCCAATAAGCAGCCCTCTGTGGTGACTCCATGTCTGCCTAGAACCTACCTCATAAAGGCATCCCTTTAAATCAAGGAGAATGTGCCCACACTGCACCACCTCACAACCAGCTGGCCTGAGACATCTTGACACAACATCAATGACTTCCATCCAGAAAGACAGCAGAACCAAAGAGTGCCACATTATACTGTGGGAGCAGTGGTGGCATCCCAAGACCCACAGTGCACTGGGTCCCTACCTGGATCCCTCCCTTGAAACTCTTGTGTCTGAGGCATTCTGGCATGTGATAGGCATGGCAATTGGAACAATCCCTTGATGGCTTTGACTCACTCTGGCTGGCAGTAATGAATAGCCTCTGGCTTCCTGCCATATTAATCTCTTTATTAAATGTTACCTTTGTCACAGCCTCCATATTCCTTCCTGAGCATGTGGTTTCTTTCTTTAACATGGGGCAGGGGAGGGATTTCCAAAATCCTTAACTTTTATGCTAACTACCCTCCCTTTATCCATCCATCTCCCCTCTCTCTCCTTATGTCTCTGTCTCTCTCTCTGTCTCTGTCTCTCTCTGTCTCTGTCTCTCTCTCTGTCTCTGTCTCTGTCTCTCTGCATGTGTATGTGTGTGTGTGGGGTGGGGGTAGGGTGTGTTGGAGATAGAGGATTAAGCTCTCCTGTCCTATCACTATTGTATCAGTCAGAAAGCACTAAATTGTTCAAAATGGCCTGTAAATGGCCATCTTCCTGTGTCAGACTCCCAAATGGTTTGGCTAAGTGTGTTTCTATGGAATTGCTGGAAGTTTCCATTTCTATCTTAGGTGCACAGATTACCATGAACAACTGAAGAAGGAGCAACTGAAGTCATGAAGAGGGAGACTCCTGTACTCAGCCATTGCTGCTGCCCCAGCCCTTGAGAGCAGAAGTGATTTATAAACTTTTAAACTTAGCTTATGTAGTGCAAAATAATGGCTTTCATTATTCCATTTTCATATATATACATTGTCATACTTTGCTCAGATTGACCCCTGCTTTACTGACTCTTGGTCCAGGCCATGCATGCTCTTCCGTTGTGGTTCAGCCTATGAGAGGCTCCAAGGGATCAGGTTAGTTGACTCTGTTGGTCTTCCTGTGGAGTTCCTATCCTCTTCGGGCCCGCAATCCTTCCTCTAGCTCTTTCATAAAAGTTCCCCAAGCTCCATCCTCTGTTTGGCTGTGGGTCTCAGCATCTATTTTGGTCAGCTGCTGGGTAGAGCCTCTCAGAGGACAGTTAAGCTCAGCTCCTGTCTGGAAGCATAATAGAGTATCATTAATAGTGTCAGAAATTGGTGTTAAGCAATGGGATGGGTCTCAAGTTGGGCTGGTTATTGGTTAGCCATTCCCTCAGTCTCTGCTCGATTCCCTATCCCTGCACTTTTTGTAGTCATAATAAATTTTGGAACAAAAGTTTTGTGGGTGTGTTGGTGTCACTTATACTTTGATGTCTTTAAAAAGATCTGGGATCAATATTGAGGGAAAATGCTATATTTAGTGAAGGGATATTTAGCTGTCCTGAGGATGGCAAGCATGGCTCTGGCAGGCCTTGCTCTTTGACCCCATTCTCTCTCCTTGCTAAAAACTGTTAGATTACATTCCTAAAGCTGGCTACCAAGGTCTATTGCCTTATTTGGCCACTTCCTCCTCCTGGGGCTGACTACCAAGTTCCAGCTATCAAAGTATTGACGTCCATCAATCAATAGTCCCCTTGTGGTTAACATAATTAACTTGAAGAGTAAAAGGTGGCATTGGGAACAGTTGTCCCCAGGTATTTGCAGGGCTACGGTTCTAAGACCACACCCCTTGGTCATCCTTCTGTCCACCATGGATATAAAGCAGAGGACCAAAAGTACCTTAGATTACATCATTTGTATAATTATACATATCCTCCCCTATAAGAAGTTGAGTTATCATTAAGTGACTTGTAATGCTTGATACAATATACAAACAACATAAATCATGCTTTACTATGAGGGAATTATAATAAGAACTAAATATCTGTATGTGCTCAACACAGACACAAATTTAAAATACCTTTCATCTCCAGTTGACTGACTCTGTGATGTGGAAACAAGTATCTGGGGTAACTGAGATTGCACTGGGATTAGAGGCATAGACAGGCTGCTCTGGGAAATGGACCCATGGTCTTCCTCATCAGAAAGCAGGGCTCATAATGAACAGATTGACTTCTAGGCTTTCTGTTTCATCCACTTCTGTCTGTCCCTATGTATAAACTGTCCTGACTCATTTCTGCAGCATTACCCTAGAAGGTTTGTGCCTCAGTGTGTCCTCTTACCTAATTTGTCTTCTTGTTAGTCTTAAAAATACTTGGCCATTTCTAAGTTACACAACTATTAGATACACTTTCCCTATTTCACAGGAAAGAAGATGTCTTAGTTACTCTTCTGTATCTGTGAAGAGACACCAGGACCAAGGCAATTCATAAAAGGAAACATTTAATTGGAGGCTTGTTTACAGTTTCAGAGAGTGAGTCCATGACCCATGACCATCATGGAGGGGAGCATGGCAAGAGCAGTAACTGAAAGATTATGTGTTGAGACAATAATCATGGTGCAGAGACAAAGAGGAAGAGAGAGGGGGGATGTAGTAATTGCAATGGCCTGGGCTTTTGGAACCTTCAAGTCCCCCTACTGACACAGTTTCACCCACAGGACCATACTTCATCATTCCCCACCTATTCCACCAACTGTGGACCAAACATTCAATTGTATGAGCCTAGAGGGGCTATTCTCATTCAAATCACCACACAGAGGACAGCATAAGGGAGCTGACATGGATGTAACTGAGGTTGTCTAGCTCTAGATATCAAATGGTGTTTTTGAAATACTGGATCACAGGCTGGCTTAGAGTAAAGGCCTTGTATTACACAAGGTGAGGACCTTAGTTCAGATACCCAGCATACAGGTGGATGTCTGTAACACAACACTAGGTGATAAAGAAAAACTGGATCCAGGGGGCTCTCTGGAAGCCAAAACACAGGAGCTCCAGTGTCTGTGAGACACTTTGTCTAAAAAATATAAAGTGGAGATCAATAGAGGAAAGAGGAGAATATTTGACATCTACTTTCAGTCTAAACATGCACACAGACAAACATATAAGAATACATTCACAAAAGCGTGCACGCGCGCGCGCGTGCAAACACACACACACACACACACACACACACACACACACACACACACACAGATTTCAAATCACTAAGTCATGACCACAGAGTATCTCTCTATTTATTCAGATCTTCATATTCCTCTCAGTGATATTTGTAGTTTTCTATATAGAATCCTAAACATATTTTATTGAACCTATTCTTAGACACTAGAGTGTTTTCTGACTTTCTCAATTTATATATCATTCAGAGTCTAGTCTGGGATCTGTGACTTAAAAACATGTTTGACTTTCAACAGCTTACTTGTGGTAACCTCATGGGTAAGAAGGATTTAACTAGAGTTGTTTAGACTGTTTGGCTTTAGTTTGTGTATGTTGAATAGTATTTAGATCTAAAACAGTGGGTTTCACTGGAGAAATGTGTGAGTCAGCTTCCCATTACAAGCTTCTTAGAAAATAATCAGCTTATAAATAACAAAGTAGGATTTGGCCTCAGTCTTAGATTCCTGTCTAGGATCACATGGTCTCTGTTGGAAAGTAAGGAGCAGGAAGTAAACCCAAACTGCTCACATGGAGACACATCAGAAGAAAGAAGAAACCTGGGCCATCTATCTCCTTCAGGGACACACCTCAGAATGATTTGAAGGCTTTCCTTGAGTTCTACCCAACCCCACCTCTTTAAAAAATTCACCATCTCCCAGTAACACCATATTGGAGAAAAACTATCAAGACTTGGGCTTTGGGGGAACACTCCAGATTTAAACTAAAGGAAGCAACCCAAAAGAAGGACTGCAGAGGCTGTGACCACTGCTTTTTTTCATTTCTGACACAGCTAGGAGAACCTGCATACAGTAGGTGCTGGTATTTGTGGGGAGAAGGAAGGAGAAAAGGAAGAAAATCTTCCCGATGATCTGTTACAGTTGTGGTTTTGACCTGTGAGGTCCTCACTACCGTGCATATTGTATGGTTAATTGCCCTTATGAATGTAGCCTTGGCTTGCCTGAGCCAGAGAGCAAGAGGGTGAGGAGCATCTGGGTTGCAGATTCTAACAAATCTCAGATTTGTTACAATTCACCAGTCTTGTGGAAGAACGAAATGTATAAATCACGGCCCATCCAAGAATGTGCATCTAACAAAGGGTCACACCAACCCAAGAGTCCCCAACCCAACACAAAGCCACCCTATCACCAAAGCTGCTGAGTAATGGGAGTCAAGAGGCTTTATCAAAAATAAACAAACAAACAAAGCAGAGAAGCTGATGAATGAGGACACTAACACTACAAGACAGAATCATGGAGAAGGTATGTCTTCACAAGAAGGGGGCATTCAGATGTATTTGTTCTCATGACATACCTGTTTTTAAGCCTGGCTTCAACAGCCAGGGAAGGCTTCTACCCTGTCTTCCAAAACTCTTTAAAAGGAATAGTGTTGTTTCATTTCACAAGTCACAAAAGAGAGTAGACAGCAATTATTATTTTAGATCCATTACTTTTATTAGTGCTTTCTTGTTTATTAATTATTTATTATTTATCTCTTGCTTTTTAAAAACAGGTCTTTCATACATTCATCCACATAGCTATTTATCTCTTTGTTCATCCATCTGTCCATCCATCTATCCATCCATCCATCCATCCATCCATCCATCCATCCATCCATCCATCCATCCACCCATCATCCATTCATCTACTCATTTTTCTCTGACACACTTACTTACTTAGTCCTTCCATTCTAGTCTTCCTTCAGTCCATCTACCCATCTACCCATCCTTTCATCCACACATGATTTTTAAACCCATGTCACACTGAATCACTAGACTGATGGGCTATAAGAGTATTTATGATCCTGATTGCTTGAAAGGTAAAAGGGAAATTTTAGAAGTTTCTTCTATTTAGTCTGAAACCTTCTAACAATGTAGTGATCTGTAAACTCCACTAGAGCTGAAATAATCTCTAATAGTCCTTGGGAAAAATTAAAACAGTTCAAAATGTATGGGACTTAGTTCATCTAAGACAATGACAACCAGCTGACATGGGGGCACACACCCCACAATCCTAGCATTCAGGAGCCACTGAAGGAGGGATGTAAGCTGAAGGCCAGTCTAGACTGTATAGCATGACCTTGCCCTTGGTGGAGAGTAGACTCGAGTAGAGTAGGGAAGAATAGAGTGGAATAGGGAAGAACATAGTATAGAATAGGGATATTAATGACACCAACTTTGTGGCATTGTTGTGACCATTGAATAAATGGATAGATATAAAGGTTTGGCACATAGTAAGTACCATATAAATATCAAGCATTATTGTTTCTCTATTAGATCAGAACAGAACCACTTACGTTATGAATAGTGACAATTTCTTTCTTGAGAATAGAGTCTCATTTAATTACCAGCCAGAAAACATAACTAACAAATAGACCATATTGTTATGTATACATTCTGTATATTCAGATGACAGCAGGCTCCTTCCTGATTGCAAGTGTAGACTGAGAAGGAACAGGAGTTAAGTCACAGGGTGGCCTAGGATTTTTGAGGGAAAACTATAATCTTCACAGTTTTGTCTACTTCTGACCATGTCAGGAGACACCCAATCCCCAAAGTTGTAAATCAATTGTTATTATGATTCCTTTAATTAAGAGACTTTCTGTAAGGACCCACTTATCACGGTCACCTTTTGTATTAAATCTTACATGTTCTCCATCACAATGCTTCATTGTAGGCCGCAAATATTCTGAATGTTTACACTTCTGGGTTGGGAGTGTGACTCGGTGACAGAACATGTCCCTAGCCCAAAGTACTCAGGCAGTGTGAAAATAAATAATAACAACAACAACAATAATAATAGTAACAACAAGAATAACAGTAATAATAACAATAATAACTGTACAAACATGAGGCCTTAGACAAGTAACACCTGATGGACTATATTGACAAAAACAGGACTGTACTCGCAATAGATTTTTGGTAAAGTCTGCTGATGAACAAGTGTTTGTGGTTCAGTGAACACATGTGAAATATAAGAGCAGTACAGTGAAAAGAAACATGAGCCATGACATTGAGAGCCAGTTACCTTCTTAAGACCTGTGGACTCGTCCTCAATGTCTTCAGGCAGCAGGATGACCATGTTAAGTTCTCCACCCTAATAAGGCATCGCCAGAACTTTGCACTACAGGTCCAGAATGTAGCTAAATTTAAGTTTTTTCTTTTGATACATCATCTTCACTGGTTTTGTGTCTTTCTGAATGGTTAAAAAATACTCAAGTTATTCCCTCTTGTCTTTTAGAGCAGAGGTGAATTTGGGGTTTGGGGGTAGAGGGCTGACCATGGGGGAGGTCCTGCACTGCATCCCCAGCACTCAACACACATACAACCAAGAACATCCCAGGATGATGGTGACACCTGACCTTGTTCAGTCGGAACAGAGCATCGGTTGTGTCTCGTTTCATGAATTTCTCCTCCCACATCCCCTTGAAGTAGATAGTATTTACTAGCACAAGTTTGGTCATACTGTCTACTACACCCTCAGCCAACAGTTCTGGAATTTCCCTGGAAAGATAAGATAAGCTTTTCTAAAGATCCATATTGGAATTCCAAATTTAAATCAATAACTTCTTAGCTCTAACATAGAAGTCATACTTCATTTTGTTTTAATCCAGCGTTAAGTTAGGAAAGACTTACTTGTTCAATTTTTATTTGAAATAAAACAACTTGTAAGACATAATAAGATTGTGCCTAGCGCTCCTGAGATCCTGAGTTCCATCCTTGAGCCAGAACAATATCATTAAAGTCAGTCAAATGTCTTTGAAGTTTTAAACAGGAATGTTCTCCATTCCTCTGAAAATAATAACCATTATTTTATGAATGGTCATTCTTTACAAGAAAGAAACAATATTCCTTAGTGGAAATATTTTGGTCACTGGTCAATTATGTCTTCAAATCTACTAAGTAGAAGCCTACTATTTGAAAAGCACTTTGAACAAATGTCTAAGAGATAAGAAGACTTGTCTAATAGATGAGTCTATGGAAACAGAAGCCACTCTCTGCACGGTCTGATGCCCTTCTGCCAACTGATAGAATTCCAGACAGGAGCCCTGGGTGCTGACTCACACAGAAACAAGACTGAGGACAGATCTATTACACAGCTCAACTGGACCCAGAGGGTGAGTCATTCCCCACCCACTACTTCTGAGTTACTGGATAAGATGGTGGCCAAAATATTATGACTGCAACAGTTTCTAAATACTGACTTCATGGTTCCATGAGGTTTCACGTCTCAATTCTTTCCATATGAGTATTAAACACCTCTGGACAGGCATTTTTATTAATGTTATTCTGAATTTTAATGTTGGTTTTAACTTTCGATTGTACTTCAGGGGAACCCATAGGTATTCAACTGGGTCCATTAAATCACATTTGTATTTCTCCACTAATAACTTTCTGACATCTTATGTTGTCCCTTATTCTAGGGAATAGCATCTGAATGTCAGTGCACATAAGCCAGGATTTGGGAAGCTGTGGAAGGGAGAAAGGGGATGCAAGTGAGAGAGTGCAGGGGAGTGAGAACCTGTGCACAATGGCTCTGCTATGGTTCAGAGGGGTCCCCCAAAGGCCCCTCTCTTAAGGGTTTGGACTCTGGTCCATTCTGCATCGGAAGGCAGAGAAACCTTTAAAATGTAGGACCTAGAGGGGAGTCTATAGATCTTTGGGAATTGAGTTTTCTTTTTATTTATTTTTTAATTTGAGACAGGGTCTTACCATGTGTGATCAAAGCAATCCTCCTGCCTCAGCCTCCCACGTGCTGAGATTGTAGGTCTTCATCATCAAACCTACCTTGGGAAAGGGGTGCTGCTATTGAAAGTGGTTGTGAGACTCTGCTCTCTCCCTCCTTCTCCTTATCCACAAGGGATGTGAACAGGCCTGCTCTGCCATGTTCTTTTAGTATGAGGTGCGGTGCTGTGATAGGACCAAATCACTAAGTCCAGTGTTTGTAAAGGGAAACCTGTTACACTGTGAGTCAAGATCAGCCTTTTCTCAGTCAGATGATAGTGTCAGGTGTGAGCTACAGAAGGGACACTGACTGACAGAGCCAGCACTGCTCAGCCTCTCACCTTCTGTTTGACCTTTGACCCACTGGTTTATCTCCTTCCTTGCATCCTCAGAGGCATGCTGAAAATCCACAGGGGCCAAGTCAGCACCATACATTTTCTGGGTTGAAGCCAAGAACTCCTGATTTTAAAAAAGGAAGTGCCATGAATAATATCTATTCCTTACAGAAGTTTTCTAAAATCCCCAAAAGAAAAAGTTATAAAAATGGAACAGTTTAATTAAACCTTAACCTGTATGCTCTGTGTTGTGTTGTAAAACAAATAACACTAAATTTGCTGTTCTAACTAATTTTCAAGGTTACAGTGTAGTAATGGCCAGTATATTCCTTTACTTAAAGTTTCTGGTGTTAACATAAAGGTTACTAATGCTTTGTGAATCTTACATTAACATTTTTGTAAATCAGCAAATATTGCATATACTCCAAGTGGCTTTTTTCATTTCCTTTTGCTTTGTGTGTGTGTCCAAGTAGCAATCAGATATAACCCGTGAGAAGCACCGAGCAGCAGGTGCAAAGGAGCCAGGCAGGTCAGTTAGGAAACACTTTGCCTACTCCTGTCTAGGCTTCCAAAGGTGGCAGAATTCCCCTCTCAGAATTAAGAAACACCAAGAGCAGAAGTCCCCTCCACACCCATTAAGGAAGACTAAGCAGCTGTGGGGAGGGAGGTAAAGGTGACCTGCTGTCTCCCAGGAGTGGGCTGAAGGAATGTGGATCCTGTCCACCAGGCCACAGGGACTTTCCAATCTCTCCCCTGCAGAGCCACAGCCAGTAAAATCAAGCTGGAGAAAGACACAGGGCTAACCCTGAGAACACAGACAGATGGCTGTCTTTACCTTGTCCCTACAAAAAGCCACCACCACCAAGCTGCCTCCTGTAGCATGTTCCTATATCTGCCATGCCTGAAGGTGACACTGTATTACAGGAATGATTTATGAGTAGTGGCTGTCAATGCAAATAGAAAACAAGAAACAGCTAACTTTGGGGAGGTGCAGGCCTTACAGGAAAGAGCTCAAATTGACTCCTGGGAATGGGATGGATGCTCAAAGCCTGTAGGTGTTGCCATTGTCTTTTTCACTCTGTGTCCCCAACTGCGCAAAAAATACTGCCCTATGCTCGGTTAAAGCTGCAAGTGAACCAACAACTGATTGTTCTGGGTAATATTGATTCTGAAAGTCTGACTGCACCATGGTAGCAGGGATATGGCAGGGAGAGCTGACCAGTTTTGCTTCTGCTAACCTTAGAGAGCTGGGCTACAGTGCTGCCTTTGACCTCTAGGAAGACCATGACCAAGGCAGAAGAAATACTGAAGGGAGAGAAGAAGACATTTCCTGTGGGGTTGCTCTCAGTCAGGGTGTGGAACAGCTCCAAGGCAAAGAGGCTGTTGGCTGAACTCAGCTGCTCCATGGTGAAGGCTGCAACAGAGAGGAGATCAGCATTGCCAGCTACAACACCAGCAAGATCACCTACCTCAGCTTTGACATCCACCCCTAGGATCGTACAGTTTGGAATTCTCATCCAGCCTTGTTTTTCCCAGGAGGGAAGAAGGGCATGACTTGGGGTATAGCTGGGGATGCATGGAGCCTTTCTGGGCTGCTGGCTGTGTGAGGGTGAGTGTGAGCCTTGGAAAGCATGCAGATTCCAGGAGGCAATGCAGAGAGGTCTGCCCACATTCTGCCATCCAGCTCCCTGCTGTGCCACCCAAGTGACTTACCTCCTGCAATGTAGGTCTAGGTCCACTTTCTGCAGACCTAGGAAGAAGCTCCCAGGGCCAACTGTAGCCTTTATAGTATGCAGAAAGGGACTGTCCTTCTGGCAAGCACAAGCTGGGTAAAGATTATTGTTGCCTGGCTGAAACCTGAGCTTGCAGGGCTGGCAAACTAAAAGCAGAAGATTGCAGGTACTCCCTGGGGACCAGTGCTCTTCTCAGTCCCAGGCCTTTCTTTGCTTCTCTAAGCAGAGTAAATTATTTCTTCTTCAGGTGAGAATGGCTTAGAGGATAAAGAAACTCTCTTATAGTCAAATGATTCCGTTTTGAATTCCATGGAATCAATGCAAAACAAACAAACAAACAAACAAACAAGCAAACAAAAACCACTCGGGATCCTGTGAGGTGTGTGGGTAGAGGTGGTAAAACACCAGTGTGATCCCTTGGATAAGGTTACAGAGTGCAAGTTTCAAGCAACACCCTTGACTGTTGTGCCTTTCAGATGCCAAGGATATTTCAGGGAACCTCCAGCATTAGAGAGGCTGGAGAGACCCTCAAGCTACCTTTCTCAATTATTAGACTAAAACTTTGGACACATCCCCATCTCATGAGATGAAAATTAGAATTGACCAGCACAGTCCATCATTACCTCGAGGGACTTGGCTTTATTCTCCCTTGAAGTGTCTGGATCTGTAAAGACACAGTTTTCCAATGCTTCTTGTCTTTCTTCTGAAGGGCAAAGGAAGAGTCCTGTTGTTTGCTAGTCTTGGAACTTATATCTATGGAGAAGAGAAAGGAGGATGGGGAGATGGGTCAGTTGGTACCTCATTTGCCATCCAAGTATGAGGGACTGAGTTTGGATCTCCGAGCCTCTGTAATCTTAGTGTTGGAATGGGGTTGTGGTTGGGGGTAAGCCTTCCCTAAGAGGAGTTCAATGGCCAGCTAGTCTTACTCACTTGGTGGACTCCTGGGTCTGTGAGAAAACTTGTCTCAAAAAATGAGGTGGAGAATGATAGCAGGAGACCCACAATGTTGACCCCTGGCTTCTGTTTGCACATATGTATCTGTGGACCTGCATGCACACCACTCACCACCAGGAAAAGGGTCCCAGTCTTAAAGCAAACAAGCAATCAAACAAATAAAGAAGCAAGTGAAATGAAAACAGAAAAAAAAAGTTTACAGTTGCCATAGTTCCTTGTCATGATTTGATCAGACCTGCGACTGCACTGCCATGTCCGATAAAACTGGAGAACCCCCTCAATGAAAGGATGTCAAAAAGACTAAAATAATCGTCCACACACTGAAATTAAAGACATGGGACAAGAGGTCCACCTCCTTGGGAATGCAGTTCCCTTCCACACCCATGAAGCTTTGGGTTACATTCTCAACTCAAGCCAAAAGAAAGAGAAAACGGTGTTCTGAAACCAACTTTTTCCTGACACGTCTGTTGGTACTTACCTAAGATCAAAACTATTTCATATATGTTTTCCTCCAATTTCATATATGTACATGTATATACATATGTGTATATACACACATATATATGAAATGACTTTTATGTCAGGTTCTACAGAAGCAAATAGCTAATGGTAGTATCTATTAGCATCTGACAATTGCACGCTGGCTTCTAGCCTCCGTAAGTACCTGTGCTCTTCTCAGCTAGTCTCATCTCCTCCCCTCCCCAAACCTCGCCAGCCCAGGGCCCTCACATCTCCTTCTCTAGCTTCTCTTTCCTATACAATCCTGCCATTTTCAGCCATGTGCTCTCTTGTCTTTCTTGGCTCTCTTGGCCCTTAGTCCCTTCTCCTTGTCCTCTCCCATCTCACTACTTTTTCTCTCTTTCCCTCCCCCTCCCCCATGGCCCAGTGCAGTCTACTGGCCATGCTTAGCCCACATGGAGCAGGCATGACCTCATCTTATTCACTTGACCAATCCAGCCCAGTAAGGGAAGTCACATTCTGTACAAACTTGACAGCTCTGGTAGTGTTATCAGGTGGCCCCGGTGGTACTGAGTGGACTGAGCACCTGGCAACCCTGTTTCCAGGAGCAGCCCATGGAATTCCTTGAAGGAGGGCATCAAAGGAGTCTTCATCACCAGGGCAGAGTCAGAACTCCCATCTGGGGCACTGGAGGACCGGAGCTACAACCAACCCCAAGATGTGTGCTCTAAAGGGCAGAGGTGGAAGAATGGCCAGTACACAAAAGCATGGCAGACAGGCAGCTGTCCTGTCCACCTCTACATCCAAGCTCACTGTCCCTCAGCACTTCCAGCAGAAGGAAGTGCAGGGTTTGATGTGCATGTGCCTAGTCAGACGGTGCCATCCCACTAACAGGTTATTTGATGTCCCTTCTTCATTGGTGTTGGAGCCACGACCCATCATTCAATAAGTCTGTTGATCTGAGAGTGACAGGGTGTGCAGACTTAACTGTCTCATGAAAGTTCACTGTCATGGAAGGAAAATTCTTCTTCCTAGTGAAGGAAGTTCTCTAAGATCTAAACTTATGACATAGTTTTTTTTTTTTAAGGCTGGTCATAAAATCCCAACATCCACATAAGTGACATATGTATGTCTGCATAAGATAGCAAGTTGCTTCCATTGGTCCTTGTTCCCACACAGAAATCCTTAGACAGCCCATTCTTTCGACTGGAGCCATGACCCATCCTTCAATAAGTCTATTGTTCTGAGAGTGGCAAGGTGAGCAGACCTACCCTGTTTCATGGGAGCGAGTTTATTGTCACATTGCTTGGGTATGAAAGGACAATTTTTGGTCCCAGTGAAGGATGTCCCCTAGGATATATAAATACACACAGAATAGTTCTGGTATGTCTGGTCATGAAGCCCCAACCTCCAAACAGGTGACTTGAATATGACGCCATTGAGAAGAAAGTTGTTTCCATTGGTACTTGTTACTCCTCAGGGGTCCTTAGTCCATTCATTCAGCTGCCACTCTGACCAAGAGTCCAGGCTGATGGCAATGACACCACAGTCAGTCATGTGACTGGATGTTGTGGCAGAGGTGGCCAGCATGACCCGCATGATGCAGGGCCTATTGGACATATTATATCCAATCTAGGTCAGAAGGTAGCCATAGAGTGTCCAGATGGCAGCCATGTCTAGTGCACCCTCATGATTGCAGTTTTACAGAGCCATCAGTGGGCACACCTCTGAATCCTGGACCCTTAGCCACAGTGGGCTGGGGTAACCACTAGAAACCACTCTGGTGACTTGCTGGTAGGCTAGCCATTAGCCTGTAGAACCTGCTGATCCCTTGGTATCTTATCTGGGGCCAAGTTTTAATGTATCATTTCATTGAGCATCTGAATTCTGTTGTGTTTGTTTATTTAAGAGCTGAATATCAAAGTACCCAAGAATGGGAGGATTATAACAACGAAGAATTGTCTTGTAGTTCTGAAAGCTGAAGAAGTTCAAGTTGCCAGTGGGTTTGCCGTCTGCTCTCAGTGTGGTATCCTATGAAGACAGTGAGATGGTTCAGTGGGTCAAGGTACTGGCCACTAAGGCTGATGACCCAGGTGTGAAGCTTGAGATTCACAGAGTTGAAAATAGAACTGACTCCAGGACGTTGTCCTCTGGTCTCTGTACCGGTGCCCAGCATGCACTGCCATGACTGTGCACACACAAATGTTTAAAAAAAAAAAAGCCCCCTTTTGCTGTTCCCTTAAAGATGAAAAGTGAAATAAAAAGGCTAAATACATCTTTTATAAGGCCTCAATACCACTCACAAGGGACTTGATTAAATACTGTTAGACAGAGGATTAACTTTCAATATGAAATTTAGGAACAACATAGTCAAACCACAGTATCCCACCCACCAGCCCTGCTCTCAAGCCCATGTCTGCTATAGTTAGGACATGGTGTAAATGTGTCTCCTGAGTACTCCAGTGTTGGATATAATGCCCTCTGTGAGGTATCAGAAGATAGAAACTTTGTGTGGTGTTTGGGAAGTGGGGCTTTGAGAAGTGTTTAAGATTACACAAGGTTCTCAGGGTGGGGACCCCTGATTGTATACGAGAATATCATCCTCATGACCACTAGGTGGCGCGCACGCCCCGTTCTTAAGGATCATTGCTCGAGTGCTTGTGGCTTTCCCAGGTTGCTGCTATACTTCATCTTTGAGCTCTGCAGCCTGAAATCTGGGAGGAGGCCCTGCCTTCAGCTCTGGGAAATACTGTCCTGGTGAGGACTCAGCAGTGGTACAAAACCTGGCTCCAACGGACATAGCCTTTTGGTGCTTCTACTTCTGCCTCCGTTCTCTGCTTTTAAAGACAGAGAGACCAGAAGAGACACATGCATATGTGCTCTCAGCTTTTCTGTTTGTTTTGTTGGTTGGTTTTGATTTGTTCTGTGATGCCTTACACTTCCTGAGAAGGCTATTTCAGATGCCCATCCATGAACCTAGTTATCCAGCCACAAGTCTTTTGTTATAATAATGTAAATGAACACCGACCTATTCACATACAAAATATATTCATTCCATGCCACTCAACTTTATTCTAGTATTACCAAAATCAGATATGAAATTCAAAATGTTATTCTTAGGGAGCCTGTGAAATTGAACAAGCTAGTTTCTTCCTAAATAAAACAGATGCAGTTGAAGACAGAATTTCCTTTTTAAAAAACAGCAATAGGCATGGAAAAAGGGCCCTACAAACTTCCAAAGCTCAGCATTACAAGCACTATGATGACATGAGGCTTGGGAATATCTCATTATATCTCCCTGGTCCCCGTCCTGGACACTCAGGGAAGGCAGAGTAGATAGTCGATTGTCCACGACTCCGGCGAACCTCATCGCCATGACCACTAGGTGGCGTGCGCGCAGATCTCTTACAGGCTGAATTCACTGCTTGTGGCTTTCCCAGGCTGTAGCTGTACTTAATCCTTCTCTACCCCGCTCCCCCGCCCCCCGGCTGCTTCCCCCTCCGCATCCGACACCCCAACAGGATTTTTGGAAGAGGGCTGCCTTTAATTCTAGAAAACATCTCCATGGAGGGAACTTCGCAGTGGCACAACCCCTGGCTCCAATAGCGATGGTTCTGTGGTGGATCCATTTCTGCAGCCATTCTCTGCCTTGGACCTGCCTCCCTTGAAATCTATGGGATTGCTGAACATTTCCATTGTGTATTTTAAGAGCACGGATTACCATGAGCAACGGAAGTCATGAAAATGGAGACTCCTGTAATCAGTTACTGCTGCTGCCCTAGCCCTTGAGAACAGAAGTGACTTACTCTTAGCTTGTCCTGATCTTCACATGTGCTGCCTATCCAGGACTCTGGATTCTCTCAGATTCCATGAGAGCCTTTGATTTACACTTTGAAAGCATTTTGAATTAGCCTGTTCTCCTCCCATCCAGTTTAGAAACTGTCTTGAGGTGATTTGTGACACTTAAAATTAATGAGGAATTATAAGTCTAACAACAAAGTTTTATGAAATAGTGAAATGTGATTAACTTTTAAACTTTTTTGGTTTTAATCAATTATTATTATTGTTATTGTTGTTGTTGTTATTAATTTTACCTCCTGCTTGCTGCCCCCCTCCTGGACTTAAACTTTTCTTTTTCTTTTTTTTCTTTTCTTTTTTTTTTTTCTCTTTCGAGACAGGGCCTCTCTGGCTGTCCTGAACTACCTCTGTAGAACAGGCTAGCCTTCAAGTCTTGTTTTTAAACTTAGCCTGTATAATGCAAACTAGTGGCTTTCATTATTCCATTTTCATACATATATGTCGTCATACTTTGCTCAGATCATCCCTGCTTTACTCTCTCTTGTTCCCATTCCGTGGGTACATGGGTCCTCCCCCCAGTAGTTACACTTCTATATCTTAAAAAAAAAAACCAAAAAAACCATGGGTTCTGCATTGAAGGATTTGTGAAGGGGCTTTAGCTGGCCTGACAATGGTGAACAAGAATCAGGCCTTGCTCTTCTCCCCCCCTTTCCTGTCCTTGCAAAAAAAAAAAAAAAAAAAAAAACCTGCTAGCCACCAAGGTCTAGTTCCTTATTCGGCCACTTGCTGCTCCTCCTGGGGCTGACAACCAAGGTCCAGCAATGTAAAGTCCCCTTGTGGTTAACCTAATTAACATGTCTAATTAAAACTAAACAGCTCATCCCAACATGGGGTTTCCCCTTTGGACTTTATAAGCCATCACCTGCCTGTGGGCGATGTCTGTCTCCTCCCTAACCAAAGGTAGTCCTTTGTCAGCCTTCCCCTTGTTCCTTTCCCACTCTTCCTAGTCCTCCAGCTCCTGCCTTTGTCTCTTGTTTTCTGGCCTGTGTCCCTGTGGGGCAAATAAATCTGGTTTGTAATAAATCTACTTTGTGCTGAGAACATGGTCTTGGTGTCTTGAGCTGACTCGAGAGTCCCTACAGTTTGTCCTTCTGAGCCTGGTTTATTTCATTTGCCATGATGATCTCTAGTTCTGTTCCCTGTCCTGCAAAAGACATAATTTCCTTCTCAGCAGCTGAGTAAAACACCCATTATTGTGCATACAAACCCCATCAAAAGTGACTGTAAAGGCAAATTATTTCTATACTTGGGCCCTCTGGATAATAATTTTTAATTTTATGACACAATTTTTGGTGGGTGTGCAAGCATGTGGGCACACCCAGTTTGTTCACCACATGCAGGGAACATGAGGAGGTCAGAGGACACTTTGCTGGAGTAGATTCTTTCTTTCCACCATGTGAGTCCAGGGGATTGAACTCAGGTTGTTAGTCTTGGTGACAGGCACCTTTACCTACTGAACTATCTCACCTGCTTTCAAAGACAAGCTTTGACACCACAGGGTAAACTGAGGCAGGCAGGAAAATATGGAGTAGGTGATTAGAGTCAGCGCTGAGAGCAGCTGACAGGAGTCAGCACTAAGTTGGGCTGATGGGAGTTGGTCCAGACTGTGACCGATAGGGACTGCTGCCCATGGCAGCCAGCATTAGAGAAATTACTCAGCAGACTTTTCTCTGAAGGATCAAAGCTGGACTCACTGGGTGTAGTGGTGTGAATATATTTGAGCGAGGGAGTGGCACTATTTGGAGTTGTAGCCTCGGAGTAGGTGTGTCACTGTGAGTGTGGGCTTTAATACCCTCATCCTAGCTGCCTGGAAGTTAGTATTCTCCTAACAGCCTTCAGATAAAGATGTAAAACTCTGAGCTCTTCCTGCACCATGCCTGCCTGCCTATATGCTGCCATGCTCCCACCTTGATGGTAATGGACTAAACCTCTGAACTTGTACAACAGCCCCAATTAAATGCTCTCCTTTATAAGAGTTGCCTTGGTCATGGTGCCTGTTCACAGATGCAAAACCCTAACTAAGACACTAGAGCTGGTACTCCCTCTGTCCAGCAAAAATTCTGGACATTTTTTTATTCTTAGGAGCTTGTGAGAAAAAAAAGGGCAGAGAGAAAATTCACATACACACACATGCATACGCACACTGAGTGGATAAAGCAAAAGGCAGACTCCAATAACTTCATAGATACAAATGCATATGTTCATACTTACATACATGTATACATGCATATGTAGAGATCTACAGACAGAACAGAAATACAACATTCACACATAGAATGGATGGAACAAGTTTTCAACATGCTAGTTTCAAGCATCACACACATATACATATACACATATATACACATAAACATGTACACACAAACATATATATACATATATGCACACATACCTAGTAGGTGGATGAAACAAATTTCCAACACATACCCACATACATACATACACACACACATACATACATACATACACACATACATACATACATACATACACACACATACATACATACATACATATTTGATGATGGATGGAACAAAGTTCCAACAAGTGTATTTTTTCTCCTACAATTTATGTATCACAGCAAAAAAATTTCAAGCAGTATAAAATTACAATGTGATTATGTTCTAGTTTTCTTCTAGTGAATGATGTGAAAAAATGTATGTTCCCTAGTAACTTTACAAGAATAAACATTACATAGTACAGGAAAAAAACCTTCAAAGTGAACATGTGTGATTTTTGGCTTTCTAAGAAAAGGAATGAAAAAAAAATCACATCTCAATGTCCCAGATAGTCCTCTTTCAATCAGCATAGGACAAAGTTTCTCTGCTCTAACTCTCAAAAAAAAGGAACCTGATAGTCCTCAACCATTTTCCTCAAACTTTGAACTTAGTCTACGTGGGACAGATTCACTTTGACACTCTGTGTAGGCCGGGCATGGCTCGAGTCTATTAATAAACACATGGCATGGCCAGAGAACTCCATCATGAATAATCAGAGAAACACCCATCACATTGGAAACCCCTGTAGTATTTAAAAGTTTTCTTTTTATGAAGGTGGGTAAGCCACGGCTCCGCAATTATACACACTCATCAGCAGGGCAGACAGATACAACTGCTCAGAGGAATTCTAAGGTACAGAGACAGATTTTCAATGAAATATTTGGGCATGTCAAAGTTACTACCCATCCTCTGGGTCAAATGGTATGCCTGACATACATAAACTTTCAGAGACATCAGGCCAGGTTGCCTCAGATGGACACCAATCCAGCATGTCAGCTCTCTGAGGTGGATCATGGTTCCTCAGCCTTACTGGTAAATTCATATCACAATACAGATTCTGTCATAGAGTATAAAACAATCTTCAATAATGAAGTTTCTATGGTTTAGATAGCCACCCTAGTGACATGGGTTGGAAAGTTGATCCCCAATCCAAGACAACTGAGTCCTGAAGAGAGTTGTTATGTCATATGGATTCCACCCTCATGAAGAGATTAACATCTTGCTTTCTGCAGCCCGCTTTTGGCTTTCAATTTTCCGCCATGAAAAGATTCCAGAAGGCTGTGATCTGACCCTAGACCCTGGAAATTCAGCCTTTAGAATTCATGTACAGAACAGGTTTCTATTTATTATGAGTAATCCCTTCTGAGTTAATCTGGTATTGAAGTCTAAAAGAAACTAAGAAAGAAATGGCTTTCTGAGTCTCATGTCATTTATAACCTCTCCCACTACAATATGGTTGGCCCCCGGGCCTCCTAAGTCTGTTGCTTGCCCAGGGGGCACTTGTGTGTGCCCAGGTACCTTTGTAACTTAGCTCCACTCATCTCCCAAATAAATCCAGAGGAAGCAAGACACCTTTTGATTTGAGTGGTAGGGAAGGTGTGGTGAGTCAGAGATCAAAGATGGAGTCTCTGGAAGGAGCTGCTGCTCATTTTACAAAGAGGCTGATCTTGTACCTGAAGTGTGCATATTCCAAGGTTAGCAAGCTGAGCAGGTGAGGTCAGGGCCCATGGTGAGGAAGGCTGAGGTTTCCTGTGAGAAGTGGTAAGGTGGAAGTGCAAGTAGAGAATACAGGAGGGAAATGAGGAACAGGGAAGCTGGAATTTCAGTGGCTTTTGCTCCTCTGTTGGACACAAAATACAACTGCTCTGTGGCTAAGAAGTTACAGAATCCAGGATGACTGTAGGGTCTGAGATACACCCTGTGTGTTTGTCCTCCCCACTTCCTGGCTCTCTCCTGTCATTTTCCCAATGACCTCACCTGGAAAGGACTCAGAAGTACTCCCTAATAGACAAGATGTAGACACCACAGTTTCCTAAAATCTAGGGAGGGGGGCAGAAACTAAAGAACAGAACATCCCCTCAAACCAAGAGAAGACCAGATATCAACACCTAAAATTACACTCATCCCTTACACAGATAACTAGACACCAGCATAAAAATATAATCAATATTATCCAGAATGTCTCTACCAGAGCCCAGAAACCCTCTTACAGTAAACCCTGAGAAATGCAATACAGCTGAAGCATAAAGCAAGGACTTCAAAGTAGCCATCATGGGTATGTTCAAGGACCTTAAGAACAATGTGAATAAATCCATTAAAGAAATCTATGAACACACAATCAGACAATGAAAACCGGTCAAGACATGAGAATTGAAATAAAATCACTAAGCAAAATCCAAACTGATCTAAAACTGGAAACGAAAAGCTTAGGAAGTCAACAAAACACTCAAAGGTAAACTTAACCAACAGAGTATAAAATATGGAAGGAAGACCCTTGGGCATTGAAGAAAGGGTAGAAGAAACAGATAACCCTGTCAAAAAAATATCTAAAAAATATTCCAGGCACAACACATTTAGGAAATCTTGGACAGTTTTAAAAGATCAAATCTATGAACAACAGGAAAGGACAAATGAGAAGAAACCTGGGCCAAAGGCACAGAAAATACTGTCAAAAAATCACAGAAGAAAATGTCCCAAACTGTGGGTCTGTTGCTGGTGCATGGGAGTGGGTCCTGTTGGGCTGAGTTGTGGGCCCTGCATGTTTGCCACGGCTCAGAAAGGCAGAACCATTGGAATTTGACTAAGTTCCCTCCACGTGGTGCTGGGAAGATGCTGGGCTGTGAAAAGGCACCAAGCTCTACTAGGGGCATGGAGAGATCTCAGTCTGAGACCCCATGGGGGCAGAGCTCTTGAGTGGGGACCCCCAGGCAAGAAGGCATGGGAGGATCAACTGGTCTCAGACTCCTGGGCTACCAGGCACCACTGGGAGCTGTGGAAGAGTTGAGACTGGGGGCTTATGGGCTGGACTGGCCTGAAGCCAAGGGGGGGGGGGTGAAGAAGAGAAGCTCTGCCAGTGCCCTATGGGGTAGTGAGATTTTTGGTCAAGGTGACCCATTTGGCTGGGTCATGGCTGGCTCGGCTAGCTTGCTTGAGTTGAGTTGACAGGCCTCTGTGGCTGGAAGAGGAAGTCCATGGTTTTAAAAGATTTATTGTCATGGCAGAAAGTGGATGAAGGGTAGGCCTGAGGTTAAATATCATTTGCAGGGAGGAGGAGGGTCTGGGAAGAAATACTTAATTGGCTATGCCCTCTGTCCTTTAGGTATCTCATGAATAAGGAGATCTCTTGAGGCTCTGTGGCCTGTTGTCACGCCCTCTACCTGTGGAGGGGCTGGTAGGGGCATTGCCTTACATGACTGAAAGGCATGGATCAATGGAGGTTTTCAGTCTCGTGTGAGGAGCTTGGAGTCTGGGAGCATGGTGAAATGTATTCTATCCTTTGCAGGGATACCTGTTAGGTCTCTGGCCATCTCTAGACAGAGCTCAACCAGAAACCATGCTACCCTTTCAAGGTCCTCTGCCCTACACCAAACCCAAAGAAGGCACCTCTCAAGGTACAAGAAGCACACAGAACATCGAATAGACTTGACTATAAAAGGTAGTCCTATCAGCACATAATAATCAAAATACTAAATGTTCATAACAAAGAAAGTACTAAAAACTGCAAGGAAAAAAGATAGAGTAACATATATAGGATGGAAAAAAGATATTCTAAACAAAGGGGCCCAAGGAGTAAGCATGTACAGCCATTTTACTATCTGGCAAAATAAAACGTAAAACCAAAAGTAATCCAAAGCCGAAGAGGACACTACACACACATTAAAGGAGAAATCCACCAAGGGGGTATTATAATTCTAAACATTTTTGCACCAAACACAAGGGTAACCAAGTTCATATGAACCCAGGATTACCCTAATACTTAAACCATATAAAGACCCTACAAAGAAAGAGAATTGCAGACTAAAATTCTTAATTAAATACTTGCAAACCAAATCCAAGAACACATCAAAACATCACCCAACCAGACATTATCCCACAGATATAGGGACGAATTCAAAATACGTAAATTGATAAATGCAATGTACCATATTAACAGACTGTAAGACAAAAAGCACATGACCATCTCATTAGATGTAGAAAGGAGTTTTGACAAAATTCAACGGCATATCATGATAAAAGTCCTGCTGCAATAGGGATACAAGGGACATACCTCAACATAATAAAGCACTTTATAGGATGCATATAGCCAACATCAACCTAAATGGGAGAAACTCAAAACAATTCACTAAAATCAGGAATAAGACAAGGTTGTCTATTCTCTTCATACCTATTCAGTATAGTACTTGACATCTTAACTAAGGCAATAAGCCCACTGAAAGGGATTAAGTGGATACAAGTCAGAAGAAAAGAAGGCAAATCATCTTTATTTGTAGATGACATTTTAGTATACATAAATGGCCTTAAAAATCCCATCAGGAAATTCTTACAGCTGATACACACATTCAGCAAAATATCAGGATACAAAATTAACTCACAAAAATCAGTAGTCCTTCTGTATAAAACTGATAAGTGGACTGAGAAAGAAATCAGAGAAACAAGTAGACTCAAGAGTGTCTTGGGGTAACTAGCCAAGCAAGTGAAAGACTTGTATAATAAAGACTTTAAGACACTGAAGAAAGAAACTGAAGAAGATAGCACAAGATGGGAAGATCTCCCATGCTCAAAGATAAGCAGGGTTAATATACTAAAACTGGCCATCCCACCAAAGCAATATACATATTCAGTGCAATCCCCATTAAAACCCCAATGTAATTCTTCAAAGAAATAGAAAGAACAAATTTCAGCTTCATATGGAAACACATACACAAAAATCCCAGTATAACTAAAACAATCCCAAATAATAATAATAATAATAATAATAATAATAATAATAATAATAAAAACTGCTGGAGGTAGGAAGTTCACCGATCTCAGACTGCACTGCAGAACTATAGTAATAAAAACAGTATAATGTTCCCTCAAAACAAGACATGTTGGATAATGGAATCATGTTGATGACCCTACACACCTATGGGCACCTTCTTTTTGACAAAGAAGTCAGAAATGCACACTGGAAAAAAGATAGCATCTTCAACATATGATGCTGGTCAAACTTCAAATGTGTAATGGCCATATGTAGAAAAATGCAAATAAATCCAAACTTATCACCCTGCACAAAACTCAAGTCCAAACAGATAAAAATACCTCAACTTAAGGCCAGATACATTGACTCTGATAGAAGAAAATGAGGGAGATAATCTTGAACTCATTGGCACAGGAAAAGACTTCCTGAACAGAACACTAGTAACACAGACACTTACAGCAATAACTAATAGACGGGACCTTGTAAAACTAAAAACTTTGATTTGACAAAGGACACTGTCAAAAAGACTTTCTTTTTCTCTTTTGTTAAACACCCAATACATACACATCTGACAGAGGGCTAATATTAAAAATATATTAAGAACTCAAAAAAGACAAAACAAACAAACAAACTGGACATCAAGAAAGCAAATAACACAAAGATGGGGTTCAGATCTAAAGAGAAAATTCTCAAAATAGGAAACAGAGACAGAAGAGGGTTCTGCGAACCCTGAAGAAGAGGAGGTAGACTGTAAGAGTCGAGATGATGAAGGACACCAAGGAAAAGGCCTTGTAACCACAGCAGGAGCAATGCACATATGACCTCACAGAAACTGTGGGAGCATGCACAGGGCCTGCATGGCCTCAGGTGGGCCCACTGCTGAGAGGGGAAGTGGACACAAGACTCCATACATGTGAAGCTGGCTCCGATGAATAATTACTTGCAAAGGAAAACATTGATTTTTTTCTTCAGTGGAGTCTCACTGGGGATACAACCACTCTTAAGGGCAGAACTCAGGCAACAGCTGGGTCAACAGAAAACAAACTAAATGCCATTTTTGGAGGTTCTCTGTTTTATAACGCTTTGTCTGGTCATTTTTATTTTTTTTTATCTCGTTTTTGTAAATACTGTTTTTGAGTCTTGTGTTTTTAAGGAATTTCTGTGTGTGAGTGTGTATGTATCTCTGTGTCAATACACATCTTGTGTTTTTTCTTTGGCTTTTTTTCTTTTCTTTGTTTATTTTGTCGAAGTTCAGGTTGTCTTATTTTATCTTATTTTTTAATCTCACTATTATTTTTTTAGATGCCTGGTTCTTTTTTGATGAGAGATAGAGAAAGAAAGGGTATGGATTTAGGTAGCAGGACATGCGGAGAGGATTCGGGTGGGGTGTTGGAGGAGGAGAAATCATAATGAGACTATATTCTATGAAAAAACATTTTTTAGTAAAGAAAAATGAAAACAGAAAAGAAATTTCAAGGTAGAAAATTTTATGAAAAATTTTAAAATAGGCATTTAGGAACTCTAATCAAAACTGTAAAGAGGTCTTAATTCTACAGAAAAAATCTTTACTGTTGCAATGTCTTCATTTTACTTTTTACTCTGATGTGTGCTGCCTACATGTGGTGTGTGCCTACGCTGAAAACACCAGGAGTCTGCATCTGAAATGGAGATGCAGATGACTGTGAGCCACCGTGTAGGTACTGAGAACTGAAATTGGGACCTCGGGAAGAGCAGCCAGGGTCTATAGCCTTCGAATCACCTCTCCAGCTCTGCAATGTCTTCTCATAAGAAACAGTTTGTTGCCCTCTGTGAAGGCTAACTTCCCTTGTTCCTTGCTTTGTCAAGTTCTGTGTGAAGTTTCTCTGACTTTCAGGGAAACCAGAAGTCTCTGCCAACTCAAGCAGAACACTACACCCCACCTCCTTCCTGGCCTCAGAAGAACATTACAGCACATACACACGCTGTGGGGACGGTTTCTGTATCTATCAGATTCTAGCAGTGTGACAAAAATATCTGAAATAAGCAACTCAAAAGACAAAGGTTCATTTTGGCTCATAGCCTCAGAAGTTCAGTCTATTGTTGCTCATTCATATTATTGCAGAGCTGTCTTGAGATAGTGCATCTGGGCAGTGAGCCCTTAGTGTGCAACATTCCTCACTCTGTAGGAACTAGAGGAAAGGATGTAGAGTGGAAGGGTTTGAGCATCAAAACCTCCTTCACAGGCATGCCCCGTTCACTCCTTCCCCCCGTGAAGCCCTATCTCCTAAAGTTTCCACTGTCTTCCTCCATTACTGTTGACAAAAAAACCAACAACAACAAAAAACACTTTAACATGTTAACATGTAAGTTTGGAGAAAACATTTAAAATACAAAACAATATTTTTTTCCCGGTCCTTAAACGCCAATGTTCCTTATATATTGCAAAATGAATTCAGTCTGTGGTTCCCCTATACCTTTAACAGTTCCAATACTGTGCAAAGGTCTAAGTACATAGTCTACTCTGAGAGCTAAGGCACCTTTAGTATGTGATGGCCGGACTCAAGCTCTAACAGGCCTGAGCAGTCCCGGTCCTGTGAACTGGTTGACTGCAGTTCACCTGGTCTCACTCTTTGAGGCTGAATCTACTCTTTGTCTACAGCTTTTCCAGGTAGTAGAAGTTGGAGTTCTGTGGAATATGTTTCACTCTTACATGGAGTCTGGCTTCTTGAAGTAACATGGATCCTTCCACATACTGGCCTCCCAAGATTTCTTTTGAAATCTAAGCAGAAACCTATACTACCCCATCCCTCCTCCTATGGACAATGCCAGTCAGCAGTAGAGAGAGGAAGGCCCACTTATGCTGTGGCTGTGGTGACCTCTGAGTACCTGGAGAGCTAAAACTTGAGGAAACAAACTCTAAAGAAAAACATCCCTAGGCAGCTCTGTGCAGGCAGAACACGTCAGAACTCACTCCTCAGAACAAAGTCACTTAACACAGTTTAGTCCTCTTCAGTCTGTGATGAATGGGAACTTGTCAATTCCTGAGATGGCATTCAGCTGTCTTCCTGCTGTCCCATGCAAAGTACTTGATGGTGTGTGTGTGTGTGTGTGTGTGTGTGTGTGTGTGTATCTTCTATGTGTGCACATGGAGGCCAGAGGTTACCATTTGGTGTCTTCCTCTGTTGCTCTCTTCTTGGTTTTGAGGCAGGATCTTTACCATTCACTTGCTTGCAGGTGAGTTCTGGGTTTCCACCAGTCTTCCCAGGACCAGGTTATAGATACAAGCTTCTGTGCATGAGTTTTACCTGATACTGGGGATTTGACTGGAGATTTGCAGGTTCTTGTGCTTGCAAAGCAAACACATTACCCACTGAGCCATCTTTCCAAACCCTACTTGATTTCTTTTTTATGCTAGTAATTGCTTTAACAACAAGCTCCCTTCCCAGCCATTTATGGTAAAGTAGCAAGTTGTTTTTGTTGTTGTTGTTTGTTTGCTTATTTTTTAGAACAGCAGTCCATGAAGATTCAGGAAATCATGGCAGAAGAAGCCTGAGAAGTAATTCACATAGCTTTTTTTTTTTTTTTTTTTTTTGTCAAAATAGATTTAAGTTAAATACTGCTCTTCACAACCCTGCTGGGCTTTTGTTCTGTCCATGGAAACAGCAAACCATATGGATCTACCGACTTTTAGAGTATGTGTTCCTCCTCGAGTACCCTAATGTAGATTATTTCTCACAGGTAATTGTACAAACATGCTTTTGTGTTGCCTGATGGTTTTAACGCAGGGAACTTTACAGGACATATGAATTAGAACTAGAAGCATTAAAACAATAACCAGAAGCTATAACTACAAAAACTATATCTCATTCTTTCTTTTAAATTACTTTTATTTTTGTACAGTCCAACTGTTGCCCCATTCCTGGTCTCCCCTTCCACAGTTCCTCGTCATATTCCTCCTCCCCTGTCTCCAAGAGAATGTCCCCATCCCTCTCCACCAGGTCTCCGCACTCCTTGGGGCCTTAAGTCTCTCAAGGGACATCTTCTTCCACTGAGGCCAGACCAGGCAGTCCTCTGTTATATATGTGTTGGGGACCTCAGACCAGCTCCTGTATGCTGTCTGGTTGGTAGCTCAGTGTCTGAGAGATTTCAGGGGTCTGAGTTAGTTGAGACTGCTGGTCTTCCTATGGGGTTTCCCTCCTCCTTAGTTTCTTCCAGCTTTTCCCTAATTCAACCACAGGGGTCCCTGACTTCAGTCCAATGTTTGCATGTATCTGTATTTGTCTCAGTCAGCTGCTTGTTAGGCCTCTCAGAAGACAGCCATGCTAGGCTCCTATCTGTAAGCACAACACAGCATCAGTAAGAGTGTCAGGCCTTGGTGCCAAACCCCGGCCCTCCTCCTTCATGAGGTGGGTACCAATTTGGGGCAGTCACTGGGCCTCCTTTCCTTCAGTCTCTTCTCCATTTTTGTTCCTGTAGTTCTTTTAGACAGGGACAAGTCTGGGTCAGGATTTTTGATTGTGGAATGGTAACCCCATGCCCTTTCTTTCTACTGGGGATGGACTCTTCGAATTTCCTTCCCCCACTGTTGAGCATTTCATCTAAGTCCCTTAGTCCTGAGAGTCTCTCACCTCTCAGGTCTCTGGTACTTTCTAGAGGGTTTCCACTTTTACTCCTCGAGGTTGCATATTTCCTTTCATTCTGCTGGCCCTCAGGGCTTCTCTCCTGTCCTTCCATACCTGACTATGTTCCCTTTCCCCTCCCTCTCCCTTCTCCCACCCAGGTCCCTCCTTCCCTCCCTTTCACTGCTTCCTGTGATTATTTTCTTTTCCCTTCCACGTGGGATTGAAACATCCTCACTTGGGCCCTCTACTTGTTAACCTTGAGTTCTGTGGATTGTATTCTAAGTATTCTGTACTGTTTGGCTAATATCCACTTTTCAGTGAGTACATACCATGCATATGGTGCTTTGAAGGGTCTTCCACATAAACAAGTAGCTCACCACCTTGAACTCCATCGTGTCTTATATAACGTTTCAAGGCATAAACAACTGTTAGACAAGTTCTTTTTCGGGATGTCATCTGAATGGTATCTGATCCAATTCCTAACAGAATATTTTTATCTAGAACAGAACAACCGTGACTTTCCACATTCCACATCAGCATTCTCTTCCTCTGCATTACATTAGAGTTTCCATTATGCTATGACTACAGCACCCTAATCTTTCTCTAGCCTATAGCAACCATATATCCAAGATAGATGAGATTCAAGAGGCTATGCACAGTCCATTCATAGAACCCAGAGCTCTAGCAGCTCCAGTTAAATTCTTGGGAAAGGACATTCTCCCAAAATTTCCAAACACACAGATTGTCTTTTTTTCTCTCTCAAAACAATTTTTTTTTACCCAAATTCTTTCTGTTGCCAGGATGGTTAAAACATATTTAGCGGAGTTGGGCATCTCCTCAGTTGAAGATCTTTATCCAGAGACCTAAGCAAAATCAAGAGAAAGCTTGTAGAGAACCTTCAACACTTAACTCAACATACCTTCTAAGGTAAAACTGTCACCGTGAGCAAATAATATCCCCTGTTGTGTCTGTCACCTTTTCTGCTTATATTATGACCTTGAACTGAACATGTTTAGAAAGTTTACCCCTTAACTGAGCATGCTTAGTTGTGTCCACAACATAAGCACTTTCACATACAAAAAATGCATAGGCTCGATGAAAAGCACTACCACAGGCACTGATTAGTGTCGCTACCCACGTCCGACCAGCGGAATAAGGCAGCGGCAACCGTGTTCTTCTTCAAACGGTTTATTCAGCTATCCCTGTACAGCGATCTTCCTCTTCTCCTTCTCTCCTCTGCTCCCACAGCCCCTTATAAGCATTGCCTTAAACCTATCAGCAGCTGCCATGATGTCACTATATTGGTCACACTCAATGATGCGAGGTAAGGCGATCGGGTAGCCACACCTCTCAGCGCGGGCATGCCATATATGGTCTCAAGCAATGCCTATGCCAAGTGTCATCTTGTAACAGCGAGAGCCGTAATGGCGGAGCCGCTTCCCACAGATTACGATATATCTCCTGGGATGTCTTTGACTGCTATAGGCAACAAGGGCTTCTCTAATTTTTATGTCTTAACATTGTCTGATTGGGTTACCCTCACCTATATGGGAATTCACTGTATTCAATCATACTGCTCTAAACAGACATATATAAAGTTCCTTATCAAAGATTCCTTCTGGGATACTTTTTTCACTTTTTTAATAATTATTATTTTACTTTATTTACAGTCCAGCCATTTCCCTCCTCTCAGTTCCCTCTCCCACAGTTTCTCATCCCATCCCATTCCTCCTCCTTCTTTCCTCTGAGAGGTTTCTTCCCCCATTCCCCTCCACCAGACCTCCCCCTTCCCTGGGGCCTCAAGTCTCGGGGATTGGGCTCATCTCTCCCACTGAGGCCAGACCAGGCAGTCCTGTGCTATGTATGTGCCTGGGGACTCAGACTGGCCAATGTATACTCCTGGTTGGTGGCTCAGTGTCTGGGAGCTTGCTTGGGTCTGGGTAAATTGAGACTGCTGGTTTTCCTATGAGGTCACTCTCACCTTCACCTTCTTCAATCCTTCCCCTAATTCAGCCACAGGAGTCCCAAGCTCAATGGTTGGGTGTAAGTATCTGCTTCTGTCTTGGTCAGCTGGTGGTAGGACCTCCCATCTGTAAGCACATCATAGCATCAGTAATAGTGTCAGACTTTGGTGCCTTCTCATGAGATGGATCTCAAGTTGGGTGAGTCGTTGGATGCTCTTTCCTTCAGTCTCTTCTCCATTTTTATCTCTGCAGTTCTTTTAGACAGGAATAGTTCTGGGTCAGAAATTTTGACTGTGGGTTAGTAACCCTGCCCCTCAGCTTGAGGCCCTGTCTATCTACTGGAGGTGAACTTTTCGAGTTCTCTCTCCCCAGTATTGGGCATTTTGACTAAGGTCACCTGCACTGAGTGCTTAGAGTCTCTCATCTTACAAGTCTCTGGTATTTTTAGAGGGTTCCCCCACTTCCCATCCCCCATGTTGCTTATCTCCATTCATTCTCTTGGCCCTCTGGGCTTCGCTTCTCTCCTGTTCCCCCCATACCTGATCCCGTTCCTCTTTCCCCCTTCTATTTCCTTCCTCTGCCTCCTGTGGTTATTTCTTTCTCCCTTCTAAGTGGAATTGGAACCTCCTCATTGATCCTTCCTGCTTGTTACACTGCTTACGGTTTGAGGGTTGTATCCCAGGTATACTGTACTTTTTGGCTAATATCCACTTATCAGTGAGTACATATCATGTATGTCCTTTTGGGTCTGGACTACCTCACTCAGGATGATATTTTCTAGTTCCATCCTTTTGCCTGCAAAATTCATAGAATAACTCACAATTTAGTTTCCCAGTCTAAGTATACAATGATAGCCCATCAAAGGAAATCACTTTTGTTTCTAATAATGGGTGAAAACACAAACAAGGAAAATATAACAGTATTATAATGTCACTACTGTTCCCTATCCACTGTGATGGCTGAGGAATCCCCATTGTACCAGGCAGACTTTTAGTAGCTATGGACTTTTAACCTAACCTCCTGAAAGATGGTCTCCCAAAAATGATGACCTGCTATGAGATAATTAACCTTTCTCTATTTTTTTTTAAATAAACCTGCTTGTTGCTCTGTAACAGGCAGTGAGCCAGCTCCTTTATCACTGTGTGTAAGGGAGAGAGGCAGTAGCTGAAGCAAGTGAAACAGTCTCTTATATAGCTGCCAATTCCACAGGAGACAGATAGTCATGGTCTCCATTTTTAAATCCTTCCCCCAGCCCCTTCTGGGAGGCACACTTTTGATTTAGCTTTAAGGCTCTTGCTCTGATAGCAGTATTAATAAATTCATCTCATTATTATTTGGATCCAGTCTGTAGTCTTTTCATGATGGTGTTAATTTCATAACCCATAACGAACAGTTTTTTCTAAAACACATTTGCTTAAAATGCTATCACTTAGTGGCTGCTAGAAGTCAGGTCTATCTGTTCTTGGTCAATCTCCTGCCTCACCTTACACTTGAGAAAGGTAAAGAAATAAAAAGATAGGGGACAAACAAGGTTATTTAAGGAGCAAACACTGGACCCAGCTGAAGACGGTAGGAATAAAAGACTTCAGTAAAGGGAAGTAAACTTGAGGTCATAGTCACACCAATAAAATTTAAATTTGTTGGCTCTGAGAGTGAGGGCTTTGCAATTCAGGTGAGTAAGACTTAAATCTCGACTGGTGTGTATGTGAAATAGAATGAGTGTGTATGTGTGTGTGTGTGTGTGTGTGTGTGTGTGCAGTGTGGATGTATACCTGTGTATAAATGTGTGCGTATTAATATGTGTTGGGGTGACCTTCCTCCACAATGAATGAAGGTGTGTTCCTATAGTTTTATTTGTTAGTTTCAGTACAGGCAGAGCTAACTGCTGGTAGTATTGTATTCTCTATGACCTATCACCTACAGGTAAATGCTTTTCCTTCCTTGACTGCCCAAAAGATGATTCTCTGAGATGATTGGATCCCTTTCCCCTAATTAGACAGCCTTGTCTAACCTCAATAGAGAGTGTGCCCAGTCCTGCAACATGGTATGCAAAGGCAGAATGATACCTGTGGGAGGTGATATGGAGGGTGGCGTGAGGGGAAAATAGGTAAAAGGGAGGGGCTGAGAGGAGAGAGGGAAGGGAAGCTGCGATCTGGATGGAAGGCAGATAAACTAATTAATTATTGAAAGAAAGTTTATCATGTTAAAAAGCAAGTTTTGATGGTGAAGGTCACACATTGCTCAATGCCAAAGAGCAACCCAACGAGATGGATCTGGTGTTGTCCTGCTGCTGATTGGTTCAGACTGGAATGTGGGTTTTTGCAGAATAAAGACCTGGCAGCAGAGCTCGGGCAGAAAAAGTGGTAGATAGATATTTCCAGCAGGTGGAGAGAAGGCAGACACAGAGAGAGACTGATAGATAGAAGGAAGACAGAAGGGAGACAGGACAGAGCTGGGAACTACACGAAGAGACACAGTGTCTCGTTTATTCCCATTGAGAGTTGGCACATTTTGGTCATTGAAGCCATAACCCTTGTGCAGGTGCGCGCGCGCGCGCGCGCACACACACACACACACACACACAGAGGGAGGGAGGAAGGGAGAGAGGGAGGGAAGGACGAGGAGAAGGGAGAGAGAGAGAGAAAGAGAGAGAGAGAGAGAGAGAGAGAGAGAGAGAGAGAGAGAGAGAGAGAGAGAGAGATTGCATGACCCCTAGTAGACACCGTCCCAATTTCCTAATTGCTTCATCCAGGCAGTTTGGTTAAATCCCTTGGTTTTCTGTAGTCATAACAAACAAACAGTACCAGTGAGGAACCCTGATCTAACTAGACCTGTCTGCCGCTAGTCGCTAGTCGCTGGACCCGATTGCAGACAATAGTCAAAGTGCAGAAATCTTTTGCCCTGCTTCTTTTCCTTTTCACACGGACAGTCAACAGTCCCTCTGCCGCTTCCCCCGCTCCCCTCCCCCTTCCCCCGGGACTTCCTGACTTTGAGACCTCCCCACCCTGCGCCCTGCAGCTATTGAGGCCAGAGCACACGCTCTTCCTTTTCTAAGTTTTGTTTGCTGCGGTTCTGAACCTGAAGTCCTGGGTAAGCTCTGCTGCGAGCGAGCGAGAGCGGGTTGAAGGGGTTGAGGTGTGGCGTTGGGGTCTCGGGACCTGGATGGGAGGAGCTAGGTAGGTGCATGGAATGAGCACCAAGAATAAGAATCCTGGAGGGATTGGTACCAGGAGGTATGGAAACCAAGAGGGACCTAGTGGTCAGTCCAGAGCAGCAGGCTTTGCCACCCATGTGGCCTCTTATTGGCTAGCTGAGCCTGGGTCTTAGAGACAGAACTGGGCTGTTCTCAGTGGGTTGCCCATACCCTCAGTACTTTTAAGTTCAGACTGATACCCCAGGACAATTCCAGATTATGTTGGTTGTTTGTTTTTGCTGTTGTTCTTTTGTTTGTTATTGTTGTTTTATTACACTCACGTCAGTAGTGGTGGGGTGGTGCAAGATTTGATGATGTCTGTGGGACTGGTAGGCCATAGGCAAACTTCTGATAAGGTCTGTGCGCCAGATGAAAATTGGAATGAGTGCTCAGGTTTTCCTCCCTTCCTCTGTTTCACTGATGCACCCTGAGCCTGTTCTGTTGATCACTTGCTCAGTACCAGAGCCCCAGGCTGGCTGTTCCTCCTTCTTGCCTTGAATCCGTTTTGAGAATCAGAAGTATGGAAATCTAGCGTTCATGTGCCATCAGGAAGCTAGGTGAGGTTTGGTCCTTCTACACTGTTTTTAGAGTGCATGGGAAACAGCTGCTTGTGAGAGCACTGTACCCAAGGCTGACTACTTCCTTGCACTGTGGTGTGTGTGTGTGTGTGTGTGTGTGTGTGTGTGTGTGTGTGTGTGTGCACGCGCGCAGAGGAGGGTCCTTAAAGAGATCAAAAAGTACAATTCAGTGGTGACTTCTGACTTACTAACTTACTGAGCCTTATCCACTGATGGCAGCCAGTGCCCAAATATGGTAATGATGCTGCAAGAGAAAATGATCCCGAAATGACTCATGAGGCTGATTTTAAAGTCTAAAAAATTGTGCAGGTCTAACACATTAATATCATGTCCTATGTCCTTATTAACATTTTCATTTTTAATGGAGATGTGATTTTTAACATGTCCTATGTCATTGATTAAAAATCGTTTTCATTTTTAATAGTGATGTGATCTTTACTGTGCAATGCTAGGTTTGAACCCCCCACCCCCCACCAGAGCCTGGGACATACAGGCAGGTGTTCAATCACTGATCTGTACTGCCAGAAGTGAACATTTTCAAATTATATAATGATTTATGTGCATTGGGGTTGAGCATGGGATATTTTTAGCCTTTGACTAATTGACTGTTAAAGATTTATATGTTGCAAACTGAAAGTGAAATTCTTTTATTGTTGTGTAATAACAATAATTTTTTTCAAATTCATGTCTCTGGACAATTGAGGATTTTACTCAAGGTTTCGACCTAGTCCACCAAAGTGGAGAGGGGGGTGGTGGAATAAAAATATATGGACTTTAGACATGCAAGGATTTAGGTGTTATGATCACTGAAATAGTTTGTCTTATGTATTTTATCTCCCTGTTCTCCTAGAGCCAAGCTAAACCGACAGTGGAAGGAGGCTTTTAAGTCATCATAGAAAGTCAGGTCAAGAGAGGGTGAACAGGACATGGGCAGGAGGAGCCTGTAGACATTTGGAGTGAGAAGGTTGCTGGAGGAAGTTTCTGTGTCAGTGTGGGAAGAGGAGCTCAGAAGGGGCCACAGGTGCTGTCTTAGCGGAACAAGTCCCTCAGAGTCAGGGGTGAGTTCAGGACAAGGGAAGGAGAGTAGGTCAAATGTCAGTCAGACATCTCAGTGGTAAAGCTGAGGGCTGAAAGCAGTTAAGCAATAACTCACAGATTCAGATGTAAATCACACCCAGACTATTATAAACCCTGGTAACCTCTCAGTGGAATGGAAGGATAATGATCATATCAGAAAAACAATAAATCAAAATAACTGATTGGGCAGCTTGAGTTGTCAGAATGAGGGCATGAAGCAGGAACTATTATCTTGTCCCAGAACAGATAACACTGGCAAAGGGACAGAGCTGTACAGGACTGACAGAGCAAGCATCCAACATGGAGTCCTGTGAACAATGTGGTCCATGAACACAGTTGCATAATGAAACCTAAGAGGAATGAGCTGAGCCCAGCTCAGTGACTGCAAGCGCAAGTGTGTCTCAGAAGAGTCAGGTGCACCGAAACTTCCAAGGTGACTTTACTGCATAGTCCACTTGGACTGTGACGGGAAGTGTGTCTTGTAGCTTGTTGCTGGTGTGCCCAATAGCAGCAGCTGAGTTTTCAGTTCCCAGACTCAGCTGTACTCACAATGGCTCTATTAACAGAAAGCAGGAGAAAACATTATTATATCCTTGGATGAGATATGTTGAACAGAGGATGTACGGTGCTTTTATTGCCACAGAGCCAGGCAATGCTTGAGACTAACAGCTCAGAGCCAAGTATATAGTTTAAGGAGATTCTTACTAGCCAAGAAGAATAGTTCTCAGCATAAAGAACAAAAATTACCAATTATCTGAAATACTCACTCTGCTCAAGGGTTTGGGACCTGGATCTATATGTTCAGTGTCCTCGTCAGTCTGACTACAGCTAACAGCCAGGATGTACTCCGTGTCTCTTCGCATGCCCTAGAGCTTGGTTCCTGTCCCTGGCTGGTACTTTCTTGCCTTATTTCTTGCTCTACTTATTCTCACACGCTCCTCGGGGAACTCACTGAAGCATTTTAGAATGGAAGGAGATGTTTGGCTGGGGAAACAGAATTTTGGTTACTATTTGTGAGTGATGTCAGAGCAGACAGGCACTGCTCTTACAGTCTCATGCTTCCAGCCTCTGATGTTGCATTTGCTGATTTATGATTGACGGTGAGTCTATTTCTGCCTTTTGTCCTCTCTCCTGACTTCTTGTGGCTCTACGTGTAATTAAAGATTCTTTGCACATTAAAAAGACATGGCTATGTCCCTTAAATAGCCTGTCTGTTCCCAACAGGGCTTACCATTTAATGAGTGTGACCTAGACCTCCCATGCTGTGTGTGTCCCTTTGTGTACTGAGCCATAGCATCACTGTGTGAGTGACAGAGAAGATGCACATTACACATCAGCCTGTATTAATGTGAGGTTGATTTTAATCCCTCTTTCTAGGCTCACCATCATGGATCCACTGCTGGAAGCAAATGGCACCTTTGCCTTAAACCTTTTGAAAACACTGGGTGAAGACAGCTCAAAAAATGTACTTTTCTCACCCATGAGCATCTCCTCAGCCCTGGCCATGGTCTTCATGGGGGCAAAAGGAACGACTGCACGCCAGATGGTTCAGGTAACCAGCCCCATTTCACAGCAGACAAACCCCACAGATGGTCAGTTGAGCTGGTTCAGATCTCAAAGTGACTGCTTTTGATATATAACTGGTGGTGACATAGGGGTGTAGTTGTATCTGATGGGAATGATGTGCTGCCCCTGCTGGGATCCTGGCATGAGTAACTTGACCAGTTAGTGCTGTCAAGGGTGGAGGTTTTTCTATTCAGGCCTCACTTCCCTTCACATTCTGGCACAATTAGCCTTGACCATGATGGGTGGATCCTGAATCCTGAGAATTGGGGGAGGGAATACCAGGGATGAAAGAGACCTCAGGTGGGTGTGAGTACGATGAGAAAGACTCATAGGAGAGGCTTCAGCAAGAGACAGCTCTTTTAATGGGGGTAGCAAAAGCTACTTAAATCTTTGGGGGTTGGGTAAGGGCTTTTGAGGTGAGTTTACACGTTGTCTGGAGACAGGGAGCTGCGGATGCCTCATTTGCATAAGAAGCAATTCCAGGTGCTGCAGGAAAGAGAAAGTGTAACCTGGCTACTGGCTACCTAATCTCCTGGGGTGGGAGCAAGGTTGGCTTGGCACAGGTCTAAATGTGCTGCGACATGCAGGCCCAGGGCAGGGAAGGGGAAGTGCTCCTTTTCCTGCAATCTCAGGATGAGATTTCTGGGGTTTGGAAACACCTGACCTCACTTTTACTCTGGGCCAGCTCCCCCTGGTCCCAGGACTCCCAGTCCCACAGAGGTTGGGGTATTAATTGGAAAGGTGAGCTCACTTGGGGCAGGAACACCAAAAATTTTGCAGCAAGTCTACTCATGGCTTCACTATCTGTTCTCTGGCTCCTCATGGGACTCAGTCTTCCGACAAGCCAACTATAATGGGCTGCTCCCAGAAGTTTCTTATCACATTGGGTCAGGTTTGACTGGGACACCTGAGACAGAACCAGCTGAAGCCCTTCTTGGGAGCAGTGCTTCAGGTATATTTGAAATTTATGGGTTTTGTTGACCCATAGATGGCAGCTACTCCCTGTGTCCCCACAGTGTGTTTCTTGTATGGTGGCGTGACCCAATGTTCTTTCTGATAAGGACACTTGTCAGACTGGATTAGATTTCATCCTCATGACCTCTTTTTAACTTTACTCTTTCCTTACAGGCTGACGGTCACGATTATTTAGACAGATAGCAAAGGCCACAGGGGCAATGTCTCATATTTCTTTTGACCACAAACAACTATTTCTGCCAATATTTACCACACACAAACCTTGTTCTCCAGGTCTCAGTTGTTATTACTTCATTTTTTATTTCTTGTCCTTTATGACTGTTAATTCCAAAGTCAACATCCTGAGTTGAATTTCTGGGTTACTGTGTGCCTCATCTATTTCTTTAGAACATAGCCATCCTGACATACAATAAGCCAAAGCATTGCTGACATTGTGTCTCAGAATCTGGATCCATGAAGAGCTCCTCTGCTCACTAGGAAACCAGATCAGCTGCCATCTTTTAGTTGGTGGGCTCTTTTAGCAAAATCAGGAGCTCCAGTGAGACCAATCTCACGTCTGAGGTACCAGGTACTGGCTAGGGCTGTGGTTCTCTGCCAAGCCACATTGTGTGATGATGCTGACTCTGGGAGTTTGCATCTGGCCGGCAAAGGATAGTTTCTATTTGCCTCCATTAGGTTGACTGGACACAAAAATGGTACTGGATGTTTGAAGGCCCAGACCTGGAACTCTCTTACTTCTGAACACTGTCGGTCAGTGCTTTACTTAGGGTTACTATTGCTATAATCAACACCATGTCCAAAGCAACTTGGAGAGGAAAGGGTTTATTTTACTCAAAGTTCCAGAAAACAGCTCATTATCAAAAGCAGTGAGGGCAGGAACTGACGCAGGGGAGGAAGCTGGAAGCAGGAGCTGGTGTAGAAGCCATGGAGGAGTGCTCCTTACCGGCTTGCTCAGCCTGTTTTCTTATAGAACTCAAGATCACCATCCCAGAGATAATAGTACTCAAAATTGGCTGGGCCCTCTCACACCAATCACTAAGAAAATGTCCTATATAGACCTGTCCACAGCTTGATTTTATGGAAGCTGTCTTAGAGTTTCATTGTTGTGAGTAGACACTATGACCAAGGCAATGCTTATAAAGGACATCATTTAACTGGGACTGGCTTACAATTTCAGAGGTTCAGTCTATGCATGGCAGTGTGCAGGCAGACATGGTGATGGAGAAGCCAAAGGTTCTACATCTTGATCAACAGGCAGCATAAGGGACCTATCTTCTGCAAGCAGCTATGAAGAGGCTCTGTCACACTGACCAGACTTGAACATTTATGTGACTTCAAAGCCCCATCTCCTCAGTGACACACTTCCTCTAACAAGGCCACACCTCCTCCGATAAGGAGGATAGTGCCACATCCCATAAGCCAACCACATTTAAATCACTCCCTTTTCAGAGTGATTTAAATCCTCCCTTTACCTTGTGTCAACTTAACTGTCTAGCACAGTCAGACAGTGGAAGAGCCAGCATAGCACAAAGGGCAGAGGAGAGACTGCTGAAGTTGAAGGTCAGGGGCCGTCTGCTTCAAGCCAGTGGAAATTGGTCGGCAGCCGTGGTTTTAGCCAGGGAATAGGTAGTGAACATGAAGAATTGAGGGGTTTTGGAGGTTCATTTCTGTTCATTTCAGGGCTGACAGGGCACAGGGAGGACCCTAGGAAGAGAACATTCATGGAATTTGCACTTGAAGGGCAGCAGGAATCTGAGTAATTCTGAGAATAAGTTTAGTGTTGACTCATTTCCTATAGCTGGGCCTGATGAAGTTGTGTTTTTAATCTGTCCTGATTTCAGGCACTTTCTTTGGATAAATGCAGCGGCAATGGAGGTGGAGACGTCCACCAGGGCTTCCAGTCCCTTCTCAACGAAGTGAACAAGACCGGCACACAGTACTTGCTCAGAACAGCCAATAGACTCTACGGGGAAAAGACTTTTGATATCCTAGCTGTAAGTCTTCCTAGTTTTCATGAAGCAGAGTGAGAGAGGACTTATGTGATTCACTAGAGAGTGTGTGTGCTGGGAGTTCCCCCAGCTATTTGAGCATCAGCGCAATTTTTGTATATGTTCATGTGCATTTGTGCTACACAGAATTGTACAGAATACAAATTAAGTCAGCAAAGTGTGAGCCTCCTCAATCTGTTTTCCAGTTTTCATCTCACCCAAGAGAGTTTATAGAGCTGATGTTTGTCTTCCTACAGATACAGAAATTTATCTGTGAATATTTTCCCTGCCTATGGACATCAGAACATACATATCATTCCATAATTTGTTTCTTTCAATTTTTTGTATTTATGTTGTATTATAGATTATTATATTATCATTTATAATTACCCTATTATTACTTTATTGTTATTATTGATGTTGGGGTTGGAACCATGACTTCACACATGCTAAGCACACACTCAACCACTGAGCCACAGCCCCAGGCCTGCTCACTATGATCTGTCATCATCTGATAGTCTTGAGTATACTTGATTCATGGCATGGAAAGCCATTTGCCCATGGATGGATTTTAACTTGTACACTGTCTGGGCCATTACCAATCTGATATTGTTGAATGTGATTTTACACACACACATACACACAGACATACACAGACACACAGACACACACACACACACACACACACACACACACACACACACACACAC
>JANHMN010000006.1:28592193-28708406 GCA_030674055.1 Rhabdomys pumilio | reverse complement strand
TATATATATATATATATATATATATATATATATATATATATATATATTATGTGTGGATGTAAATGTGGGAAAATACAACAACAAAACAAAAGTAACCAGAAAAGAGATAAAGAGGCAAATAGAAAAGGAGCTGAGGAGATGGGACCTCAGGGACACTTGTAACATGCAAGCATGACGGACACTGGAGGGAGGTTACAAGAAGGGTCAGAGAAGTTGGGGAGACAGGGTAGAGGTGAATCTGTAAAACTAGACTTTGCTGAAAAGAACCTAATGTATTGTATGCACTATGATACTACCTAACACATTGTATGCTAATTAAAAGCAACAGGGGTAGGGAGTAGAGGAAGACAAATAATATGTGTTAGAAAGGAAGTCCCCGTGAGAATATGAAATGTGCACTGGTGTTAGAAACAGATTTAAGTCATTTTTAATATGTTAAACATGAAGTTGCCACAGTGACCAACAGTGCTGGCTAGTTTTATGGCAATAAGACACGAGCCGGAGTTTTCAGGAAGGAGAGAACCACAATTGAGACAATTGAGAGAAATGCTCCATGAGACCCAGCTGTAAGGCATTTTCTTAATTAGTGATTGATGGAGCAGAACCCAGCCCATTGACGGTGGTTCCACCACTTGGCTGGTGGTCCTGGGTTCTATAAGAAGGTAGGCTGAGCAAGCCAGGGAGAGCAAGCCAATAAGAAGCACCCTTCCATGACCTCTCCATCAGCATCTGCCTCCAGGATATTGATTGTTTGAGTTCCTGTCCAGACTTTCTTGGATGAGGAACTGTGATGTGGAAGTATAAACTGAGTATACCCTTCCCTTTCCATGTTGCTTTAGTTCCATGGTGTTTCATCACAGCAATAGAAATACTATGTACCAACAGTTCCTTTTAAAATATGTATTAAAGAGAACTGTACACACCCATGCAAAGAATGGTGCACCATGTTCATGGCAGCATTATTTACTAATAACCAAAACAGAGAAACACTGTAAATGCCTACAACGTAATGAAGGAATTAAAAAAAAAGCCTGGGTTGGGGGAGATCAAGGAGGGAAGAAGGGAGGTGAACAAAGGGCAGGAACAACAATGCTTTTTCTGGGTATGGGAGAGACTTTCCCAGAACCTTTTCCCAGTCTGTTTATGGCCTGTCATTTCATGCCAGACAGCTGTTTGCTATCATTAGCCATAGGTAGAGAGAGCCTAGAGAAGCCTGAGTCTTTAACCTTTATTTATAGTTCTGGAAAATACATTCCTACAATGTAGATACAACCAACATGTAGAGCTGAGCAGAGTCTCTAACACAAAGGTTAAGACAGAAAAGGGTTTAGACACAATGCGAAGACCAAGCCTTTGCATCCCATTCTATCACCTATTAGATATCTGAATGGACAAGTGTTTTCAGTAAAACAGGAGAACCCGTCCCTGAAAGCCACATGGAGGACAGCTTCTCTACAGAAAAGCAATTAGAACAGTTCTAAAGTTTTGTCCTGCTGTGTGATCTGCAACCAGAGTGAGTTTCAAATCAGGGAGAATGTGTAAAACACAGGTTTTGTTGAAACAGAAAGCAGTGGGGGTTTTACGTAATGTCTGTGACTGTAGACTCAGAACCAACCAGACCATGGGCTTTCCTTCACCTCCTGCCTCCAACTTCCTGCTATGAGTTCCTGCCTTGAGTTCTCTCAGTGATGACAGAATATGACCTGAGTGTCATAAGCTGAAGTAAACCACTCTCCCCACACAAATTGCTTTTAGTCATAGTGTTTTTCCACAACCTCAAAAGCCCTACAGAGGCACTGTCCTTTAATGAAGACAGAGAGGAATCCAGAAACACAATGGCAAGGTCACAGAGAAGACTGTTGCTGAGAAGCTGTGCTTTCAGTGAACTAGGAGTTTCACAGGAAGCATGGCTGGGTGGGTCTGACCAGTGTTATCACTGTGACTGTTTTGTGTGCTTTCCTGGCTCTGAGGCCAGCAGCAGGACTCCACTGTTTTGATCTTGAAGTTATGCTTGTTGGAAATAATACACTTTTAGTTACTGTTGTGAGCTCAGATTCCTATTTCTCTGGACAATACTGGGAAATCTCAGAAAAAAAAATGCTTCCTCTTTGAGCTAGTTTGTCCATAATCTGGAAAAATCCTTGAAAATCAGCCAGAGAAAGAAATATTTACATAGGTGCTGTGATGTCCTAAGAATAATACCAAAGAGGGAAGACTTTTGAGTGGAATGATAAATAACCTGTATCATAATCTCTTAATTATTAGTTCATTTTTGAATGGGCTTTGTGTCTCTTGTGTATCATTTTTGTGGGGAATGTAGGAGATAAGATAATCTATTATTACTGTATTAATAATTTATTTAACATTTGGCCATATCTAGTTTCCATGACTAACCATAATATTTGTAACAAAGGGAATTTCCACTAAGCTGTGTAGTGCGGAGACAGCCAACATATTTATGGTATTATCTTTTTATATTTTGGGAGTGGTTTGGACCTCATGGGCTCCAGTGATCCTCCTGCCTCTGAGCCCCTACTAGCTGGAACTATGGGTAACATCACCACTGCTGGCTTTGTACCATATTACATCAATCAGCATATACTAAGACCCTTTTCTAGTGTCAGCAACAGCATTAGCTGTTTGCTGCTTTAAAATCATCTTTATACAGTTTTGACCACAAAAATGTAGTGTTGGCTGTTAGTGTAAACTCTAAGCAATTCTCTATGCTCCCTTTGAATTCGAAAACAACAAAGGTAATAGTTTGGAGTGGTTTGCCATCTATTTATCAAGAGCACACATTTCTGATGTGTTAGAGTCCGGCATATGCTGGTCCTGGTGGTGCTAAACCAGAGCACAGGTTAGTTGACAGCTTTGTTTTTGACGTGGGCCTCTTCGTGTTACTTAGGTTCCTAATATTTAATCTTCTCATTTCAAGGGGTGTTTTTAACTGGGTCATTGTGACTACAGACAACTGATGGTTCTCCCAGCCTGAGGCGAAGGCTCTTTAAGGCATAAAGCCTCATGAAATAAGTTGGGTCACTCTGTGTAAGAAAAAAAAAAATAACGAAAAGCTTAGATAGCCAGCTCAGTAGGTAAAAGCTTTTGTTGTATAAACAATAGCATCTGAGTTGAAACTCAAAGCTTCCACATAAAAAGCCAAGGTGTGACCACACTCATACTCTTAAACCTTGTTCTGTTTGAAACTGGAGACAGGAGAAGCATTAGGGCTTACTGGCTGACTGTATTTACAAAGCCACTGGGAGTGTTTTTCAGTGATGCTGTTCAAAATGAGGGGCGGAAGGAAGTCCAGAACATTATCCCTAAAACCAAAACTAACACTCTAGTAAGACAATCTAACATGGAAGTTTTTTCCAGTCTGGCCTCTTTCCTAGAAGTGTTTGATCAGCTGGGGAAAACAGACAGGTGCACACTCAGACAGCAGAGCCGACCCATGCAGATAAGGAGCTTAGTGTAATAATTCTTAACCCTAGACAGCCCTCATTTATCTGTGATGGACCCTGAGTAAAGGGACAGAAAGTCTGTGAGTTCTGGCTGAGGCCACTAAAGAGCATGTTGAGAATTCACTTACTTAGGGTGGTTGCCAGGACAGACTGTTTAGCTAAAACTCTTGTCTCAAGAAAGGGTGTGGCGCATATATATATATACATATATATATTGAGGTATTGAAACATTTTCAGTATGTAGTGTGTTATCTTGGAGATATCTTGAGGTCTGCATATGAGATTAATTTGTTTCACATACATCCTATGCACATAGCTGATGGTAATAGTATATGGTTCTTTAATTAATTTTGTAGAACAAAAATGTTATGGAGTTGGGAATGTTTCCAAGGAGGAATGCTTAGCCTTTGATGCTAAATGAATACCATCAAGTGTCTTTGGTGAGTGCAGGTATGCACGACTATCGAGTACCATGGTGTATAACTGATGGTGAGGACCAATGTTAATGCTTCCAAGAAAGAATTCCAAAAATACACAAATATCATTCCACATTCTGAAGGGAGGGGTTTGAATCACTATCATCACAAGCTCAATTGTGTTCCTTGGTATTCATATTTTGAATTCCAAATTTTTGGTACCTCAAGAAGGAATTGCATTGGAGTTGATGTTTGTGGAGATGATTAAGTTTTTTTTTTTTTTTTAAATATATGATAGTGGTGTCTCATTCAGCACACTTAGTGATTGTATAAGATCCTACAGTTCTACACAGTCAACCAAGGCTCCTGATAGTACCTGTTGCCAACAGATCACACCAGAAGACACAGATTCTTTGGTTTCTATGGTAAGAGTCTAGAGGCTCTTACCATAAGCCGTGTTCTGAGATCTTTCTTAGCTAATAAAACCAAATTAGGAAAGACAGTAGAGCTAGTGTGCAGGTTCTGTGCCGGTGAGACAGAGGTCAAGAAGACTATCACAACAGGCAGATAAGAAGCACAAAGGGATGGCATCAGTTGAAATGCTGCCTCAGGTTCCAACCTCAAAGCTAATCCTTCTACCCAATTTCCCCATTCCATGGAGGACAAGAGTTACAGACTCTGTTTTCTAAGTGGCATTCCAAACTCCACTATCCTACACATGGTAGACTGGCTAGATTTGTGTCAGGCTGATACAATGCTCTCACTTGTCTGTGGGCAATCTTGTGGTGCATTTTCTAAGTTAGTGATTGGTGTGGGAACACACAGGCCATTTGGTTGAAGAAAGACTTGCTCCTGTTTGTGCATGTACTTCTTCTGCATGTTCATGGGACAGAATTTCAGAGAAAAGAGACTTCTCTGTAATACTGGTGTAAGCTTACAGGCTCAAGTAGGAGAGACTAAGAGAAACCCCTCCTGTCTGTTCTTTCTTCCTTATGGCTAAATAGAGTGAGTGATAGGCTCAGAGGACCGAAGCCAACTTTAGTTCAGGAGGATAGACAGGGATACTGGAGGTAATCCTTGTTCTGAGTCTCTCAACTGTGACCTTCCCTCCCTTCCTGATCAAAAGATTCCAGATGATTCTTTTCTTCTCTTTCCACTTGTAGCAGGAATAATCCTGAACCATGACCTTTCTCTTTCCATTGTCAAACCGTTTTTCTGACTTAAAATAACAGGCAGTGCATAAATATAATTTTGACTAGTTTGTCATACAAAAATTTACAATTAGGTACTTGATTTGGAGGCCCAAGCCTTTGATGCTATTACTCAGAAGCCAGAAGTAAGCATTTGATCCTAGTATTCAGAAGCCAGAAGTAAGCCAGGCAGTTATGGCACAAGCCTTTAATCCCAGCACTTGGGAGGCAGAGACAGGCTGATTTCTGAGTTTGAGGTCAGCCTGGTCTACAGAGTGACTTCTAGGACAGCCAGGGCTACACAGAGAAACCTTGTCTCGAAAAACAAAACAAAACAAACAAAAAACCCCAAACAACAAAAACAGAAGCCAGAAGTAAGCATATATCTGCGAGTTCAAAGCCAGTCTGTTCTATGAAGTGAATTCCAGGCTGACAGGGGATACACAGTGAAAAACTGTTTCAAAACAAATATACAGATACATATGCATTTTTTAAAAAATAGGGTAGATAGTACTCATAAGCAACTGTGTATTTTCAACATTTTCTACTCTGGTACTAATAAATATAGAAGAGAAAATGAAGGCTTAGGTGTACTTATAAGAAAATATCCACACACTGCCTTGGGTCAGAATTCACCATCTACTTGCATGGATGCCTGGTTTAGCAACAGAATAGATGTTGTGGAGACACTATGTCATTTGGATTTAAGACTTGACTCTGCTTTTCCATACAGAAATTCACTTACATATGAGAAATTCAGACTCAGGCAAATTTAGGAAAAATTGATGATGATGATGATGATGATGATGATGATGATGATGATGATGATGATGATGATAATGCTCCCTTTCCCTTTCTTGGTTAAAATTTGGGGAGATAAACAGACGTGGATGATCTTAAAGTTCTGTTTCTTCTGCATGTCCCTTCCAAGTTCTGGAATAGTAGGCCTGTATCACCATGTAGCATTAACATTTAATAATCCCGGGGTGGGGTAGTTACCCACCTCAGTGGTTTATGTTCCAGAATGAAAGATACACTTACAGCCTTTATAAATAATATGCCCTAAGCAACACAATAGCTGGGCGACTACCTAGCCTCCATGCTGCTAGAACCTACCTCCCGCCAATAATTCCAAGTACTACTTACTAATTTCCATGTTCCATCTTGGCCACTCTGGAAATCCAGGCCGTGATCTTGGCCCAGAGCCCAGGATACTCTCTTTGCTTCACTAGCCCATAGAGGCCTCTGTGTCTTTCCACATTCTCCTAAAACATGGTGGATCTCTCTCTTCTCTCTCCTAGTGGTCCCAAGCCTAGGAAACCTAAAACCCATCTCTCTACTTCCCAGCTATTGACTGCTGGCATCTTTTATTTACCAATCAGAATTAAGGACAGGTTCCCAGAAGCTGTGTGCAGACTCTCTTGTGCAAACAAATCTGGGAGACACAAATTAGCATTCGAATACAAGCATCTACATCACCACACAGCTTAGAAAGATCTAAAGAGAATCTGCACTTGCTAGGTTAGTGCTCTACCAACTCAACAGCATCCCCAGCCTGGAGTTTTTTTCTTAGAAGTCAAATGGCTGGTGCTTCTGAGGAAGTCAAAGCCAGATTTTCTGGAATGTAGCTTAGCATCTATGCTCATCCTCAAGATAATGCAAAGGTACTTTTCTTTTATTTATTTATTTATTTATTTATTTATTTATTTATTTATTTATTGGATATTTTATTTACATTTCAGATGGCATCCCCTTTCCCCATTTTCCCTCCCTAGAAAACCCCTATCCCATCCCCTCTTCTCTTTTTTGCTTTTATACAATTTTTTAAAATGTTAATCAAAGGTTTTATAAGTTTGATAATGCTCAATAACACGATGTCCATACAATCAGAAGTGTAACCCAATACCCAACCTAGATATATCAACTATCTTTTGACACGTAAACATCTGCCTCCATGTCCCCCCCACCTCTCTCATCACCCAGCTCCTCCTCTCCTTCTCTTCCTCCTCTCCTTACTCCTTCTCTTCTTCTCCTTACTCCTTCCAACTTAGCTCCTCCTACATATCACCCTTCCTGTTAAAATAAAACTTTTCTCTCAAAATGTAATTAGAGCATAAGTATACCAATTTGTGTCAGTAAGGTACAAGATAGACCTAATACCCAGTCCATCATTTTGTTGACTAACCAGAACCTCTGTCATCTCTCCTAACTAAAACACTTAGTTTTGAACCTGGCTTTTTTCTTGGCTTTAGAATGAATGTGAGCTGAAAACCATCCTCTCAAATCTTTTCTCTCAAAGTAAATAGCCGGGATTGGCTATGAGACTATAAGTCTTCAACCCTGTCTAAAATCCAGAATGACTGAGTTAACTGAAATTATGGGAAGCACAAAGCATAGCTTCTAAAACTTAGCCAATTTATAGAGACTGATGAACACCTGAACAGTTCCTATACTACAAAACGTTGGAGCATTCAATCTTTAGCCTTCTGGCCCAAGATCATCTGACAGACTGAGTGATGCAGAATTATTAAGAGCTGATTACTCTGTCTTGGCAGATATCATCAGTTGACTATTCCACAAGTGTGTCTTTTTCTGGACAGTGATTTGTCTGTACATGACAAGAGGCAATTCTTGCCTAGTGGCTGTCTCACCACAACTGGAGTAATTCCAAAGATGCTCAATTTCTTCTTAGAATTCAAGACAGGAAGCTGTCAGGGGCAGACAGGTCTCTAATCAAAATGAACATTAATACAGAAATGTTTGTAATGTCAATTCTATGGACTTCTGAAGTTTTGAAAACCAACTATGTAAGGCAATCTGGACTGTTGTCTGTTAACTTCTCTCAGTTATTTCTAAATAAAATATAGAAAACACCCTAACGATAAACTCAGAGCCATGAATTTGCTATAGGCCCTTAACTCACAGGCTAACCATCTCAAATCAGTTAGAAAACTTAAAGAAGGACTGGGTCTAAGTGTTGTATTCCTAAATGTGTTATATAGGCACAATGCCTATGAGAGTAACAATATTAATCTCACTTTTATATTAATAAGAAGCGCATACCAATGAAAACCTTAAATTTAAAATCAGAGTAAATTTTGTACCATTTAAGAAAGTATAACTTTATCTTAATAACAGTTATACATATTTTGACCAATAGGTTATGGCAATGCAATAAATCCTAGCTAATCCTCCCTGTTACAACAAAACCACTACTTTCCCCTAGAAAGACAGCCCAATATTAACCACCTCAGTTCCCAAGCCCAGGGAATAGGGGCTCTGACTCTTCATTAACTTCTTCAAGCTGATTATGGGCATTGAGATATTAGAAGAGGGGCAGGGGGAAAAGTAAGTTGATAAGCCTCTGATGCTGTGTCTTCACTGCATCCAGCTGGAATTCCAGGACATCAGAAGTTCGAGCAGTTCTGCTCAGCTTGCTTGATGAGTAGATACACCAAGGCTGTGTATTCTGCAATATACAATTCTCAAAACAAATTTTAGTATCAAGATAATTTTTTGTTTGAATTCTGGAATCTAGTCTTCTGGTGGCCTGCCTCTGTCATGTCTAATCCATATAATTCTGGGAGTTTCTATGAGGGTGTGCTCCCACCATCCTTGCATTCCCGCATCCCTGCTCTCGAATTCCCCAACACTAGGGAATCCAAACTTTCAGGCACCAAGACCATCCACTTCCATTGATACCTAACCCCTTACCTCACCCCCCCTCCTCTAATTACTATGAGGGTGTGCTCCCATCATCATCCTATTGTCACCTCCCTGCTCTCGAAATTCCCCAACACTAGGGAATCCAAACTTTCGGGCACCAAGGCAATCTACTTTCACTGACACCTGGCAAGGCCACCCTCAACTACCTATACAGGTGGAGCCATGAGTCCCTCCCTTTGTGTTCTTGGGCTGGAGATTTTAGAATGGCTACTCCAACTTGTTCCTAAAGACAATTTGCTTGAAAAATTGTTTTCCAGCCTTTTACTCTAAGGTAAAGTCTATCTTTGTCACTGAAGTGGGTTTCCTGTATACAGCAAAATGTTGGGTCCTGTTTATGTATCCAGTCAATTAACCTATGTCTTTTAATTGGGGAATTGAGTCCATTGATGTTAAGAGATATTAAGGAACAGTGATTGTTGCTTCCTGTTATTTTTGTTATTAGAGGTGCAATTACCTTTGTGTGGCTATCTTCTTTTGGATTTGTTGGAAGAGGATTACTTTCTTGCTCTTTCTAGGGTATAATTTTCCTCCTTATATTGGAGCTTTCTTACTTTTATCCTTTGTAATTCTTGGTTTGTGGAAAGATATTGTGTAAATTTGGTTTTGTCATGGAATATCTTGGTTTCTCCATCTATGGTAATTGAGAGTTTTGCTGGGTATAGTAGCCTGGGCTGGCATTTGTGTTCTCTTAGGGTCTGTATGACATCTGTCCAGCATCTCCTAGCTTTTATAGTATCTGGTGTAATTCTGATAGGTCTGCCTTTATATGTTACTTGGCCTTTTTCTCTTACTGCATTTAATATTCTTTCTTTGTTTTGTGCACTTGGTATTTTGATTATTATGTGACAGGAGGTATTTCTTTTCTGGTCTAGTCTATTTGGTGTTCTATAGGCTTCTTGTATGTTTATGGGCATCTCGTTCTTTAGAGAAGTTTTCTTCTATAATTTTGCTGGAGATATTTACTGGCCTTTTAAGTTGGGAATCTTCACTCTCATCTATACCTATTATCCTTAGGTTTGGTATTCTCATTGTGTCCTGGATTTCCTGGATGTTTTGTGTTAAGAACTTTTTGCATTTTGTGTTTTCTTTGACAGTTGTGTCAATATTTTCTATGGTATCTTCTGCAGCTGAGATTCTCTCTTCTATCTCTTGTATTCTGTTGATGATGCTTGTGTCTATGACTCCTGATTTATTTCCTAGGTTTTCTATCTCCAGGGTAGTCTCCCTTTGTGATTTCTTTATTGTTTCTACTTCCATTTTTATGTCCTGGATGGTTTTGTTCAATTCTCTCGCCTGTTTGGTTGTGTTCTCTTGTAATTCTTTAAGGGATTTTTATGCTTCCTCTTTAAGGGCTTCTACCTGTTTACCTGTGTTCTTTTCAGATTCTTTGAGAGTGTTATTTATGTCCTTCTTAAAGTCCTCTATCATCATCATTAGAAGGGATTTTAAAGCTGAATCTTACTTTTCTAGTGATATGGAGAATTCAGAACTTTCTTGTGTGGGAGAACTAGGTTCTAATAATGCCAAGTACCCTGGGCTGCTGATGCTTATTTTCTTGCACTTGTCTTTCGCCTTCTGGATCTACTTAGTGCTACCTTCTCTGTCTCTGACTGGAGACTGTCTTTCCTTTTATCTTGGTTGTATCAGAACTGTGTGAAGTGGGTGATACTACTAGGGTTAGAGCTGGGGTCCCAGATCTGCTCAGTGCTCAGGTGCAGACAGGAAGGAACCAGTGCTCTAGGCCAGGAGTGACTTCCTGGGTCCTAGTGGGACCCAGTTACTCCTTGTTTGGGGCCGGTGTTGCTTTCTCCTTACCTAATATACTGCCTGGGTTAGAGCTCCTGGGAGGCCTGCTTCCTCTGGGTTCTGTGAGATTGGGGGCAGAGCTGCCACCAGGATCTGCTCAGTGCTTTGGCCCAGACTGGCACAAAGGTGCTTTTCAAAGGCAGTGATGAAGCCCTTGGACAGTTGAGCTAGGGAGGTGTACAGAATGCACAGAGGCAAAAGAACAGAATAGCATTTGGTGAGATCATCTTTCCTCCACTTGGGAACATGTAAGTGAATTATTCTTAATATAAATGCAACAGTAAATTAATCCAATAGCTATATTACTTCACCTTATATTAGTCTCCAATAACCATACAGAGAAACAATAGTTATTTAAAACTACATCTCTCTCTTTTTTTAAAAAGATTTATTTATTTACTCTATGTATATGAGTTCACCATTGCTCTCTTCAGACACACCAGAAGAAGACATCATATCCCATTACAGATGGTTGTGAGCTACCATGTGGTTGCTGAGAATTGAATTCAGGACCTCTGGAAGAACAGTTAGTGCTCTTAACCACTGAGCCATCTCTCCACCTCAATAGCTGAGCATTTAGATGATCTAACTTTGCCTTCTATGCTAATCCAGATACCTCCCAGCACCATCCCAAGATAGTTGCATTTTATTACCTATTGGGCTTTTTGAGCTTTAGATATGTTTCCACGATCTCTCTCTGGACCCCTTTCTCTAGGATCTAAATCCTCCATCCTCCTTGAAGATTTGAATCTCTTTCTTTCCCCTTCCACCTTCCTTTGGTTGCCAGAAGTCCCACTCTATTCTCTGTTCTGCCTGGGAATCCGGTGATTAGCATTTATTGACAAAGCAGAGGATACATGGTAAGAACTGTTTACACAAACATGAGACAGGACATTCTTGGTATAAGCATTACAATGCCATGTCTGGATTGAAACAAGATTTGAGGGCAGAGAAATCAGCATTTGAATAACACAAGGGTAAATTTTACACAGTGTACAAGAACATTATGCCTATAGGAAGTAACTTCTGAGCAAACCAGCAGCATCTTGCATGGTGGTGTGTTCTCTTCTCCAACAAAAGGTAATACAATCCATGGGTGTTCTTTCTTTCAACCTTATGCAATCAACTTGTAGTGGTTTGAATGGCCTAATGATTGTGTTCACTGTTTTTTTTTTTTTTGTTTTTTTTTTTTTTTTTTTTTTTTTTTTTTTTTTTTTTTTTTTTTTTTATAGCTGTACCAGGCATTAGACACTTGGGTCATAATAGCTTCTTGGCTGAAGCTTGAGACTAAGAACATTTACAGCCCCCACCCACCCCTGAATGCCTCTGGCCTCTGGCCTCTGCCCTTGTCTGTACATACTGACTGTGAACACAGTTCTTGAGAACTTTCTAGAATGCAGCTCTATATGACCCTATGTACAGCAAAAATTGTTGGACTGTTCTCTCAGTTTGGTCAGTGTCACAACTAGAGTGATCTGGCTTGTTGGGGAGCACCTATTTTCTCTGAATTTAAATACCTTCCTTTGGGAAGGTTCATAAATTTGAAAATAATAAATAAAATTTAAGTTAAAAAATTTCCAATAGTGCTTTCATTAATCAGTGTCCTTCATGTTGAATTAATAATTTGCAGTTTTCTGCTTCTTTTAATAAAGGCAGTGGGCAGCCTGAAAACATGGAAACGGCTGTGAGCTCATTCTCTTTTTAGCTCCACTCCATCTAGGGAAAGTTTCCTAGTAATGAGATATAGGTGTACTGTCGAGTAGAGCAGCTCTGGGCGTAGTGTCTTAGGAAAAGAAAAACATAAGCTTTCTACAGACTCAATTCCACAAGGCTCTCTCTGTGCGCCACACTCTCTACTGTGACCATTCTTCCCTAAGACTGCATGACATGTTGAGTATTTCAGCCTGTTCCATGGTTTGGAAGTATTGCTGAATTGTGTGATATATGTTCTCATCATCATGCATTTATGGCTTATCAGATTTCAGTGGCAGTTATAACAACAATCTATGTTTTATAATACTTTTAGGTTAAAAATTGAATGTTGGGGGATGGGTTGTGAGATAGCTCAGGAAGTTTGATCTCTGACCATGGATGGTGGAACCTGAAGAAGCTGAAGCAGGAAAACCTTTAAGGACAACTTAGGCTTCAAGGTGACACCCCGTCTCAAAACAAGAGTTGCTCAGGAAAGCTCTTACCCAAGTGACCAAAGCCAAGAAGTTATAGACAAATATTTTTAATTCCTAGTCTCCTGACTGTAACTGGATGTGTTCTAATCTTGGTCTCCACTTATATTTCTTTTGCAACATCTATTCAGACAAAGGTCTATTATGCCCTAAGGCTGGGATGTTAGAACCAAGTGTAGAACTGTTTCCAGCCTGCCTGACAAAGAACAAGGATACTCTAAACAGACATTTGTTCTTCATTTGGCTAACAACTAAACAGTGTTCCCTAGTAAATTTCCATTTACCTAGGAGCACCATTCTGATGGGTACAAAGTCCCAGATCCTTCCAGAGGAAAACTGTCTTCCAGAGAGATATTTATGATTTCTCTGACCACCTTGGAGGACAGAGTGGAGTCAGACAGCAGTGGGACAATGATTGGCAGGATCCCATAATGGCTGCATAGCTCTAACAACTCAAGTCTTTTGCTTTCTGTAATCTCGTGTCAAGAATTCCACTGATGAGCCTGAGAGCACATTGGATAATTGGTACCTCTTCCCTATGTGACCACATTGACTATACCTCCTTTGTCTTGTTCCATTATGAATTTGCTTGCCTCTTTAAGTTTGCTTGTTAAGGGCAGCTTGCCAAGCCAGGTTTGTTAGGGCTGCCAGAACACAGGCTCTTACTCTAAGTGTTGATGGATATGGTTGGTGATTTCCTTTGTGTGTTTGTGATAGAGTCTCACTTTGTAGTCCAGGCTGTCTGGTACTTCATATGTAGACCAGACTGGTTTTGAATACGCAGAGATATGCTTGCTTCTGTCTTTTGATTCTAGCACTGCAAATGTGTACCATTGTACCCAGCAGTCACTGATTTATGTTTTCACTATACTGAAAGTCTCTGATAATGACTCTTGTTGGGGATTTGTAGTTCAAAGACTGTCTTCACAACTCAACCTTCACTTGAAATTTATTAAACTCTCCTGCATGGTTTCTCACATAACATTTTTTTTTCAGGTGCTCTCTTTCCACCCTCCAAAATCAAAGCACTTTCCAGCCTGGGCTACCTTCCTGTCACTGCGCAGTCTACATTCTGATTCCGGGACAGGAAGGGATCAGAGGAGGATGGGGGTTGAAAAATGTGAGGAGCCATGGACAAATAAGACGTATCTATTCACTGTGAGTGAAGATCACCAGGCTGGCAGCCTCCAGCAGGGGCCCAGGCACACGATGACACACACAGTACACACACAGGAACTCATGGGCCTAGATAGTCCAGTACATAAGCCACAGGAATGTAGGAACACAGACCTACAGAGAGGCTGGGGAAGGCAGTCTCAGGCCCCAGCCTCCCACCTACAAGAACAAAAAGAAACCTAGATTAGGACATGCCATTTTCTGAACAGAATTCCAAAAATTTTATCCCCGAAATGAGAGCATCTTCAGTGTTTGGACCAGTCAACCCCAAGAAAGAGTCCATAGTAAACCAATCAACTCCCAGATGATTAAGTCTGATTAAAGAGGCTTAAGTGAGAGCTATGGAGGCATGAAATGAAGGGTTTTTTGTTTTTTGTTTATTGGGGGTTTTTTTGTTTTTTTGTTTTTTTTTCAGAGGCCACACAGGTTCTAGGAAGAGGCAGACCAGGGCTGTGACCATAGCTAGGAGGAACTTTCCATGAATCATGTCTCACAGAGATGACAGCGTCAGGTGACATGTCTTTGGAGGTCTTAGAATTTACCATAGAGATAAAAAGGTAACCAGGAAGCACAGTTCAGAAATCTGTGTCATGCAATTCATTGGTAATATGATGATGATGATCACAGAAATAAAAATAGGAAGTAACTTGAGTAGGCATTCTTATAGAAAGATTTATAAAGGTTCAGTGAACACATGAGCTTGAGCCTGACATCATTACTCATTAGGGGAAACTCAAAACTGTAGTGAGTAACCACATCACACCTATTGGTTAAAATAAGAAAAGAGAAACCATGCACAGGAAGAAACTAAAACTCTTAACTTGCTGGTGGAACATATAATTGCACAGAAACCTTCAAATTCACTAGTTGTCATATGACCAAAAAAAATTCCTCAGGCTGTACCTTGGTAACTCCAAGAGAGCATATGTGTATACACAAATTTATACATAAATGTTCGTAGTAAAATTAATACTAGATAAAAGATAGGAACAATATAAAGGTGACCAATTGAATAAAAACTTGTTTTAGATAATATTATTATTAATGTATTTAACCAGACAAAGAAACAAATATCTGGCAAATACTGTCTTGAGATACTAAAGAAAGACCAAAAATGTTAAGCAGATTTAGGAAAGGAATGAATTCCTTCACTTCTGGGTCTGATTATGACTCCTGCCAGCCCAGTTAGCAGTTTCTGTGAAGGCTGCTGACATGCACACAATACTCATTCTCTGCATGGATATTTCAAAGCAGAACAGTAAAACAGCAATCATGCTGGCAGCCTAAACATACATAGTCATTCTCCTTTTCTAGATGTAAACATGCAAAGTCTTAGGACTCTTAGAAGAAAACCTATTCATATCCAAGAGATGTCTTAGCAGTCTTCTAACATGTGCCTTATTGTACCTGATTATAATTCCTATGCAAGGTACCCCTAAAGTCACATTTATTTAGAAAAAAACAAGGAAGAGAGCTTTGGCAGAGGAAGCAGCTGCTGTAACCCTCTGGGACAGAACCCCCAAGCAGCAAAAATGTGCAAAATTTTGACTCCAAAAAATTCTTCAGGTGTGAGAAGAGTGAGGACGCATGCCATCAAACAGGAAGTGCACAGAGGATGATCACAATAACTTACTTAAGGGAGATGAGGTCCATGGAGAAGCGTACTACTGTGGGATTGGTGCTCTGTAGAGTGAGTGCTGTTTTAAAGGGATGTTGCATCAGACTACATTCAGAAAATCAAATTGGAGGAGTGGGTGAGTAGAAAGAAGGCTGGAACATTCTAGGCAAGAAGAAAAAGTAACTTGATTTGTTGTGAGAAGATGAAGAGGAAGGTGGCAGGGAAGTCTCTGGAGGGGTGAGGAAGGAGAAACGGAGCAGAAAGGATACACTGTGTCAGAAGATAAGGAGAAAGGGGAAGATACCAGTGAGCCAGCAGCTTCAGTGACGTGAGATCAAGGGGAAAAGTGGCCCCAAGAACAAAAGTTAAGATAGAAGATGGTCAGACTCACTGTTAGTCAAAGGAGAAGAAATACAGTAATCTAAAGGGGACAGGAAGTTGAATCTCTGTCTGCTGATGGAGAACAGAGGTGACAGAGAAGGAAATAAGGAAGGAAGCCACACTTATCCTCAAGCAAGATGAGCAAGAAAGCCACAGGCTAAGGGTCCTGCAGCTGGTCTCACTCCCTGTTGAGTCAGGGATAAGAGGACAAGTGGTGTGAGCAGCCTTTTATGGAAATGTGGAACTGGGCAGAGAAGATGAGCACCCTGGAGAAATCCAAAGTGCACCCCAGCAAGCTTCAGGGAGGAAGAGATTGGTGAAAAGCTGCCCATCCATAAGCCATAATGAGAGCACGTGGAGTGAAAAGCTTCGTCTAAACTGAGTGCACCTCAGACAGTTTGAAATTGACTGAGCTTTCAGGCTCAGGCAACCCACAAATTGATATTCTCCAGGAGAACTAGGTGAGTGATCCTGTGGATGGGGTGAGCCTCTCCTGTGTCTGAGCAGTCTGCCTAACGTTCCTGTTTCCCAGCGATACTTCTTGTGTTGAAGTTCTGCTTGTGTGTCTTGACATCATATAGCTCCATTCTTTGTAGTTTTAAAAGTTTGTCCTTAAATAACTAAACAAATCAATACTGGCTCTCTATTAAATATAAAGAAGAATGAGGGTTTCCCCTCATTCCCCTGCTGAGACACTGAATTCATGCTCTCCTTGAGAGCCCTGCATGCCTCAGTGTGTCTCATTCTCTCTTTTTCTACTTTTCTTCCCTTTATATATTACTCTCTTTAAATATATTTGTGTTTACTTCTTAATAAATCCAACTCCATTTCATACTGTCTCTTCCTGAAATTCCTTTCTGTGGCAAAGTAAAAAAAAAAAAGGTGGTTTCACTTGAGTTGAGATTTCTGAACTCAGTCCAACTCCCACGGGCGACATTGTGTAGCAAGACTGTTGCCTGTGCCTCAGTCACTGCCACCTTGAACACTTAAGGCTGAGCCTCCGGAAACATCAGGTTAGTAAAAGGCCACACACAGGACCACAGACTGTGTTTAAACAAAGTGCTCATGACTGGTTTAAAAAGGCAGAAAACGGAGTAGTGTTTGCCAGGAGAGGAGGCTGGGTGTGTGGAAATGCATCTGGATACTGGGCACCCTCCTCATCCACCCCGCCACCCCACAGGCCCTGAATGCTATTAAAAAATCCCACAGACATTTTCCCTTGGCACACAGCAAAAGCTCCTCTCCTATTCCTTTCACTTTCTCTCAAGGCCCGTTTCTTTCCCCACCCCCACTCATCCTCTTCCTCTCCCCGCCCCTCTCCCCTCCCCACCAGAGCTCCTAAACTAGAGCCTCCGCCCTGTTTAGAGGGCAGCAGAGTCTCACAAGCAGCTCTGCTAGGCTGCCTACACGGAGCATCAAGGCTGCAAATGCTGGATTGAGAAGCCACAACAGTGGTAGGTGTGGGCACCTGGCTCGGGGTGGCGCTATGGGACCCACAGAGGTCAGGCATACAAAGCGTAGGCTGAGTCCGGGAGAGAAAACAAGGACTGTTGAGTTAGGGAAAGAGACAGGAGGTGGTGTCTGATGAGCTTTTTAAATGGTGACTCCTCTAGAAACCCCAGCCAGCCAATGGCAGGGAGACAGATGCTAGGGCTGGTATTCTAAGCTGTGTTGGCTCCTCTTCAACCAGTACGGGTTTTGGCAGCCTCTCCACTAGCCTCTTTTATACTTCCTCTCAGTCCCTACCACCTAGTCAATTTGAAGGTCTCTGCCTTCTCCTTGTGGATTTTGCAAAGTAATCGCTCTCTTACTTCTGGGCCTTTTAAACATCTGGGGGCACCAGGCTAAATTTGAACACTGCTCATTCCCACTTATAAAACAATTCACTCCATGCTGACAGTAATATTGTCTTTGATTATCTGAGTAATCAAATACCCCCTTTGTCTGAGTATGCTTACTACTAGAGTGCCAGACATCTCCCTTACCTTCACAGAGTTCCAGAGTAGGGAGGATGGTTGGTGGACAGCAATCAGTAAGGGCAAGGATTACACTCAGGAGAGTGATGAGCAGACCTGGGGTGAGGCAGCTGCACTAGAGTAGGACAGCAGAGGCCCTGAGTCTGTCCTGTTCCCATGAATGTGAGAAGGGTGAGAAGTTTGAACTCAGTGACAGGGATGGGGTAGGGGACCTTCTAGGTAGAATAAACAGCATTTCAAGGACTCAGAAGCAACTTTAAAGTGACATAAGAATGGGCAGGAATGTAGGCATGCTAGCTGGGTCAGTTGAGAGGACCAACAAGAAGGTAAGTCATGGAAATAAAGCAGCCCTACCTTTCCTCCAGAGCTCTGGAGGAGTTAAAGGATCTAAGAACACTCCCAGGATGCTGTGTCCCTCTGTCTGAGGAGTGGGAAGAAGCATGGGTTGGGTTGTTCTGAGGCTCCCTAGGTTTTTAATCTTCATTTTAGCACAGTAGGAAGCACTCTGGAACCCACTTCCAGGGTTCAAAGGTCATATGATAGTGAGAGCACAGCCACTGGATGCACAGTGTCTCAGAATCGGATTTAGGTATCAGGAACAGTTACTTAGTCTGGGTCAAGATGTCCATTCATCTGGGAGGTGAGGCATGCTCAGTAGAAAAGCAGCTGGGGTGCCTGCAGCTGATGTAAGGTCCCCTGAGCAACCACTACAGGGGCATGCTCCGCGATACACAGCACAGTAATGCCAGCTTATCTTTGGGTCTCATTCAGCATCTCAGTCTTTTCTGTAGCATCTTGAAAATGGGGAGTGTACTGTCTAATTTCTCATGGATAACGCAGGAGGAGTCTTCACAGGCAGAAGCCAGAATACAGAGTTGCTGAGTCAGGCAAGAGGACCGAGTGTTCCTATTTGGTTTTTTTTTCCTTGTTTCCTCTTCTTCCTTCTCTTCCTTCTTCCAACTCAACCTTCTTCAGAAGAGAGGAGCTGGTCTGTATGGGAGAAAACTGAATACCACCTCTCTCTGCTGTGTTTTGTGTTTGTAATCCTGGTGATCTTTCCTTCTACCTGTGAAGATGAGAAAGAAGCTAGTTTGGCCTGCTGCAATGACCAAACCTAGCTATTAGCTATTAGCTATTAGCTAAAACTGGAAAGACTATGACCTAGAATTAGCTTTTGAAATCTAATTTAAAGTATCTATGACCACTGAAATGACAACGAGAAATAGAGTCCCAGATTTCCCTGCCTCAAAACAATGAACCTTCATCTCTATGTTGAATTTTATATCTCCTTCTTCCCCCCCCCCCCAGACTCTGCATCATGAATACTCTGTCTGAAGCAAATGGCACTTTTGCCATCCATCTTTTGAAGATGCTCTGTCAAAACAAACCTTCGGAAAATATATGTTATTCTCCTGTGAGCATCTCTTCTGCTTTAGCTATGGTCCTCTTGGGTGCGAAGGGACAGTCTGCAGTCCAGATATCTCAGGTAAGTTCTCTGTCATAACCACACCTGTGCTACATGCGTAAGAGCTGCTGAGAAGGAAACAGGAGGAATATGCACACACTGTTTCATGGAGCAGCGGCTAAAGAGAAGGACAGAGTCTTCTCCAGTAAGACATTTTTAAGGGCAATGAGATTTCTCAAGTAATAACTTGGGGGCAACTCTGAATATCTTGTCTAGAATTCAATTAACAGTGATGCATAAATAATACTATACTTGGTGACACATTTAATTACAGCTACTAAGGAGACTGAGACAGGAGGATCCCAAGTCCAAGACTAGCCTGGGAAAATTAGTTTCAAAAAATTAGTTTTTTTTTTTTTTTCAAAGATGGAGGGAACATCTTAGGGTTCAGTCTCAAGTACTGCAATGTGAGAAGATAAAAAGATGTTGAACACATTTAGGAATACAAGGCTTAGACCCAGTCCTTCTTTAACTTTTTTAACTGATTTGGGATGGTTAGCCTGTGAGTTAAGGGACTATAACAAATTCATGACTTTGAGTTTATTGTTAGGGTGTTTTCTATATTTTATTTAGAAATAGCTGAGAGGAGTCAACAGACAACAGTCCAGGTTACCTTACATGGATAGCTGGATTTCAAAACGTCAGAAATCCATAGAATTGACGTCACAAATATTCCTATATTAATGTTCATTTGATTAGAGACCTGTCTACTCCTGACAGCTTCCTGTCTTGGAGTCTAAGAAGAAATTGAGCATCCTTGGAGTTACTCCAGTTGTGTGGAGACAGCCACTAGGCAAGAATTGCCTCTTTCCATTTACAGACAAATTACTGTCCAGAAAAGGACACACTTGCAGAATAGTTGACTGATTATATCTGCCTAGACAGAGTAATCAGCCCTTAATAATTCTGCATCACTAAGGTCTATCAGATGAGTTTGGGCCAGAAGGCTGAAGATTTGATGCTCCAACGTTTTGTAGTATAGGGGCTGTCCAGGTGTTCAGCGGTCTCTATAAATTGGCTAAGTTTTAGAAGCTATGCTTAGTGCTTCCCATAACTTCAGTTAAGTCAGTCATTCTGGATTTCTGACGGGGTTGAAGACCTATAGTCTCGTAGCCAATCCTGGCTATGTACTTTGAGAGAAAAGATCTGAGTGGATGGTTTTCAGCTGACATTCATTCTAAAGCCAAGAAAAAAAGCCAGGTTCAAAACTAAGTCTTTTAGTTAGGAGAGACGACAGAGGTTCTGGTTAGTCAACAAAATGATGGACTGGGTATTAAGACTATTTTGTACCTCACTGGTATAAATAGGAATAATTATGCTCTAATTGTATATTGAGAGAAAAATTTTATTTTAACAGGAAGGGTGATATGCAGGAGGAGCTAAGGGGGAAGGAGCACCGAGAGGAAAAGATGGAGTAAGGAGAGGAGAAGATGAAGTAGAGGAGAAGCTAGGTGATGAGAGAGAGAAAGAGAGAGAAAGAGAGAGGGGGCATGGAGGCAAATGTTCACATGTCTCCAGCAGTCAAAGATAGTTTATACATCTAGGTTGGGTATTGGGTTACACTTCTGATTGAGCATTACCATACTTATAAAGCCTTCGATTAACATTTAAAAAAATTGTATCAAAGCAAAAAGGAAAAGGGGGCACGGGATAGGGGTTTTCTAGGGAGAGGAAATGGGGAAAGGGGATGGCATCTGAAATGTAAATAAAATATCCAATAAAAAAAAGATGTTAAAATTATTTGAAAGAGAGTTTGCTGGGATCGATCTTAATTTTTGAGCAACAGGCTTTGTAATTATTTGTTGGCAAGAAAGGATAATTCCTGCTCTTGATTTTGTCCAGTATGCCTTGCTTCAGCTAAAATACTGAAGGGGGCAAATGTGTGGAGCTATTACATGTCCTAACTGGGCATTGGGTAGATTACTCTTAATAAGCATCCTCAGAGCATTCCAGGACGTTAAGTATGGGTTTCTGACCTCAGAGGGTCCCAGGACAGGCAGGAGCCATTTGTCTGAGGAAAAAAAAAAACCCTCAGCATACAGCTCCACAGTGGGAAGTCGTCACTGTTGCTCTGTGGTTTGCCAGGACTGTCTTTCTCATGAAGATCCTTTCAGGTGTAAGTGCTCACCCTCATCATTTCCAAACATAGTCCACGAGGACATGAATATGAAGAGAGGCTTCTTCCTAAGGGAAGTTCCCATGGTCTTTTCTAGGTTCAGGTTCACTAATAAACATTTATAGAGAGCTTATGTATTGTATCGCATGTATGTGCATATATGTGCATGTATGTGTGCATGTGCGTGTTTGTGTGTGTGTGTATACATGCCCTTGTCTATCTCTTTTGTTGGGGGACCAGGAGTCAGTGCTTGTAACCCGCGCAATCGTCTCGACGGCAAGAACGCACGCGGGCACACAGGATCCTTCCGCAGCATGTGTTTATTCCCAAGTATGGAGGAGGAGAGGGAGAATCGAACATGGCGCTGCCTTATATACACCCTAGGGTGGGGTGGACATATCTGATTGGCTGCTTGCTCAGATTCCCATGTGATGCCCTGGGTTGGGCGGTGATTAGGCTGTCCTTGCCACTGCACATGCGCAGTTTTACTTGTTACACACGCATGTCAGGTGCCAGCGTGATCGGCTTCCCACAAGTGCTGAGTGTTTTACTCTCTCTCAGGTTTCTTCCAGTGCTGGGATGACCTCCATGCACCACTGGGCCCATGTTCTATGCTCCACCTCAGATTGTCATGTACTTTACTTTCTGAGCCATCTCTTTACCTTGACAATTCCTTTTGAAACAAAATGTTTTATCACTGAACTCATAATGTTTCATCTTTTCCTTCCCAGGCTCTTGGTTTGAACAAAGAGGAAGACATCCATCAAGGCTTCCAGTGGCTTCTCAGTATCCTGAACAAGTCAGACAGAAAGTACTCCCTTAGAGTGGCCAATAGGCTCTTTGCAGACAAAACTTGTGAAGTTCTCCCAGTAAGTTGTATCAGTAGAATAATATCAATTGAATACAAGGTAGTTGTTGTTGTAGATCCTAGGAGAAGGACCCTAGAGAATTTGAGAATATTACAGATCATGTTCTACTCAGTGTGAGGTTACATATCTATAATACCTTTATTTAGATGGCTGAGACAGAAGGGTCACATGTTCTAGACCAGCTTAGGCTACATAATAGAGACTCACCTAAATAACCTCCCCAAAGATCACAATTCTATAATCATACCTTGAAATATTTTTAAATTGACTACTTGTAATTTTTATTTACTCGTGTCTCAGTTGCAAAGTTCCAGTACTTAAAGATGTTGGTTGTTTAAAGTGCTGTCTACATTCACTTTAGTTTTGTTTTTGTTTTTAATGCCATAGTATTCAATAGGTTGGAATGTTTGCTGGAATGTCGTTTTGTAATGTCACTTCCCTGAATATTTTCTCTCCAAAGACCTTTAAGGAGTCCTGTCTTCAGTTCTATCACTCGGAGATGGAGCAGCTCTCCTTTGCCAAAGATGCGCAAGAGTCTAGGAGACACATAAACACGTGGGTCTCCAAACAGACTGAAGGTCAGAATTTCAAATTATTTCACACACTACATTCTTGTCCTTTCCGTATGCCCCTCTCTCTTCTTCCTTCTATGCCCTTCCTTTTAATTTCCCTTCTCCCCACCACAGACTGATCTCACAGTTATTTCACAGTCAGAGTCATCCAGACTATCTAGACCATCTGGTATAATTTAGAGCTCCATGAATTCATGGAGTTTCTACTCAGCCGCTTAGATTTTAAACACAGAGTTGTTGTATATTTCCCTAGGACAGAGGGACTGATGCAAATGTGATAAGAACTCATGGCTCATGGCTCATGGGCCTTATTTCCTTCCTTTCTTTCTTTCTTTCTTTCTTTCTTTCTTTCTTTCTTTCTTTCTTCCTTCCTTCCTTCCTTCCTTCCTTCCTTCCTTTCTTTCTTTTTTTGTTTGTTTTTCTTTTTTTTTTTGTTTGTTTGTTTTTTGTTTTTGGTTTTTGTTCCCCCCCCTCCCAGATAGGGTTTCTCTGTGTAGTCCTGGCTGTCCTGGAACTCACTCTGTAGACCAGGCTGGCCTCGAACTCAGAAATCCGCCTGCCTCTGCCTCCCAAGTGCTGGGATTAAAGGCGTGTGCCACTGCTGCCCGGCATGGGCCTTATTTTCAATCTAACAGTTTACATTAGAAGACTTGGGTGGTTTGCAGCATTCACAGGTCATGTGAGTCTGTCATCTCTGAGAAGGAGATTCATGGGTAGACCTTCCTTACAATCCTGCTCTAGGACAGCTTCTTTCCACAGTCTGTTGTCTCTGCTCTCTTCACCTTTACCGTTGAAGAGGACCCCTGTTTCTGCTTCCACATTCCCTGCTTCAGATTGGTTACTTACATTTGACAGAATTTAGACTTGATTTCCATTGAAGACCCTGTCAGCTGCTCAGATGCATTCACCTGAAAGAGCTTCCCATGTGGAGTTGAACTTTATTTGCTTTTATTTCAGAGATGACAGGTTTCAGCATTGATCTTTGAGATCATTGTCTGATATCTGAACCACTCAGATCCCTCTCTATCACTAGGTACTGTTGGACCTAAAGATTCAAAACCAGGGGCCATGCTCCCCCAGAAACACTCATGGATGGGATTTGCTGCAATAACATGAGGTTTATTGATGATAAGATGACAACCAGTATACTAGGGTTCCCCTGTATGCAGACAAGAGGAACCCCGAACTAAAGTTAAGAGCAGCTTATATACCACTTTTACAGCATTCACCAGGACAGTTAACTATTTTTTAGACAGTAACCATAAAGGATTTTAAACAGCCATTTCCAAGCCCGGTTTCTAAGCAACTCAAATTTGCACCTTATCTTTTACAACAGAGAGGGTCAGCTTAAGTGGCTTCTGTTTACCCAGGTTTATTGTGTTAAGGGCTTATCTCTCTAATAAACTCCTATTTTGGTTCTTTCATCCTGGAATGTTTGTTTGAGTCTTTGAAATGTGCTTCTCCTGGGATGTGTCCCTGGGGGGAAGTTAATGTTTGAGTTTAAAACTGAAATCAGAGCTTCTTATTGATCTTAAGTTTCTACAGTACATTCTTATTTCTGCTGAATGACAGAGAGTAAAGAATGAGAATCTTTTCTTATCCTCATCAATTATTTGTACATTTCTTATTAGAGTCTTTACCTCTTCTGCACTCTTGATATTGTAAATTATCAAAGATTTCCTTGATCAAGGAAAGGATATACCTTAATAGAGAAGAAGGGAATCTGTCCCTTTACCCACATTTTCTCTTCTAGTGATGGACATCACTCAGCTGTGCCTCCTCCACCAGTATCTTTCTGATTTTGAATTTCTGACATGTTGTGCTATGTTTGACCTAGGCATGACCATGCTAGATGAGACTCCATATTTAACATTAGTGTAATAGTAAGGGTTCGGTGGAGGAACAGAATGATACACATTATAGAGAGGATTCAGTAGATTGGCATACACAATACAGGCTTAATGGATAGTGACCATTTGCATGTGAAGAGACTGGGAATCTGGTAGCTGCTGAGTCTATGAGAATGGAGATTTTAGCAGGCTCAGTCTGGCATGGAAGGCCTAGAGGATTTTGCAGAGACACTAGTCTTTATCCGCATGATGGCCAAATCAATTGTCGGCTAAAATTGGCAGGCAGAGTGGCTTGAACAGTGCACTCTACAGCAAGGACTGAAGGCAGGCAGACAAAAAGCAGGGATGCTTCTTTCTCAGACCTTTATATCTGGCAGCACAGCATTGTGTTGCTCACCTTAGGGTCCTGTCCATTACTTAGTCTTTCTGGGAAAAGTCCTCACAGAGAAGAGACATGTTTGCTTGATTCCAGAACCAATTGAGATGGTAACCAACAGTATCCACCACAGGGGGGTAACCATGGTTCCCTCCACCTCCCACATTTCCTGCTTGTTTTGATCTCTATCTCGAAATCTCTTTTTCTACTTTACCCAAATCTTTTTTCCTTGATGGACCTACAAGTCTTTCACCATCCTCACCTGGTGATGTTCTTCCAGGGTGTATAGCCTCCTGTCAAATATGGGTGTTAGTGGTTTCTTTTTTTTTTAATTTTTGATATGTTTATTCAAATCAGCAAATATGAAAACATGATGCTTAGATCTGCCCAGATGTTTTACCCGTTTGTGTCTCACACATATATAAACGAAAACTGAATGAAGTCTCTGCTTTCTCAATAGGCAAAATTCCAGAGTTGTTGTTAGGTGGTGCAGTTGATTCAGAGACCAGACTGGTTCTCGTCAATGCCTTATATTTCAAAGGAAAGTGGCATCAACCGTTTAACAAAGAATACACAGTGGACATGCCCTTTAAAATAAACAAGGTAAGAAACAGCACCCAAACATTCAAAGGACAATTTCCTTATATTTCAAAGGAAGGTGGCAACAACAGGTTCACAAAGAATGCACAGTGGAAATATCTTTTAAAGTAGATAACGTAAGCAACAGCATCTAACAATACATGCCAGTGCGATGAAGAAATTGCATGGAAAGCTTTAATCGTGAATGTGTAGCTCATGGCTCAGTGCTAGAGACTGCATATCCTGTGTCGGGGTGCTGGCCTTGACTCTCAGACCAGAAAGAAAGAAAACAGGAAAGCACAAACACCATTTGAGATTTATGTTTCTGAATGAAAGGATAAACTCCACGGAACAATGGTGGGAATATAGAGTATTTGTGGATGTTTGACTTTGCAGTCTGTTGGTGGCTCATGCTGCTTTTCATCATTTCTCGTAAAACCTTGTTTCTACCTAATTCTCAAAACTATGTTTTCCTTTAACTTCAAGAAATCAGAAACATAGGTGTTAAGGTAGTATGAAACATGTGTGGAGCATGAGGCAGGGTAGAAAGGAATGTATAAACATTTAAATAATAAATAATGTTTTAATTAAAATTAGCATTTTAAATTACTGATCAATTTATCATTGTTAAGCAGTACTTATAGCTTTCTAATATTGAAAACAATGATTCAGATCTCAGTCCAAATTAGAATATAACTTGAGTTAATGTAGATAATTAGAAGAGTTTACTCAATCTCTGTAAAATACAATTTAATGCTTTTAGGAGCATTACAAATATTAAACTTTCCATTCTCTTTTTATTAACAGTACTCTGAAAATGTTTGTCAAAGAATGAATTTTTCTTTTTACTTGGGAATTTAACCTTGATTACGAGTGGTCTGCAGCAAATTTTTATGATTATTGGACCACTGTAACTAAAATCTTCACATATGATTGAAAAACTTTAAAAGTTTGAAAAATACTGATCAACTATTAGAACTGAACCTGCTGGAATAGAGGACAAAAGATATCCAGGTGGTCCCCTAACTTTTAATGGGTCGACAAGAATTTTCTGCTTTGTGATGAATTATCAGACTGTTTCTGCATCATATAGAAACATGTCCTTATGTTTCCCATCTTGGAGTAATTTAACTTGGGAATTCCCTTCCCTCTGAAGGGCTTTCGGGATGTAGCTCTACCCTAAGCCCATGTGTCTGTGTTCTTGAGCTTTCCGCTTTGTGATGGCTTAGAAGTTTTGACTCATAGTGAACCTTTGAGCCCGTGTGCTCCTGTTGTCAGGCTGTTTTCTGAGATGATGCGTCTGTCCACAGGCCCATCACAGCACTATGAAACTATTCCACTCTATTTTATAATTTTTTTTCTGTTACTCATAATTGGCTGTGCTGTTTCCTTAGATATGATTGTGAGCCACATTAAATGATAAAAGTCCTGCATCTAATTTGTTAGTCATCTTTCCATTAGTGTAACAAACTCTCTGAGACAATCAACTTAAACGTAGGAAATGTTTATTTTGGCTCATGGTTCTAAAAGTCTTATTTGCGGTCCACTGGCCCAATCATTCCAGGTTGCGGTGGTAAAGCACAGCATGGTGGACATGCATGGTGAAGGCTTGTTCACCTCACAGCACTCAGGAAGCAAAAGAAAGAAACACAAAGGGGCTAGAGTGCCTTCAGAAGAACACCCTTTCAAATATTTAGCTTTCTTCCATTAATCTCTTCCTCCTCAAAGTTTGGCTAGCTCTTGGTAGTGGCTATCTGGGGACAAAAAGCTTTGAAACATGAGCCTTTGTAGAACATTTAAACCCAACTCTAGGGTTTTAGAATATTAATATGTGAATGCTATGTTTCTTTGTCTAGGTAACACAATTGACTTACTTTCTGCAGTTAGCCCCTGTCCTGATTTTTTTTTTTGTTTTTTGTTTTTCTTTTTTGTTCGTGTGTGTGTGTGTGTGTGTGTGTGTGTGTGTGTGTGTGTGTGTACTTGACCCAAGCTAAAAAAAGGAAGGACTCTAAATTGAGGAATTGACTCCATAAGATTCCTCTAGAGGCAAATCTAGAGGGGATGGGCATGTTCTCAATGGTTACTGGAGGAGGGCCCAGCATGTTGTGGGCGATGCCAAAACTGTCAGATAGTCCTGAGTTACGTGAGAAAGCATGCGAAGAAAACATGGGGGAGATGCCAGTAAGTAACATTCCTTCACAGCTTCAGCTTAGCGCTGGCTCTGAATTCCCCCAGTCATGAATGTGACCTGAGAGTTACATTATGAAATAAATCCTTTCTTCCCTAAGTTGCTTTTTGGCGTGGTGTTTTACCACATAGGGAAACAGCCTAACTGTCCTATATCTGCTTACATTCAGTATCTTTAATGAAATCAGGAAGAGGAGGGTAGACATTGTCTAAATGTTTACTGAAACATGAATATTGTTTACATTGTGAGTGGCGAATATTTCACTGTGAGGCCTGAAATTAACTGCAGCTCATTTGGAAACCTTGACCACTCTCAATAATATGCCTTATGTCATGTATTTCTCTGTTCAGGATGAGAAAAGGCCAGTGCAGATGATGTGTCATGAAGACACATTTGACCTGGCCTATGTGAAGGAGGTGCAGGCGCAAGTGCTGGTGATACCATATGAAGGAATGGAGCTGAGTTTGGTGGTCCTGCTCCCAGATGATGGTGTGGACATTAGCAAGGTGAGCCAGGAAAGTCCACAGCATTCATCACTAGAAACTTCTTCAAGAAGAATCCATTGTCCCTGGTGTCCTTTGTCATTAGAACAGAACTAAATGGTTTTACTTTGGCTAGTACCAGTTGAGTGGGTGGTACTCACAGACCCAACTTTGAGTTGTGTGTGTTGGCACTGGGCTTTGAGCTCAAAACTGTGTCCGAGACTCCCATTGTAGGCTTTGTGCTCTTGCCATATGACATAAATTCATCACTAGAATGGGCAATGGCTACCTGATAGGATGAAATCTGGACAGTTCATATGGTAAACTTAGCACAGTGCTTGGAAAATGATCCTCCTCCATAAATATAATCCATGTCATGATGTTTGTCAGTATTTTATTCAATACCTGAGAACATGTGTAGAAAAATTGTTTCACTTTGACCTAACAAAAGGGAAGAAGAGGGGTGCAGTTGGGGAGAGCAGAGTCAAGCAGTTTGTGATAACAGTTTTTGATGTTCCTGCAGCAAGATTTCCCATGGTGTGTGATGGTGTGTGAGCCATCCTCTGAATGGTAGACAGTAGAGTGTACATGACCTAAGGGGTCTTTGTAAGCAGACAAGCTGCATAGTTCTCAGCATCCAGCTCCATAACTGTGGCATAGTTTCTCTAGGATATTACTAGTTTTTCATCCTTGACAAAATGCATGACATGAATAACCTGAGGCAGGAAGGATTTATATAGGCTCACAGTTTCAGAGCATTCATTTGAAGTTACCTGTTCTATCACTGGTTGGTATTGTGGCAGCTGCACGTTGAAGGGAATACAAATCTTTTGGTTAACAGGAAGCAAAAAAGGAGAAAGGACACATAGGATCAAAGACAAGCTGCCAAGAAACACCTCCAGCAACTACGACCTTTATTCAGCTAAACCCATTTCATGTCTAAAATTTTGGCTTCCTCCCAAAATGTTGCCACAAGCTTCAAAACAAGGGTCTGCTATGAGCCTTTGGGTGGAATTTCACATTCAAGCCATAACAGCTCACCAAGCACATAGTGTTCTGCCCTGGACCAACCTCTGGTGTGGCTCACAACAAGAGTTATTTCTTTCAGATTTTTTAATTTTTATTTTATCAACCGTGACTCACTATCTTGAAACAAAGTGTAGTCCAAGAAAACAAAAGGAAACACAACCTAAACCATTTATCACCTGGACATGGACACCTGTCAGAATAAAAGATATCTCAGAAGTGATTTAGGAGAGGGTGGCCACATATTTTCATCCCTGGGCTGCTTGTTGGCCATGCCCATTGGGGAAGACACATACGATTTAACAGGACAGTAGGATGTCACATTGCCTGTTTATGTGAGTAAACAGTGTGCATTGACTAGTGTTAGAGGGTGCTGTGAATAGGAATGCTCTGTGGTTCTGAAGAAGACCTCAACAGTGAATCTGAAATTTTCTAATTCTTTTTTTGTCAGGTGGAAAACAATCTCACTTTTGAGAAGTTAACAGCCTGGACTAAAGCAGACTTTATGGAGAGCACTGATGTTGAGGTTTTCCTTCCAAAATTTAAACTCCAAGAAGATTACGACATGGAGTCTGTGTTTCAGCGCTTGGGAATTGTGGATGTCTTCCAAGAGGACAAGGCTGACTTATCAGCGATGTCTCCGGAGAGAAACCTGTGTGTGTCCAAGTTTGTTCACAAGAGTGTGGTGGAAGTCAATGAGGAAGGCACAGAGGCTGCAGCAGCCTCTGCCGTCATAGAATTTTGCTGTGCCTCTTCTGTCCCAACATTCTGTGCTGATCACCCCTTCCTTTTCTTCATCAGGCACAACCAAACCAACAGCATCCTGTTCTGTGGCAGGTTCTCATCTCCATAAAGGCACATTTACTATGTCTGGGAAGTTCATACTTCAGTATCTCTACCATTCTTATAGCTCTGTCAGGATGGGCAAGAAGGGGGAAACCATGTTCCAAGATAAGGGCACTTTCTTCCTGTCAGCCTGATATGATGCCAGCATTCGGCTCTTCCTGTTCTGAATCTGTGCCCTTTGCCAAGTTATGTCTAATAATGCCACATACCCTCTGCTATGCCACTGATACCCATAACTTCTAGCCAATAATTTATAGCAAGTTAGAACTGTTTCACTGTGCGGGAATGCTATAACAGAGCTGGAGAGAAAGCACTGGTGCTAGGAAAGGTTGCTGCTCTTGCAGAGGACACAGGGACATTTCCCACCACAGACATAGCTGCTTACAACCTCTGGAAATTCCAGTTTCCATCCATGACTTGATGCCTTTCTTTGGCTTCTACTGGCTCAAGCATCCTGCATATGCACATATCCTCACTCAGAGTTACGCACAAACATGTAAAATTTTAAAAACAAATAAAAGTTTAATGAGAGTCTTAAATTTCAGTAATGGTTTGTTGCGGCCCGAGCTGCCTCACCCTTGGGGGCCAAAATGTCTCTCTATCGATGTTAGAACCCACACTGCCAAAAGTCTTGGGGGCTAAACTGTTAGAGCCCACACTGCCCCAAGCTGCTCCAGTCCTCGGGTCCGGGTTCAGCAAGAGGGAGAGTGAGGATGGACACGAAGAATGGAGACCAGACAGAGTGTGATTCAATCCCATTTATTCTTCAGTCTCTCTTCCTAGTCCAGGTCCCAAGTCTTGAGTTTCTAGTCCCTAGTTCCTAGTCCCTAGTGCCTCCAAGTTTCAAGTTTCCAGTTCCAAGTTCTAGTACCAAGTGTCTACTACCTAATGCCTAATGATCTGTTCTTCCTCTAAGTGCCAAGTGCCTAATACCTAATGCCTAGTGTCTAATTCCAAGTTCTTCCTCCAAGTGCCAAGTGCCTAATACTTAATAATCTAATGTCAAGTAATCTGTTGCCTTCTTCTGTCTGCTTCTCGCCTTTTATATGTCTCATTTCTAAGCCACACCTTTAAGTCATGCCCTTAAGTCACACTCTTAGGTCTTATCTCTAAATCTGATCTTTAAGTCATGCCCTTAAGTCACACACCTTTAAGTCTCACACACCCAAGGGAAGATCCTGGGCATATAAAACAAGATGTTATCAGAGTGTGCTCAGCTGTTGTAGGCTATTGTAATCAAGTCTCTTGTCAGGGTATATGGCTCAAGATGGCTGCAAGGATGATACCCGCCTTTTGTCGGCTCCCCACAATGGTTGGATAATAGCTGCCACTGTGGCTTTTCCAGTTTTAGTGCCATTATTTTCATGTACAGAGCCAACAATTTATAGGTAAATATCAGTTACATGCCATTATCTTATCTTCATCCCCTTTCAAACACATTGTGTAATCACCAAGCAGTGACTCTCTGTTCTTCCTCCCTTTGGACACATAACCACCAATCTTCTCTCTGTCTCTGTAGCTTTATCTATTTTGGACATTTTATATAGATTTCCACTTTACTTTCTTGATAATGTTCTTTGATGCACACAGATTGTTTTATTTTTTCAATGACATTCTCCTTATTTAATACTGTTCTGATCATTAGGTATCAATATCACAGATAAGAATCTCACTCCTAAAGTCAAGTACATAAATAATTGCCCCTATGTTTTCCTTTAAGGCTTTCAAATATATCTAGGTCACTGTTCCTGTTTGGATTCAATTCCATATATGGTATGGTGTAGGAGCCCAATATGATTTCTTTATTTATGAACATCCAGTTGTCTCAGTACTTGAAATAGCTTTGAATCAGTGGGTCAAGGTGGCTTGCTTGCCACTCCTAACAACTTGAGTTCTATTTCTGTAACTCACATGGTGGAAGAAGAAAACTGACTCTAACAAGTTGTCTTTTGACCTCACCATGAACACCATGCAGAAACAAACATTCCTGTAAATCAGATATAATTATACAGTAAGTTAATAATCAGAAAAAAAATACACAAATAAAAACCAATTTCTTATCAGTAACTTAATCTTGCTAGGGAAAGCCAGGAAGTAGAGTAATAGGGGTCCATGGGATCCTGGAAGTGATAAAGCTAACCCAGGATGTGCTCTTATATGTCAGCATGTGTCCTGGGTTCCAGAAGGTTCAATTCCAGGACATATTCCACTGATGTCATCACTGAAGTCCACAAAAAGACAGTGACTATGATCTCTGTAGCCATATTTGTAGCAGCAAATAATGGATCCAAGTATCAGTCTTACGCAGTAAGAAATCATGGTATACACTGAATATGGAATGGGAGTTAGAAAGTTGTACCAGATAGTTTTATATTAATGTGATACAAGGTAGAGTCACTGGAGAGGAAAGAGCCTCAATTGAGAAATGCCTCCACGTCCTCTAGAGCATTTTGTTAATTAGTGATTGATGTGAGAAGGCTAGGCCCACTGTATGGGAGACATCCCCTATGCAGGTGGTCTCTGTTTATAAGGAAGCAGGCTGAACAAGCCAGGAGGAGCAAGCCAGTATGCAACAGTTCTCTGTGGCCTCTGCATCAGCTCCTGCCTCCAAGTCCTTGCCCTGTTTGCATTCTTCTCCTGACTTCCTTCAATAATGAACAGTGATGTAAACATATAAGCCAAATAAACCCTTTCCTCCTCAACATGCTTTCTTCATAGTCCTTTATCATAGCAACAAAAACCCTAATTAGACAAAAGTCAAATATACTGTACTTCTAGTCTGGAAGATGGGTGATGCCAAGTTTTAAAAGGAGACAAAAATGAAGCATAGTTTCCATTAGTCTGTTTTTTACTTCTTTAATGAAATACTGAATTTTGGCAATACGCTCCTTATTATATAACCCCGGACCACCTGCCTAATAGTGGAACTGTCCACAGTATACTGGGCTTTCCATGGTCCGAACTCACAGGAAGAAGAGTCCTGAACAGTGAGTGTCAAGTGGTTGGATTAGGGATGAGAAATAAAGAAGATGAGAAATAAATAAGAGAAAAGCAATAGCTGTAACCATGAAGTCTTGCATATGCTGATGACTCATGCCTGATTTGCAGGGGGAAAAAAAAAACAAGCTAAGACCAGTAGAAACACAGTAGATCTCAGTAACAGCTGCTTAAAATGTGACAACCACAGTCTAAGGGGAAGAATTCCTACAACCTGACTCCTATAAGGCTCTGACTCCAACCTCTAACCAGCTTTGTCAAGTATGCTTCTGGGCTAGTACACAGAACTGAAATTTCCTTCCATCAGAGTCTCTGAGAACTCTTGAATTGAGTTGCCTAACCACACCTATTATCAAAAACTAATCTAGAACATACCCCCAGTGTTGCATATGGGCCAATACAACAGAGACCTTCTCAACTGAGGTTTCTCCCTTCTACTGTTAGTATAACAGAAGGCCTTGTTTTGTACCAAATTGATAAGAAATATAAGCAGGACACACATCAGAGAAATAATTCCACCAGGTCTGGCTTGGTGAGGTTTCTTTCAGAAACATGAAAGACTCAGACAACTGCTCTCTTGAAAAGCTCACTCAAGCCCCATGGCCACTTATTAATGTGGCATCACTGGAGCAGCTTGAGCAACTTGAGGACAGGTCCACTGAAGTGTCCTTTCCCTCAGTCATTTCTCACTGTCATACAACCTTAATGAGGGATTCTTGAGCCTTGGAACTTCCTTATGAGTACTTTTACCTTCCCTTATGCTATCCTCTGCTCACCCCACCCATCCAAGAAGGAATTTTTCAAACTGAAAGAGATACTAAGGGAGGAAATAGCATAGCTGTCTGAATATCTCACATACATATATATGATAATAGCGAAAACTTCTAAGAGTAGGGTTGGCAAACAGCTTTCCTCAGAGCTTCTGTAGTGCTAAAATGCACTGGCTGTACTCACCCTTCCACCATGAATGAGGAAGAGAGATAGGATGGCTTCCCCACTCATCATGCACCTTCCAGAGTAATATGGATCAGATTTGATAGAGGTAGACCTCGAGAGGACTAGATTCCAAAGAATCAAACAAAATATTATCTTGATGATGCTAAAATACTGTTTTGAGATTTGTATATTACAGATTATACAGCCTTGGTGAATCTCCTCATCAGACATGCTAAACTGACTTGCTTTAACCCCTGATGTCCTGGACTTTCAGCCAAATTCAGCCAAGATACAGACACCAGTGACTATTTTTCCTACCCTTCTCCCCGCCCCTCTTCAAAGTATCTTAGTGCCCATATTCAGCTTGAAGAAGTTGTGAAGAGTCGGCGTCCCAGTTCCCTGGGTTTTGAGACTGGAGGGGGTTATATTAGGTTGTCTTTCTAGGAAATGTAGAAATGATCTTAATTAGAATAGGGAGGAATATCTAGATTTGATTGCATAGTTGTAATCTCATTTGGTAGAAATATTTTTTAATTGTTACTAAGTTGAAGTCATAATTTCTTATTTTGGTATAGAATTTATTTTGATGCAAAATAAAAAGTATCATTGGTATAAATTTCTTCTGTTGATACAAAACTTTGTGAGTACAAGGCTTAGACCTAATACTTAAATTCTTAAATGTTATTCTAAGCTGATCTGAGATGTATAGCCTGTAAGTTAAGGGCCAAATGCAAATTCATAGCTTTGAGTATATTGTTAGGGTGTTCTCTAGATTTTAATTAGAAATAGCTGAGATTAGTTAATGGACAACAGTCCAGATTACTTTACATAGATAGTTGGTTTTCAAAAATGTCAGAAGTCTACAGAATATGATGTTATGGACATTTCTTTATTAAGAATCATTTGACTAGAGACCTGTCTGCTCCTGACAGCTTCCCTTTCTTCGATTCAAAGAAAAAAAAATGAGCATCAGTGGAGTTTCTCCAGTTGTGGCGAGACAGCTTAGGCAAGAATTGCCTCATTTCATCTACAGAAAAATACTGTCCAGAAAAAGGTCACACTATACAGAATAGTCAATCTCTGCCAAGACAGGGTATTCATCCTGTAAAATTCTGCATTACAAAGGTCTGTTAGATGATCCTGGGCCGGAAGGCTAGACTGGATTCTCCAACTTTTTGAAGTATAAGGGACTGTCCAGGTGATCAGTGGTCTCTATAAATTGGCTAAGTTTTGTGCTTCCCATATTTTTAGTTAATTCAGTCATTCTTGGATTTCTGATGGTGTTGAAAACTTATAGTCTTATAGCCAACCTAGGCTATTTACTTTGAGAGAACAGATTTGAGAGGATGGTTTTTATATGGCATTCAATCTAAAGTCAGGACAAAAGCCAGGTGCAGAACAATATTTTTTTTTAAGTTAGGATAGATGACAATTACAAAATGGTAATAGCTGTGCTCAATTTACATTTTGAAGGAAATATTTTTCTTTTTCTTTTTTCTTTATTTTTATTCTAACAGAAAGGGTGAAATGTGGCAGAAATTTCCCTGTCCAATCTATTTTCAGTGGGAGGCCTGTGACTTGATGGGAGAAAAGGGAGGCGGAGCTCAGGGGGCAGAGAGGGAGATGCAGGAAGAAATGAAAAAGGCAAAATGGAGGCAGACTTGAACCCTCGTGGCTTTAGAAGTCTCAGGTAGTTATGCATATCAAAAGGTTAGGATAATTGGCATAACTTGTCTAAATTGTGTGGGCATCTTGTGTGTTGAGATTTTATACATACATACATACATATATATATATATATCCATTGGTTAGCCACTGGTTAACTATCAGCATTAAGAGTTTTGATTTCCAGGCCTTCTGCCAAGAGCGGGATCACGGTCCAGACCACGAGTACCTCAGGTGGAATCATGTAGGTCAGCTACAGTCTGTCTCTGGATCCTTAACTTGAGTGGGGTTTGAGTGCGCCATACTGTCCAATTGGGTCATGATCCCTTTGGAGCTGGTTTCACATGAGAGGCATGGATTCAACCCGATATTCCACCAACCTTTACAGCAGTGGGAGTGGTCAGCAACACCAGAAACGGTCTCTTCCAGTGCGGTTTCAGAGTTTGAGCTTGGTGCCACTGGACGTAGACCACATCTCCGATCTGGAACCTATGAGGTGTTTCCGGGGTCCCAGGTTCATAGGCGTGGGCCAATAGGGTCCACACTTCTTTCTGCACAGCCTGAAGTCCTTTTAACCTAGTACACAAGTCACTGTTACTATGACAAGTGAGTCCAGTCGCCTCTCCCAAGGTGGTCAGAGGAGCGAGTGCCCCATACAGAATCTCAAAAGGAGTTTGGTTAAACCTTGAAGGGGTGTTTCTAACCCTAAAAAGAGCCAGAGGAAGGAGCACCACCCAGTCTGTACCGCCAATCTCCATGGACAATTTAGTCAAGGTCTCCTTTAAATTTCTATTCATTCATTCAATTTCCAATTGAACAGTAAAATAGTAACCATGCTTATAGCCTAAGCATGCATGGTCATTCTCCTTTTCCAGATATAAATATGCAAATGTCTAGGAATCTTATAAGAAAACCCATTTATAATCCAAGAGATGCCTTAGCAGCCTTCTATCCCATGCTTTATTATTCCTAATTATAATACCTATGCAAGGTACCCATGAAGTCACATTTATTAAAAAAAAAAAATCAAGGAAGAGAGTTTAAGCAAAGAGACTAACTGCTGTAGCCCTCTGGGATAGAAGCCCAAAGCACTAAAAATATGGAAAATTTTGACTCCAAAAAATTCTCTAGGTGTGAGAAGAGTGAGGACACATGCCATCAAACAGGAAGTGCACTGAGGATGATCACAATAACTTACTTAAGGGAGATGAAGTCCATGGAGAAGAGTTTTGCTCTGGGATCTGTGCTCTGTGGAGTGAGCACTGTTTTACAGGGCAGGCCCATATTGAAACAGACTACACTGAGAAAATAAAATTGGTGGGCAGGAGGTGGAAAAAAAGAGATCTTCTCAGCCAAAAAGAGAAAGTAACATGGCCGGATTTTGGAAGACGTAGAGGAGCATGGCAGGGAAGTCTCTGGAGGAAGTTTGGGTGAGGAAGGAGAAGCAGAATAGAAAGGAGACACTGTCTCAGAAGATCCAAGGGCAAAGAGGAAGATAACAGTGGGCCAGCTGCGTCATTGATGTGGGACCAAAATAAAAAGTGGCCCCAAGAATATGAGTTAAGACAGAAGATGGCCAGACTGTTCAAAGCAGAGGCAATAAAAGAAACATAAAGAAACAGGAGGTAGAAATCCCCTTCTGCTGGAGGAGGACAGATGGGGACAGAGGAAGCAGATTTTGCAGGTAAAGGAAGCCAAACCTTTCCTCAAGCAAGATGAGCAAGAAAGCCACAGGCTAAAGGTCCTGCAGCTGGTCTCACTCCCTGTTGAGTCAGGGATAAGAGGACAAGTGGTGTGAGCAGCCTTTTATGGAAATGTGGAACTGGGCAGAGAAGATGAGCACCCTGGAGAAATCCAAAGTGCACCCCAGCAAGCTTCAGGGAGGAAGAGATTGGTGAAAAGCTGCTCATCCATAAATCATAATGAGAGCACGTGGCGTGAAAAGCTTCATCTAAACTGAGTGCACCTCAGACAGTTTGAAATTGACTGAGCTTTCAGGCTCAGGCAACCCACAAATTGATATTCTCCAGGAGAACTAGGTGAGTGATCCTGTAGATGGGGTGAGCCTCTCCTGTGTCTGAGCAGTCTGCCTAACGTTCCTGTCTCCCAGCGATACTTCCTGTGTTGAAGTTCTGCTTATGCGTTTGGTCTCATATATTTTCATTTTAGAAGCAATGAGTTACCATCTTTGAAACTAAGACTAGTCCAAGAAAACAAATACAACCTAAACCACAATCACCTGGACATGGATACCTGTTAGAATAAAAGATGTCTCCTAGGCCATTCTCACATCCTCATCTAGGCTTTTGCCACCTCAGAGTTAATAACAAAAAGCTCCCTGAGCTATTACCGGAAAAAAAAAAGAATAAAAGATGTCTCAGAAGCAACTTAAGAGAGGACAGCCATGTCTTCCTACCCTTGGCTGCTTGGAATCTCTGCTCATCAGGAAACCACATAAAAGCTAATAAGACAGTGAGACCCTCATTCTGGCTGACCATGTGAATACTCATTGCCCTTGTATGACAGTGGAGGTTACTGTGAGTAGAAGTGCCCATGTGGCCTTGGGTAAGACCTCAGCTCTGAATCTGAAAGTCTCTAATTCCGCTTTGCCAGGTGGAAAACGATCTCACTTTTGAAAAGTTAACAGCCTGGACCAACGCAGACTTTATGTGGGTCACTAGAGCCAAGGTTTCCCTTCCAAAATTTAAACTGCAAGAGGATTATGACATGGAGTCTGTGCTTCAGTCCCTGGAAATGGTGGATGTCTTCTAAGAGGACAAGGCTGACTTATCAGCGGTGTCTCCAGAAAGAAACCTGTGTGTGTCCAAGTTTGTTCACAAGACTGTAGTGGAGGTCAATGAGGAAGGCACAGAGGCTGCAGCAGGCTCCACTGCCGAAATCATTCCCCTTTCCTCTGGTGGAACATGTTTCTGTGCTGACCACCCCTTCCTTTTCTCCATCAGGTACAACCAAAGCGACAGCATCCTGTTCTGTGACAGGCTCTCATCTGCTTAAAGACACATTAATTATGTGGGGAAAGTTCACACTTCAGTATCACCTCTCCTACAGCTCTGTAAGGATGAGCAAATAGGGGAAACCATGTTCTAAGATGAGGGCACTTTCTTTCTCTCAGACTGATATTATGATGCCTGCATTCAGCTTGCCCAGTTATACCTAATGATGCTTTAGACCCTCTGTTATGCCACTTACACCCATAACTTATAGCCAATCATGTAGAACCAGTGCGAAGTGATTTCACTGTGCAAGATTGCTATAACAGGCTGGAGAGAAGGCTCAGAAGTAGAAAACCTTGCTACACTTGCAGAGGACCATGGGACATTTCTCACCACTCAACTGACTGCTCACAAGCCCTGAAATTTCAATTTCCATCCATGACTTGATGCTTTTTTTTCTTTTTTTTTTTTTGGCTTCTACTGGCTCTTGCATTCACGTGTGCACTTATCCCCACTGAGGATTTTATAGAGCAGTAAATTTAAATTTACATACAAATAAATTTTTTAAAAAAAATAAAGGAATTTTAAAGAGTGCCATGAGTTTTACTAATGGTTGAATGATATTGACTATGTGGCTTTTTTGGGGTTTATTGCCATTAATCTTGTAACAAAATAAAAAATTTATGTAAGTGTCAGTGACATGCCATGATCTTACCTTCATCACCTTTCAAACTCACTGTGTAACCATCAAGCAGTGACTCTCTGTGGAAACTTGAAAGGTATCCTGGTTCCTGGTTGAGCTAAGGCTAGAAAGTCTGAAGACCCTGAAGGGATGGTAGGAGCTTTGTCTGCTCATGAGCACCAGGCTCCTCTCACTAGCTGTGGCCCCCATAGATTTGTGGCCATCAGTCAAGTAAGGGCAACAAGCCCCTCCACTTGTAGAAGACATGACCTGTGGTCCCGTAGGCTCAAGAAAGATCTCCATTTTAATGAGGTACCTAAAGGCCTGGGAGGGCTTAGCCGATAAACTTTCCTTCCCAGACATTCCTCCCTGCAAAATGTATTTACTCTCAGGCCCACATTGAGAAATGGGCTATTTTTTTTTACAAATACACTTTCCACCATGACAATAAATGTCTTAAAACAATGGGCTGCCTCTTTTCATCAGGATCTGCTGTGGGGAGCCATGGAGAAGGCCTTCACCTATCGAGTTGCCTTCTAATTTCCTGTAGATGGCCTCTCTGTGCTCCCAGCCATGGCTACCACCAAGCCCAAGCTCAAGCCAACAATCACCAAGGGAGCAGCCAGAGCCCCTCTTTCCCCTTGGCCCTGGGTCAGATCCAGCCCCCACTCTGTTCTCAGTTCTTTCATAGCTTTCAGCAGCACTTGGATGTCCAAGAGTTTTAGAACCAGATGGACCAGCCTTGTCTCAGGTCCGGGAACTCTGCACCAGCTCCAGGTCTTCAGTGTCTCAGACTGCTTCCTCATTCCCAGAGCCATGTCCTGGGTCTTCCCTACAGTCCAACACCTGCCTAGCTACAGAGTAGGGTAAGTGAGGTCAACTTCCTGTGTCCTGCCTTACCAAGCCGTTGAGCCCTGTAGCAGAGCAGATGCAAGACTCCATAATCCTACAGTTCTCCATTCTTTTTCCCTCTGACTTTATAACCACCAATCTCTCTGTCTCTGTAGCTTTATCTATTTTGGACATTTTATACAGATTTCCGCTTTACTTTCTTGATAATGTTCTTTGATGCACACAGGTTGCTTTTTTTCAATGACATTTTCCTTATTTGATACTATTCTGATCATGAGATATCAATGCCACAGCTAAGAATCTCACTCCTAAAGTCAAGTACAAAAATAACTGCCCCTGTGTTTTCCTCCAAGGCTTTCATGGATTATAGTTTATATATCTAGGTTACTGTTTCAGTTTGAATTAAATTTCACACATGGTATGGTGTAGAAGCCCAGTGTGATTTCTTTATTTATGAACATTCAGTTGTCTTAGTACTTGTAATTGCTTTGAATCATGAGATAATGACCAATGAATAGAATGAATAGAAAAAAATGCTTCAGATAGTGGGGTAGGATAGAAGTTACTCAATATATATATTGAACATTATCACAAGAGGAAAAGAAAAATATCAGAAATAATCAGGAAATGAAGAAGGAAACATTAAAAATTCTGTAATCAAGGCCCTCAGAGATGACCTAGTGGGTAAATGTGCTTGCTGCCATGCCTGATAACTTGAGTTCTACTTTTGTAACTCAAATGGTGGAAGAAGAAAACTGACTCTAACAAGTTGTCTCTGACCTCACCTTATGCACAATGGAATGCACATGCACAAATAAATGAAAAATTCCCATAAATCAGATTAAATGATTCACTCAGTTAATAATCAGAAAAAAATTTATTTATTTCCTAACAGGAAGTTAATCTTGCTAGGGAAAGACAGGAAGTAAAGTAATAGGGGCTCAAGAGATCCTGAAAGTGATAAAACTAAGCCAGGATGTGCTCTTATACGTCAGCATGTGTCCTGGATTCTGTGGATCTGCTTCTTCTCTGCCTCTGGGTTTGACCTCTTGGGAAGGCAGAAGGCCAGAAGTCTGACTGAGCTTATCTCAAGCTGCCTGTGTTTCCACCTGGACAGGATGTAGTAAAACCAGAGGTGGTTTGAGGTCCCCAGGCCTGCAATGAGGCCGGGACTGAGGAGTTCTCTGACTCTTGGACAACCAGGCACCTCTGGGCATCTCAGAAGAGCAGAGAAAGGAGTCTGGGACAGAGTCTAGTATGGGGACAGGACAAGGGTAGGGAGAAAGGAAGCTCTGGCTTGTTCAAGTTGTGATTGTCCTCAGCTTGGCAGAGACAGGCTTGGTGGTGGTTGTGGCTGGGAGCACAGAGAAGCCTTTTATGTGAGAACTAAGCTGCGGTAAATGCCTTCTTCATGGCTCCCCAAAGTGGATTTTGATGAAAGAGACAGTCCATTGTTTTAAACAGTTTATTAGTTGTTCACGGTGGAAAATAGGTGCATAACCCCTTTCTCAGGGTCTGATCCAAGATTAAATACCTTTTGCAGGGAGGAAGGTCTGGGAAAGGAAGCTTATTGGTTAAGCCCTCAAGGCCTCTAGTACCTCATTAGCATGGAGAACTCTGTTTTGGGCCTAGGTGATCATAGGACATGTTTCTTTAGGCAAGGAGTGTGGCACACGTTCCAGACCAGGAGTCTGGTAGGGAGCTGGGAATCACCTAAGTCTCAGGTGTGTGCCCACAAGTCTCTGGGTCTCAACCTGCTCTACCTTACCAAGCTTCCTGACATAGTTTTGTCATCTAACAGGTTCCAGAAGATTCAATTCCAGGACATATCCTAGTGATGTCACCACGCAAATCCACAAAAGAATAGTGACTTGGATGATCTCTGTAGCCACATTTATAGCAGCAAATAATGGATCCAGGTGTCAACCTCACACAGTAAATAAAGAAATTATGTTGTACACTGAATACTGAACTGAGAGTTAATAAGTTGTACTAGACAGTTTCATATCAACTTGATACAGGGTAAAGTCACTGAATGGGAAAGAACCTCAAATGAGAAATGTCTCCATAACCTAGAAAGCATTTTCTTAATTAGTGGTTGATGTGAGAAACCCAAGCCCATTGTGGGTGGAACAACCACAATTATGTTTATAAGGAAGCAGGCTGAACAAGCCTGGAGGAGCAAGCCAGGAAGCAGCACTTCTCTGTGGCCTCTGCATCAGCTCCTGCCTCCAGGTCCCTGCCATGTTTGAGTTCCTGTCCTGACTTCCTTTGGTGATAAACAATGATATAGATCTATAAGCCAAATATACCCTTTCCTCTTCGACATGCTTTGTTCATGTCGCTTTACCACAGGAGTAGAAACCCTAACTAGACAAAAGTCAAATGAAATGTGCTTCCAGTCTGGTAGACAGATGGTGCCTCAGTTTAAAAAGAGGCAGAATGAAGCATACTTTCTATTAGCCTGGTTCCTACTACTGTAATGAAATACTGAATCTTGGCAATATCCTGCTTATTGTAAAACCTGGGATGACCTGCCTAAGAGTGTCACTGTTCACAGAATCGAGGCTGTCTCATGATCTCAACCCCCACAAAAAACAGTCCTGAACAGTGAGTGTCAAGTGATGATAATAAAGAGAGGGAATGAAGCAGATTCAAGCAATAGCGGGAAACATGAGGTCTTGTATATGCTGAAACCTAATGCCCTTAACTTATACTGAGAACAGTGTATGTGTATGTGTATGTGTATGTGTGTATCTACGTGTGTGTTTATGTGTGTGTATGTATCTCTGTGTGTTTATGTATATATGTATATCACTTTCAGGCAGAAAAACAGCCAAGGTCAACAAAAGTCTACATCATAACTCACACAAGGCCCTGGCTCCAGCCCTAGACCAGCTTTGTCAAGTATGCTCCTGAGCTAGTACACAGAACTGAAATTTCCTTCCATCAGAGTCTCTGAGAACTCTTGAATTGAGTTGCCTAACCACACCTATTATCAAAAACTAATCTAGAACATATCCCCCAGTGTTGCATATGGGCCAATATAACAGAGACCTTCTCAACTGAGGTTCCTCCCTTCTACTGTTAGTATAACAGAAGGCCTTGTTTTGTATCAAATTGATAAGAAATATAAGCAGGACACACATCAGAGAAATAATTCCACCAGGTCTGGCTTGGTGAGGTTTCTTTCAGAAACATGAAAGACTCAGACAACTGCTCTCTTGAAAAGCTCACTCAAGCCCCATGGCCACTCATTAATGTGGCGTCACTGGAGCAGCTTGAGCAACTCGAGGACAGGTCCACTGAAGTGTCCTTTCCCTCAGTCATTTCTCACTGTCATACAACCTTAATGAGGGATTCTTGAGCCTCAGAACTTCCTTATGAGTACTTTTACCTTCCCTTATGCTATCCTCTGCTCACCCCACCCATCCAAGAAGGAATTTTTCAAACTGAAAGAGATACTAAGGTAGGAAATAGCATAGCTGTCTGAATATCTCACATACATATATATGATAATAGCGAAAACTTCTGAGAGCAGGGTTAGCAAGCAGCTTTCCTCAGAGCTTCTGTAGTGCTAAAATGCACTGGCTGTACTCACCCTTCCACCACGAATGAGGAAGAGAAATAGGATGGCTTCCCCAGTCATCATGCATCTTCCAGAGTAATATAGATCACCTTCCACCATGAATGAGGAAGAGAGATAGGATGGCTTCTCCACACAGCATGCAAAGTCCTTCTTACTTCAACTTTGGGAAACACGGTCCTCACCATGTACCATGAATATGCCTTGGGTGGTTAGTGTTGAATGAGATTGTTCTGTAAAGTGTGTATCTCCAGGACAGATGGATCTGCATGCCTCACTTAAAATAGTATTCCAGTTGTCTTAGGTATGGGGAAACCCTGCAGTGGGAAGCCATGCTATGGGAGTGTCTTTGTACATACAGAGGCTGCATCAGGAAATGTCTGGAGCGCTGAGGCAGGTCAGGGTAATAGTGTGGCTGCAAGTGTGTAGGGCTAAACACAGTGATTTGGAGCTAACCAACCTCTTCCTGCCTCTTTGACATCAGATGGCCTCAGGGAGCTTTCAGTTGAACTGCTGTCCCCCTTGGCATGTATACCTTTGAGTTTACCTCATGTCCAGCTCTGTCCATCACTTTCCTGTAGAGTCTCTGGTTGACAGTCTGCTTATCAGCTGTCTCCTTTCCCTTGTCTTACTCTGTTTCCTGTTAGTATTACAGAGTCCCACAGACTGGGTAACTTATAAATAACAGGAATTTCCCTTCATGATCCTGGAGGGTGGGAAGTCCAAGAGCATGGCACCAACTTCTGGTGGTGTCTTTTTATTGCTTCACCAAGGGACAGAGGGCAGCATCTGGAAGAGAGTAGACTAGACCTGTGAAATTGGATCCCCATCATTGTCTTTTTCTTCTTATAAAGCCATGGGTGACCCAACTCTTTGATCTCATCTAATCTTAGTCACCTCTCAGAGGCCTCATCTCCAAATAAATCAATATATTCATTTGGGTTTAAGTTTTTGGCATATGAAATCAGGAATACAAACTACGTTGCATCAAATTCCATGAGAAAGTGAGCCTGGGCAGCAGTAAGCCTATGGTTCTTATCAGAGTGTCACATTTGGAGCACAGCTGGCTACCCATAAACACCACATGTCACTCCGTCTGACACTAGCCTCTGTCTCTTTCTAGCTTTATCACATGGCTTTGCTCTGAATGTTCCAAAGTGAGGTCACCTCTCTGTAAAATTATGAAGGATCCAGTGGAACTAAGGAGAAAATTTTGCCCAGTGAGCACTCCCCCATGTTTGGGAACTGAAGGGAAAACCTCATAGTGCTTTGGGATCTTTTTCAGATGAGTGCTTTTCCTAAAGAGAGGTGAGGACATCATTGGGACTCCCTAGCACTTCTAATGGACTTCAGCAAGGCAGGGGCTGAGATCTTGGCTAATGTGACATTTAGAGAGAAAGAGTTTAGTTCTCACCACTGGTAACTTGTATGGGAAAAGTCCTTTTATTGTTATTGATGGTGAATTTGTTTTTGTTTGTTGATTTTTACAACATTCAGTTACTTTTTAATTTAATTTTTTATTTTTTGAGATATTCATACATGAATACTGAGTTTACATCATTTCTACTCCGAAATTAATTCTTGATTCCATGAAGACATTCACCAGTTGAAGTCAGAAGATAGCTCCTTAAAAAACAGTCCTTAAGAAACTGTCCAAACTTGTAATGTCTGCCTCATAAAACTTAGGAGGCTTTCTATAAACTCCTCTCTGGTTTGATAATTTGATAGTATGATTCACAGAACCGTATCAGTGTTAAGTGCACTATTCCCAACTTGTTATAACAAATACAGCTTTAGCCCGTGGCTCCGTGTATACTGAATCCATGCATATTGCTCATAGCAGCCATGGAGCTTTCTCTAAAATAGATCATATATTGGGACCTAAAATGAGTTTTAACAAAGAAAAGAAAATTGAAATAAGGCTTCGTAGCTTATGTGCTCTCAGTGGAAAAACCTTACAAATCAACAGCAACAAAAACTACAGAACATAAACAAATTCACGGAGGTTAAACAACGTGCTACTGAATGGTGAATGAGTCAGCAAAGAGATAAAGAACAAGATAATTAAGAATTAACAGACTAACCCTGGTGGGTACAATAGTAGTAACCCTAGGAGGGAAGTTCCTGGTTAGAAGCACAAATATTTAAAAAATCAGAGAGATTCCAATATAATACAGTGATGTGTGGTAAAACTTTGTAAAAACAAGGAAAGCAAAACCCCAAAATTAGTGCATAGAAAGAAACAGATCAAGGTACAATTTGACATATAAACAAAACAATAAAAACCAGAAAGAAATCATAAAACCAAGAGTTGATTCTTTGAAAAGACAAATTAAACCAACGAATCCTTAGCCAAAATAACCAAAAGAAAAGATCCAACTAAGAAAGTTAAAGATGAGAAGGGTCCCTTCCAACAGTATTAATGAAACTAAAAAATCATGAGAACATATTTTGAAAACATATTTCACTAAATTGAAAAATGAAAAAAAAAATCAATGATTTTCTAAACACATACAATCTAACAAAATTAAGTCGAAATTACATAAATAATTCAAACACATCGTTATAAATGATAACGTTTTAAAAATACCTTACTAAAAAGGTTAATTTCTGTGTTTTTCAGAATTTTGAGCATAAATGGCCAACATTCTTTAAATTATTACATAAAATAAGACCGGAAGGAACTCTACCAAAAACTTTCACAAAGCTAGAATTATCTTGATGTCAAAATGTGACACAGGTGTAAAAGCACCCACACAGAGAAAATCATAGACCGATTTCCCTGAACATAGGTGAAAAAGACAAAAAGCAAATAAACAAACAAAAAAACCTCAGCAAAAGCTTGCAAACTGAATTCAAAAAAATAACAAGGAGTTAGTTTATCATGACTAAGCAGGCTTGTTCCAAAGATTTGGGAGTGCTGTTCTGGTTAGTTTATGTCAACTTTATACAAGCTAGCAACATCTGGGAATTTCAGCTAAGGAATTTCTCCCATCAGATAGGCCTGTGAGCTTGTCTGCAGGACATTTTCTTGATTAAGGATTAATGTAGAAGGCCCAGAGCACTATGAGACACGATACCCCTGAACAAATTGTCCAGGATTGTATAAGGAAACAAGCTTAGTCAGCCATGGGGACCAAGCCAGTAAGCAACACTCCTCATAGTCCCTGTCTTGGTTTCTGCCTCCAGGTTCCTGTCTTGAGCTCCAGCTCTGGCTTCCCTTGGTGGTGGCCTGTACCCTGTGAACTGAAATAAACCCTCTCCTCTGCGTATTGCTTTTGGTGAGTGCTTTATCACTGCAATAGAAATCAAACTAGGACAGATGGCTCAATATATTTACGTGTCTTAAATCAATAATAACACATGTTATAAATGGACTCATGATTATATGGTCATCTTGACAAATGTAAAAAGGACTTTTTGACAAAAACCTACATTCATGTATGATAAAAGTCCTGAAGAATCACAAAATAAAATAAACATCAGAACATAATAAAAACTAAACCTGAAGAACATATATAATATTATGATAATTGTGGGTAAAACAAAGCACAAAACCCAGAAATATGACAAAGGTGTTTCAAGTGTAGTTGAAAATACTTCTAAAGCATAGAAGTCAACAAAACAGAAAGGATACAAACAGGAAAGAAAGAAATCAATTATTATTATTTGCAGAAGATATGATTCTGTTTCAGAGAGAGATCTTAAACACTCTACCAGAATATTATTTTTTTAGATTTATTTATTTGTTTTTAGGTGTATTAGTGTTTTACCTGCATGTATGTCATTGTACTACATGCATACCTGATGCCTGCAGAAACCAAAAGAGAGTGTTAGATGCCCAGGGACTGCAGTTATAGACAGACAGGTGTCTGTCATACTGCCTTGTGTGTGATGGAAATCAAAGCTGGGTCTTCTAGAAGAGCATCTGGTATTCTTAACCACTGAGAAATCTCCTCACCCCCAGAAAATCCTTAGAGCTGGTAAAAACATTCAACAATTTGACAAAATAAAAATTTAACAGAGAAAAAATAAGCAGCGTTCTTATGTGCCAATAACAAACATGCTGATGGAAAAAAGACAGGCAAACCATCCTGTTCAAAATTGCCTACAAAAATTCCTTGGAATAAACCTAACCAGACAAGAATGACCTCTCCAATGAGAACCTTACAACAATCAAGAGAGAAACTGAAGAAAACACTAGAAGATCAGTGAACCTCCTCTCCCAGGCTCATGGCTTAGAAGCATCAATAGTGTGAAATGGCCATCCTTAGTAAATGAACCATACAGAGGTACTGCAATCTTCATCAAAATACCAATGCCATTTGACATAGAAATGTAAAAGAAATTAAGTTATTTGGAAGCACAAGCCCCCATATAACCAGTATAACCCTGAGTAAATGCAGTAATTCTTTCACCATTCCTAATTTCAAGTTATACTACAAAGGAGAAAATGGTATTTCCCTCAGAAAGGTAGACACACTAATAAAATAAAACGTAAGCCCATACAGCTACTGGTTTTCGACAAAAATGCCCCAAACATACATTAGAGGAAGATAGTACTGGGAACACGTGTCATCTTCTTTGGCTTTACATAAAAATCAATTCTAAATGGAACAAAGGCCTTAGTGTTCTACTTTTTAAAACTGCTGGAGAAGAAAGTGAATAGATTGCCTTCAGAATGGGAAGCAGAACATCAATACCCAGAATAACAAAGAACTCAAAAGCTAAATAAGAAAACATTTTTTAAAACATTCACTAAAGAGCTGAACACAATTTTTTAAAAAAGTAAGAACAGCCAGTGAATACTTGTGAAGATTTGGAACATACTTAGTCTTGCAGGAGATACAACTCAAACTATTTTGAGGTTCTGGTTCTTATCAGAATGACTGTTATCAACAAAACAAATGCAGACACAAGAGCTTGCCCCAGCTGTGCTGGCCAGGGCAGCTGGGTGAAATATACCCAATCATCTGCTGTTGGCAACAACACAATGTGCAAATGTGTGCTTGAGAGATGGGAAATATGGAGTAAGCAGTGGAGAGGTGGAACAGAACGTAAAGCTGTGGTGTTTGTACACTGTGGAGATAGGTGGAATTGGAGACTGAACAATGGTAAAGTATATATAATAAGGCCATGGTGAGGTAGGTACTAGCTGGAGCTGCCACCAAGGACCATGTTTGGGTCCATAGTCCTATTGCATCTAGAGTCTGTGTCAATGTCTGTGTCCTGAGTTACTACCAAAAGCCAAGAAGATGTCCATTGTCTTGGCTGCAACTGGAGACCTTGTAGATGTCTAAGAGCTGGGTTGCCATGAGGGGACATGCTGATCTCAGCGACCCATGCTGCCACCTTAGTCCATGGGGACATCCAAATCTGTGCTGCTGCTGGGGGCAATGTCTCTGTCCATGGTCCTAAGACAGCTGGGCATTGCACTGATGTCTCAGGTCTCTGTTTCCAGTAAGTGCCTTGCAGAAGCAGCACTGTAGTGAGCTGGCCCCACCCTTTGCCAGCCCCCACACTTAGGAGACCTGGCCATGCCCCTCATCTGGGCAACATAGTTGAGCTGACTCCAAGGGCAAGGGAGGAGGTGAGTCAGTCCAGAGGGCATGAAAAAGAGAGAACTGGTCCCACCCCTAGTCTGCTGTGGCATGGCTTTGGTGAAGAAGACATGTGCTTGCCCCTCACTCCTTGCATTTATAACAAGCAGGAGAGCTTCCTTTTTGTGACAGCAGGTGAGTATTCTGAGTCAATTTTATATTTTTAGTGAGTTGAACTTCTGATTTCTCCCTGTCATCTGTTTGCTTCTTTTGAGAAGAGCTCTTAGGCACAAGGGGCTTGTGCCTTGACTTGACAAGGGGCTCAGGTTCTTGTCTTAACATAGGAGATTTGCTTAGCACTGTGCCTGTGTACCCCTATGGGAAAAATAGCCTTTCTCATGAATATTAGGTGTGGTCTGCTTTTAAACAGAAACAGTAAACCACTAAGCATATTACAAGTTTAGGGAGTATATTTAAACATTCATGAATTGGGTCTAAGCCTTAATTAGAGAGCCTATTGGAAGTATAGAGAGTATTTGTAGAATCCAGAGGCTAGAGTGGAAAGTATGTGCTATGGGTAAGAATAGAAAGTTCTCCTTAAAACTTAGTAGCTAATAAAATTTCAGGTTGCTGCTTTTGGAAGGTTCTAAGTTCTTGGTCTTGGTCCTTATTACCTTTACTTGAATGGCCTGAGTCCAGAAACCCATACTAGGGGCTGCAAGGTAATGACAACAGGACATAGAGATAGACAGATGTTCAGAAAAGCTGGTGTCCAGTGGGGTGTGGAGCTATACCTATGACTGTGGCAACCCAGAGTCCCAGTATGTTTATTATGTACAGCAAATGGGGAGAATGGCTAGTGTAGATAGGAGGTGTCTATAGGCAAGCAGTCTCTTACTGCAATTAGCCAGGATGAGGAAGCAGCAACTGCTAGTTTTTGAGACAGTGTTATTATGCTTGTACTCAGGTCCCCGAGGAAGGCTCTGCCATCCCTCTGAATCTCATCCAGGTAAGGCTTTGTCACTAGTGTGGGGCTGAGGCCTTGGAGTCCTCTATACATGGCCACACCCATGCCAGTAATACACATTCATTCAGAAATTCACTCACTCAAGACTTCCTCCAATTCCCCACACCTAACAGAGCAGATGAAAGATCTAGATGGAGTCTGTCTCAGTAATTGAAGATAGCAAGCCAAATCTAAGCCAGCATCTTACCTTCAGACAAATCAGAGACAAAGGTAAAAGCCAAACTATCTAATCCTACAGATCCTTCTGCTTTGATTCTAACAAAAGTAAGTCGGCTTTCTGTCCTGGGAAGAATCCCTGAAGGAACAACAATTACAACACCAACAGTAACCACAGCAACAACAACAACAATAACAACAACAAAACTAAAACATTAACAACGATAAAAATTAACAACAACATCAAGAGCAACAACAACATAGCGGCAACAGCAGCAACAACAACACTGTACTTGTAGACCAGCTCACTGTGGCTCATAGTTTCAGATGTTTGTACCCACAGTTGATTGTTTCAGTTGTTTTGGGGCCTGTGGTGTGGGAGAGCATCATGACAGTTGTGTGTAAGGTGTAGAAAGCTGTTACCCCTCTCCCTGACTGGCCAGGAAGCTTAAGGAGAGGAAGAGGCTCAGGGATCCAGCAATCCTTTCAGGTTATGCCACCCCTCACCAGCAATGACCCAGCTTTCTCCAAATACCGTTTGCTTTAAAGGTTCTGTCAATTTTCAGTTATGCCACAGGCTGGTGACTAAACCTTTACTACATGGTACTTTGAGGGAGAATCTGGGTACAAACCATAGCACAGGGATTAGTCAGCCAGTTAATTTTCTATCTCCCAGTTCCTGGCTTATCATAAAAATAACTTTGAAATGAGTAATATCATCTTAGTTCTATGTTTCTCCTTTCTTTAGTTTGATCTCTGTCTTTGAGCTTTTCCTCCTCTGCCCAGCTTGCCAGAATCCAAGTGACCTCTCTACCAATGATGTCAATACTCTTGGAAATGAGGAACAATGGAAAACAGAGGTATTTAGAACATGCCATTCTTCAAAGAGTATGCTATCTATTTCAAAAGGAAAACACGTCTGTCTTAAGTACAAGCCAGAACACAGTAAGGCAGCAGGCATGCAGAACACTTCTACAACTGGAAATGCAGACCTTTGAGGGCAAGAGTCCTCCCCAGCTCAGCTCTACTTCATTCAAGGACTCGGGTACCAGACAATCAACTGTCACCAAACGTCAGCCTGGGCAGTTGATTTGAGTGTGTTGTCTGCTGCTAGTGATGATTAAGAATGAACACACACACACACACACACACACACACACACACACACACACACAGAGAGAGAGAGAGAGAGAGAGAGAGAGAGGGAGAGAGAAAGAGGGAGAGAAAGAGAGACAGAGAGACAGAGAGACAGAGAGACAGAGACAGAGACAGAGACAGAGACAGAGAGAGACAGACTTGTGCAAGTAGCCAGAGGAAAAATGAAACTCTCTGGATGAGAGGGCGTCCAAACAGAGAGAACACTGAGCTGCCCATCTAGAGGAGGGTGCTTATGGCCACAACCACTCAGACTATGGTAATTTGTATTGAGATTAGTTAGTTCTCTGGACATCCCTTGGGTGGGGCTGATATGGATCCACAGACTGTGCCCATTTCCCTGGGCCAGGTAGGGAGATGGTCTGTGCTGTGTACTCACTGCTCATTCGAAGTTGTCTACACTGAAGCCCCACTCTGCCTGTCTCTAGATTGCTCTGTTAGCTGCTGATCTCAGCTCTCTGTTTGCTGCTGTCCCTGGTCAGCATTGCCAATCAATGTTCTGTAGTTTTTCCTGGTCTTCCTCCTTGGCTGATGACTTGCTGGCTGTTTTTTTTGAACTATGTTCTCTTTGTTCTCACACTTACGTGCCTACTTGAGGTCTAACTGTGGGCCTTTTCATTTACTGCCTTGAAGACACTCACTCCTGCCTCAGCGGATACCAGAGTTCATGCTTGCCTTTCACCACAAACTCCAGTGGACAGACAAAGACAGCAGGGATCACTTATTCTATATTATGGATGAGAGTTTTGTCTCTGATTCTGTCTTGAAAATAAAGCAAGTCAAGCTTTTAGAATTAAATTTGCTAGGTTTTGGTTTTTTGTTTGTTTGTTTGTTTGTTTGTTTTTCCTTGAACTTTGGTTGGGCAACTTTCCTCTTTCCCCCTGCTGATTGTGTTGGGCTATGGTTTGTGCACGTAGAGATGTAAAGTGTCACATTCATTCTACTCTAATGGCCACTTGATTAAATTGTTTTCAAGGATCGTCACGTTCTACAGGGTTTTAACCCACACTGTTTGACTTTTTGATTTAACTTACCATGCTCTCACTTAGGTCCATGTATGGTGTTAGAATGCAGGATTTCTTTCTCCTTAAGGCTGAAGAGAATTTGGTGGACATGGGCAGATCTCTAGTTAGGCTGTTAGGATTAACTTTGCGATAAAAACAGGATGTTACCATCTTTTGGTCATACAGATTTCATCTGGACTTATAGATTTCAGTTCCTTTGGGTATATACTGAGCAGTGAGATTGCTGAACTATGCATATGGTAGCTCTGAGTGACCCATTGTTTTTTGGGTTCAGACTCCATCTTTGGGAATCTGACCTAAATTAAAGTCAAGTAAACTAACAGGCCAGTTCCTAACTTTAGTTTTCCGGTTACCCCCAACAAGACCTGTGTCTCCAGGCTATTATTCCTCAACAAATCTAGCATCTAGCACCAGTTTCCTGCTAATTTCCCAACGAATCTGCACCTCCAGGCTACAAGCCCACCTCTGACTAACAACCACCACTTAAGAGAAAAGCAGAAGTTTATGGTTTGACTTCCAGCACCAGCTAATTATGAGAAAGACCACAGTAACCCCCCCAATTAGATACTTGTCAGGCTAGGAACACTCAACTCTCCCTTGTCATTTCCTATAAAACCTTGTTTTTATGAGTCTTGGAGGCTTTTGTCCACCGGAACCTTCCTGTGGGTCTGAGGTGAGCTAAGCCTGACCTCAAGCTTGTAAATAAATATCCTGACAATCAGAACGGCTCTTGATTGGTCTTCCAGGTTCATGAACACTTCCTTGGTATTACAGCTCTACTTTGAATTTTTGGAGCACACGGCACATTGTTTTCTATAATATTTGTTCAGATCTGTGTTCCCAGAAACAATGAGTAAGGGTTTCTTCAGTTCCTTTTGAAAATACATTATCTTGATTGTTTCAGTTTTATTTTTATTTACATACACATTTAAAAGATTTCATCCTATATATTCGTTGTACTGTGCAAGATAATGTCACTTTCACACAGTATACATTGTTTACGGTATGCATCCTCCCTTCTATATTCTTGGTGTTTTAATCAAAACTTAAAACCACCAGCAAAGCAGGACTCACCAACCCTCTCGTTTTTATATGAGCAGCTGAGTGGGGAAAGGGAGTAACTTGTCTTAGTTCAAACTAGATATTTGTGTAAAATCATATGAATTTGAAGGAAAAGCTGGGATGTAAGTTCAGGCATTTGGTAGTGAAGATACACTCAGGAGACAAAGAAATGAAGTTAAACTCTAAACTCATGGACTGGGCCAATGAATTAACATCTGAAAAGATGCAGTAAGAAAGGCACCAAAGGGAGTCAAGCTGCAGAGGGGAACTGACTGTACTCAGACTCAGGCAGGGAGATTAAAAAAAGCAGGTGACAGGCTGTGCTTGTACTGAATTGCCAGTGTGTGGTCTGGGTCACTGCACACCCTCCTTGAAGGCTGGAACAGTTTCACTCCCCATTTCCAGGACCCAGCCTGCTCTCTGGCATGCCAGCTGAAGTATTTGATGAATAAACAATGCACATGTTGGCTCAGAGAATGACAAAAATGCAAGGAGTCTGGTGGCTTCCTGGGAAGCCGCAGTGAAGCTGTAGGAACAGGAAACCGATAGAAGGATGTGCTGCACTTATTGAATGGAATCTCAACAGCTTTATTAGAGAAATCAGTCAGAGAAGCTAAGTGAACTTCGGTAGGCCTTGAAGTAGAACTGATTACTTTTCTGGTTGTCTGACGAAAGAAGTAAATACAGAAGGCAGGAGGGAGATAGGATCAATGAGGGAGGGGAGAGTAGATAAGAACATAAGGTCTATTTCTCTTTATTCTTGTCTCTTTGGTCATAACCACACCAGAGCCTTAAGGAACACCCTCCTTCTCCCACACACATTCCTGTTCAGTAGGTCTCTCCTCCAGCTTCTGCAGATGAAGTCTGTTCTGTTTCAGTTTCTTTTGCCCCAAGGAAAATCGGAAAATCCTTCACAGACCCTTGTTTATGTCTGCTGTCTATTATCGTGAGTGCTCTTTCCTGAGGAAGGTCTCCACAGCCTGCCTGGACCAGCTCTTGACCATGTATCTTCTGAGCCCTGAGTCCCATAGTCACATACCCTGCACTGTCTGTTTCTACTAAGTGAGACTGCATCCTCTGACAGCAGGGCCTACTTTGGACAATGCTGCAAGAGCCATCTTCCTGACACACCGGTTCACTAACTCTGGCTATGGACTAAGGCTAGGATTGAGGGATCACAATTCAGGTTTAAAGACCCCTCTGAATTTTTTCTACAATGTCCCCATTGATTATATTGACCCCTCAAAATGCACAGGGATTTCTGTATGTCATGTCTTTACCAAATCACATTTTTAGCCAAATCATCCAATATTTTGGAGACTGCAGGTAATCACCTTTTTTTTTCCCCTATCTGGAAGGATGCCTTCCCATCCATACACTCCTTCCTAGAGCAGATCTTAAAATTTCCTGTGACAAGAGGTATAGAAGACTGGTCCTTAGTGAGAGGGTGTGGGGTTTTAAAAGAGAGCCGTCCCTCCTAGCTTTGTGCATTTGAACATTTGGTTCCAACTGGTAGTGCTATTTGGGGATAGTAAACCATCTTTAGGAGGTGTCACCTTGCTAGAAGATATGCTTCACCGGGGGCAAGCTTTCAGGGTTTATGTCTTTATTTCTGATTCTCTGCTTCCTGTGTTTGGGTAATGTGGTCAGTCTGCTTCCTGTTGATGCTACCATGCTCCAATAAATGGCCTCCCCATTATTATAGATACTGCACATCCCTCTAGAGCAGAGATTCTCAACCTTTGGGTTAAGACCCTTTGGAGGATTGCCTGACACTTTCAGGGGGTTTTCCTAAGACTGTGGAAAATTCATATTTCTGATGGATGGACTTAGTAACTGAGACAGCACTCCTCTATCTGTCTCCAGGCAGGTTTGCCAACATGAAGATACACACACAGATTAGCACTTGATCTGATGGTATCATCACACCAAGCCCATCACACATATCTGAAACAAATACAAGGGTATGTGACAGAGTGAGCTCCATGGTGGACTTATGCAGACCATTCACACATCTGTAGAGAGCAACTACTGTGTTAAAAGTAACATTGTTGAAGGTAACCTGACACTTCATGCATTATAATTGCTAGTTAAATATAAACTCATCAATTACTGCAAAACAAAAGAAAATCTAAACCATGGTAACTTCATCTGAATTCTAGTGGGTCTTTTTATAGTCAGCTGTGGTTGATATGAATATTGCCCCCTTATGATAATAACCAGTATGTAAAAGAACGTTAAATCATAAAACACTTTAATGAATAGTATTGAACTGAATTATAGCATGTATCATATTTTGTATCACTAAGCCTATTGTTATGTATTATTTTCATTAGAAAACCATCTTATGACAATAAACTGTGTAGAGAAGAATGTTAAGAGAAGGAAATATAGTGATCATTTTTTTTTTAACAGTATGGTTTTACCCAAATAATTACAGCAGGAATTGAGAAACTGCAATGTGATATTTGGTATGAAGTTCTGTCTGCTGAGCCTATGAAGCCAAACAAACTAAAATGCTATTTTGATAGCAAACAACCGAACTTGGCTGGCAAGGATACCAAGTGTCTCAGAAGCAAAGCTGATGGACCCACGAAAGCCAGGCTTGAAACAGGTGGCAGGTACCAGAAACAAAAGGTAGCAGCCACTGAAGATTTATAGTTCTGTCACTCAGAATTGCCAGAACTATGGAATGTCACACCGACACTGGGGATTTACTGTGGCTAGCGGCCAAAGACATTGTTCAAGTTATTGTCAGAGATGGATTTGCTACAGAAGTGATGGTGATGGTGACTTTTATATCTAAGGACACTGTCTGCAGAGGAATAGATGTCATGTCTGTTGATATTCCTGATCAAGTAATCCAGGGAAATAAACGTGTTCCACTTCCAGCATTCAATATCCAGCATCCAGCTTAATGAGTCTACAGATGTTATAAACTGTTACAGTCACTGGTTTACGTGAGGTATTTTAATGATGGTAACTTTAAAAAAAAAAAAAGGTCTTTTTTTTTTTTTTTTGCAAACATCTTGAAACAGCAGCTACTACACATGATGTATTTGCACAGATGGTTCATTTCTGAAAGCGCTCAACATCTCTTGGGAAAGGGATGACGGTTACTAGGATGTCAATCGGGATTTCAGTGTTTGACAGAGAATGAGTCGCAAAAAGTGATCCATTTACGGTATAATTGGAATTCACTGTATGATTCGTTGTCAGATATTAGCAATGAAGATGTTGTTACAAGAATTACAAGAAGTAATGAAAAGAATAGTGAGTTCTGTTAGCTTTGTAAAAGTGAGCAATTTCAACAGTTGACTGCTTTTTGCAACTGCGGAACCAGTTGGATGCGTCCACTAAACTTCTGCTATTTTACCTTGAAGTGAGATGGTTGTGGCACAGAAACATTTTTAAAACGTATTTTTGAGATTCACGATTAACTGAAAATGTTTTTTTTTAATCAGAGAGCAAGGCTGCAGTTTTAAAGCACTCTCCAGAGATAAAGATGAATTAAAATATAGCTCACTCTGTAGACATCTTTGCCATCTTGAATGAGTTAAGTTTATCATTGTCAGGAGGACCAAGTAGAACATGGCTCAGTTTATCTGAAAAGATCTGATCATTCTAGCTTTGTGGGGGGCGGGGAGATGAAAATAAAGTGTACATGGTGCCTACCTTGTTTGCTTTCATTGAGACAATGCTTCAGACAAAAGGATTCCCATACTATTTTCTGTGAACGAACACCTGCAAATACTTGAAGAGAAAAGCTCATTACCTGTTTGAAATCAAAATGACACCCCATTTGCACTCATCCAGAAAAACCATTCAGTTCAAAGCTGAAGATGTTCCTGAGAGGCCAGAGGAGTTCACTGAACTTACTAACAGCAATGCAGTGAGAGTTGACTTCTCTACAGTGCCAACTGCAAAATTCTCTATCAAATGCTTGTAGCCATACCCTCAGGCTTCAGAACATCTCAGTTATGTGGTGTGAAGCTTCTCGCAGCATTGAATTCTTTGCCAAGAAGACGAGAGACTCTTTCAGTTATCAAGCAACATAACTCAAGGTAACCAATAATGCATAAAATTGTATCAGTTTACTAGGTAGTAATTAACCAAATACACTTGAGCCCCATCATAAACCCGCCCCAAGGTGTAGGCCACACCTACCCCAACATGGCCACACCTTCTAATAGTGCCATCACTTGGGCCAAGCATATGCAAACCATCACACATGCCATCTTTGCAAAGAACTTGTCTAACTGGAAAGCCAAATGGAAGGACTTTTTAAAACCTTGCTACTTTACCAGAAATGGTTGGGGAGGGGAGGATGCAGTTGTTGTTAAAGCAATTACCATCATTAAAAAGAAAGCAAGTATTGTTTGAGAAGACAGTCAGTGGGTGTTTGCTCTGCAAGCACAAGGACCTGTAAATCCCCAGTGAAACACCAGGAAAAACCCTGGCACAGAAGCATGCATCTATAACCTAGCATTGGGGTTCTTGGAAGATTAGTGGCTACCCAGAACTCACATGCAAGCAAGTATTTCTTGAAAGATCCTGCCTAAATCCAAGTGGAAAGCAAGAAGGGAAAATACCAAATGACCTCTGGCCTCCACATGCACACATGTAAGATCACACACACACAGACACAGACACACACACACACACACACACACACACACACACACACACACACACACACCATCAAGTACTTTGCATGGGACAGCAGAAAGACAGCTGGATGTTATCTCAGGAATTGGCAAGTTCCCATTCATCACAGACTGAAGAGGACTAAACTGTGTTAAGTGACTTTGTTCTGAAGAGTGAGTTCTGATGTGTCCTGCCTGCACAGAGCTGCCTAGGGATGTTTTTCTTTAGAGTTTGTTTCCTCAAGTTTTAGCTCTCCAGGTACTCAGAGGTCACCACAGCTACAGTGTAAGTGGGCCTTCCTCTCTCTACTGCTGACTGGCATTGTACATAGGAGGAGGGATGGGGCAGTATAGGTTTCTGCTTAGATTTCAAAAGAAAGCTTGGGAGGCCAGTGTGTGGAAGGATCCATGTTACTTCAAGAAGCCAGAATCCATGTAAGTGAAACATATTCCACACAACTCCAATTTCTACTGCCTGGAAAAGCTGTAGACAAAGAGTAGATTCAGCCTCAAAGAGCAAGACCAGGTGAACTGCAGCCAACCAGTCCACAGGACTTGGACTGCTCAGGCCTGTTAGAGCTTGAGTCCGGCCATCATGTATGCTTGAAGCCAGACAAAACTAAAGGATTTAACCTTTTCACTGCTGGATTTTGTTCTCACACTAGTCTGATTCCTCCTTACAGTTTCCCATTTTCTGTTTGGAAGGGGAGTGTGCACTCGTTGCTGTGTATTGGAAGCATATATGATGTTGTTTTTGGTTTTCCACAGCTTTGAAAATAAAGGTGCCTTGGATCCCAGAGTAGACTATGCACTTGATAGTTGTAGACTGTTGAAAATTGTAAAAGAGTATGGAAGATTCATTTTGCAATATATCAGGGACATAGCCATTTAGGGACCAAGGAAAAATTACTGTTTTGTGTTTTGTGTTTTAAATGTTTTCCCCAAATTTATATGCTGAAGTTTTTCTTTCAGCTGACAGTACTGTAGGAAGACAGCAGAAACTTTAGGAGGCAAGGCTTCACTGGGGGAAGAAATGAATGGGGCATGCCTGTGAAGGAAATTTTGCCACCCAGACCCTTCCTCTCTGCATCCTTTGCTGTAGTCTCTACAGAGTGAGACGTGTAGCATGCAAAGGGCTCACTGCCATAATGCACTGTCTCAAGACAGTATATGAATGAGCAGCTGCAGACTGAATCTTTGAGGTTTTGAGCTAAAATAAACCTTCCTCTTTTGAGTTGCTTATTTCAGTTATTTTTGTTATACTGCAAGATTCTGATAGATACAGAAACTGTCCCCACAGTGTGTGCATGCTACAATGCTCTTCTGAGTCAGGGATGGGGGTGGGGTGGAGTGTTCTTGATTTGGCAGCAACTTCTGGTTTCCTGAAAGACAGATAATGTTCACACAGTTTCTCTGAGTTTATATGTAAATTGCTCAGTCTGGGTTTACATGGTCAATTTTTCTTGGTGTCCTTCATCATCTTGGACTCTTACAATCTTTCTCCTCTTTTGCAGGGTTCCTGGAATCCTCTTAAATTTGTATTTGCTCTTTCAAGAGTTTTCTGTGTAGATTTGCACACAGTCTTCAATGGAATTAATTGCTTTCTTGATGTCTAGGGTTTTTTTTGAGTTCTTAATATAGTTTTGATATTAGACCTCTGTCAGATATGTATATAGTTGGAAAAACAAGAAATCTTTGACAGTGTCCTTTGTCGTACCAAAGCTTTTCAGTTTTACAAGGTCCATTTATTAATTGTTGCTATTAATGCCTGTGCTAGCAGTATTCTATTCAGAAAGTCTTTTCCTGTTCCAGTGAGTTCAAGACTACCTCCTGCTGGGCTGTAGTGACTGTAAATGGGCGTGTTGTCCATGCCTGTGCAGTCCTGTTGGGCTGAGTAGTGGATTCCGCATGTCTGTCACCCCAGTCAGCTGGAACCGTGGCTTGGGGAGCAGAAGCATGGGAATTTGACTGAGTTCCCTCTATGTAGTGCAGGGCTGACACTAGGTTATGAGAAGCCACCGAGCTCTGCGTGGGTGTGGAGAGGTGTCAGCCTGAAGGGCAGAGTTCCTGTGTGGAGACCTTTGGGCAAGAAGGCATGCAGGGATAGACTGGTCTCAGACTCCTGGGCAACCAGGAGTCCTTGGGAGCTGTAGAAGAGTTGAGACTGGGGGCATGCAGGCTGGACTGACCTGCAGCTGAAAGGGGTGAGAGGGAAAAGCTCCAAATGAGACTCTTGGTTACTGGGACTGTCTTGGCTGGGTCATAGGTGGCTTGACTAGCTTGCTTGAGTTGCTGGCCTCTGTGGTGGTAACATAGAGAAGTCTTCTTGTAGATTAGGCGACAGCAGCAGCGGGGGTGGGGGTGGGGTGAGGGGTGGGGAAGTGGGAGAGGGAGGGGGCAAAGACCTGAGAAAATCCTTGGTTTTAAAAAGGTTTACTGTCATGACGTAAAGTGGATGAAACTGTACCCTGTGTCCTCAGGGCTGGCCTGAGGTTAAATATGGTTTGTAAGGAGGAGGGTCTGGGAAGGAATGCTTAATTGGCTATGCCCTCTGGCCTTTAGATATCTCATTAATATGGATATCTCTTGAGGCTCTGAGGCCTGTAGTCACAACCTCTACCTGTGCTAGGTGACACAAATCTCTCTTTGGGAGGGGCTGTAGGGGCATTGCCCTATGTGACTGAAAGGTGGGAATCAATGAAAGTCTTTGCCCTCATGTCAGGGGCCTGGAATCTGGGAGCAAGGCCTACCATCCCATTAGGGTCCAGGGTTAGAGGCCTGTGCTCGACCAGGAACCAAGCTATCCTTTCATGGTCCCACAATCTCCCACATTTTCTTCTATCAGAGTTAGTGTATCTGGCCTTACATTGAGGTCTTTGATTCACTTGGAGTTGAGTTGTGTGCATGGTGATAGGTTTGGATCTATTTTCATTTTTCTACATATAGTCATACGGTTTGACTAGAATCATTTGTTAAAGATGCTGTCTTTTTTTACAGTATGTATTTCTGACTTCTCTGTCAAAAGTTGGTGTTCATAAGTAAGTAGACTTATTTCCGGGTCGTCAATGTGATTCCACTGTTTGACATGTCTGTTCTTGTGGGAACATTATACTGTTTTTATTACTAGAGCTCTGTATCTGTAGTGCACTCTGAATTGTGTTGGATTTTTTATGGGGATTACATTGAATATGTAGATTGCTTTGGTGGAATGGTCATTTTTAGTATATTAACTCTGCTTGTTCTTGAGCATGGGAATTCTTTCCATCTTCTGCTATCTTCTTCAATTTCTTCAGTGTCTTAAATTCTTAATCATATATATCTTTCACTTGCTTTGTTAGTTAACCCAAGATAATCTTGAGGCTATTGTGAAAGATATTATTTCCCTTACTTCTTTCTCAGTCCATTTGTCATTTGTATACAGAAGGACTACTGATTTTTGTGAGTTAATTTTTTATCCTCATATTTTGCTGAAAGTGCTCATTAGCTGTAAGAATTTCTGAGTGGGATTTTTGAAAGGCCATTTATGTATATAAAATATCATATACACATAAAGATACGTTGCATTCTTTCCTTCTGACTTGTAGTCACATAACCTCCTTCAGTTGAACTATTGTTCTAGTTAAGAGTTCAAGTTCTATATTGAGTAGATATGGAGAGAGTGCTCAACCTTGTCTTGTTTCTGATTTTTAGTGAATTGTTTTCAGTTTCTCCACATTTAGATGATGTTGGCTATAGGCTTCCCATAAAGTACTTTATTATGTTGAGGTGTGCCCCTTGTATCCCTATTTAATCAGGGCTTTTTATCATGTAGGGTATTGAATGTTGTCAAAGATTCTTTCTGCATCTAACGAGATGATCATGTGGCTTTTATTTTTCAGTCTGATAATGTGGTATATCACATTTATCAATTTAAGTATGTTGAATTCATCCCTGTATCTATGGGATAAAGCATACTTGATGATGGTAGATGGTCTTTTTGATGTGTTCTTGAATTTGGTTTGCGTGTATTTTTATTAAGGATTTGCTCTGTAATTCTATATCTTTGTAGGATCTTTATATGTTTAAAGTATTAGGGTAATTCTGAGTTCATAAAAGGAATTTGGCAGTATTCCTTAAGTTTTTATTTTGTAGAATAGTTTGAGGAATATTGGCATTAATTCTTCTTTAAAATTCTGGTAAAATTCCATGCTAAAGCAATCTGGCCCTGTGCTTTTATGTCTGAGAGACTTAATTACATCACTAGGGGTTATATTTTTGTTGTCATTCCTTATCTGATCTGATTTGACTTAAGTAAGAGGTACATGTCAAGAAAAGTATCCATTTATTTTAGATTTTCCTGTTTGGTGGAGTACAAGTTTTCAAAATATGTCCTTATGATGATCTGGGGTTTCTTGATGGCTGTTATATTCCTCTTTTCTTCTCTTATTTTGTTAGTTTGGATCTCCTCTCTCCATGTTTAATTTGGTTAACCGTTTGTCAATACTGATTTTCTAAACAAAACAAAACAAAACAAAACAACCCACTCTTTGTTTCACTGATATGTTTTGGTATGTTTCTTGTTTGTTTCTACTATACTAATTTCTACCACAAGTGTGATTATTTCTTGACATGTTCTCCTTTTGAGTGCGATCTATTCTTTTAGTTCAAGAGCTTTCAGCTTTACTATTAACCTACTAGTGTTATGTATCCATTGTTTTTAATGGAGGCACTTAGTTCAATGAACTTGCTTCTTAAAACTATTTTTATTGGTTCCCAAAATATTGGGTGTGAGTGCTTTTATTTTCAGTTAATTCTTAAAAGTTCTTAGTTTCTTTTATTATTTCTGTCTCAACCCATTTTTCCTTTAGTGAGCAGCTGTTCCATTTCTAAGAGTTACTAAGCTGTCTGCTGTTTCTGTCACTGTTGATATCCCCCGTTAGTCAGTGTGGTCAGATAGGATGCAGGTTGTTGTCTCACTTCTCTTGTATCAGGTCAGACTTATACTGTGTTCAAGTCTATGGTCAGTTTTGGAGAAGGTTTTTTGAGTTGCTGAGAAGGTATATTCTTTTGTGTTTGTGTAAAATGTTTTGTAAATACCTGTTAGGTTCCTTTGATTTAAAATGAGTTTTTCCTAGAATTTCTGTTTAATTCTTGTCTGGATGGACTATTTATTGGTAATAGCACAGTGCTGAACTCATCCCACTATCACTGTGTGAGAGTCAATATGTGATTTTACTTGTAGTCATGCTTCTTTTACGAACTTGATTATCCTTGTGTTTTGTGAATAAATGTTTAAAATTGCAATATCCTTGAAATCCTTGGTGGATTTCTCTTTTGATGTGTGTGTCGTGTCCTCTGTCTCTTTGGATTACTTTTGGTTTTAAGTTTTACTTTGCTAAATAGAAAGATGGCTATACTTGGTTATTTCTTTTTTCTATTTCCTTGAACTTCTTTTTTCCATCCTTATATACATTATTTTATCATTTTTTCCTTACAGTTTTTAGTATTCTTTCCTTGTTCTATACATTTAGTGTTCTGATTATTATGTGCTGATAGGACTTCCTTTCCTGGTCCAGTCTATATGATGTTCTGTGTGCTTCTTGAATCTTGAGAGATGCCTTCTTCTTTGGGTTAGGGACATTTTATTCTGTGATTGGTTTGACAATGTTTTCTGTGCCTTTGACTTGGATTTCTTCTCCTTTTTCTATTCCTATGCTTCATAGATTTTGTCTTTTGAAAGTGTCGAAAAATTCCTGAATGTGTTGTGCCTGGAATTGTTTTAGATTTATCCTTTTCTTTGACAGGATATCCATTTCTTCTACTCTTTCTTCAATGCCTGGGATTCTTTCTTCCATGTCTTGTACTCTGTTGGTGAAGCTTATCATTGAGTGTTTTGTTGACCTCCTACATTTCTCATTTTCAGTTTTAGCTTAGTTTAGATTTTGTTGAATGATTTCATTTTCACTTCCATGTCTTGAACAGTTTTTTTTTTTAATTTCATTTTATTGTTTGATCGTGTGTTCATAGATTTTATTAATGGACTTATCCACATCCTCTTTAAGTTCCTTGAACATACTAATGATGGCTGTTTTGAAGTCTTTGCCCTGTCCTTCAGCTATATTGCATTTCTCAGGGTCTACTGTAAGAGGGTTCCTGGGCTCTAGTGGAAGCATATTGTCCTGGATGCTATTGATTATGTTCTCATGCTGGTGTCTAATTATCTTGTGTAATGGGTTAATCTAATGTTGGGTGCTGATATCTGGTCTTGTCTTTCTTGCGGGAGGGTCATGTTCTTTAGTTCCTGTTACCCTTCCTGGATCTTAAGACAGTATGGTGGTGGGTTGTTTAGTACAGAATGCTTCTGATTCCCGGACAGGTGGGGCCAATGGGAGTCCTAGGTAGAAAGTATATCTAGGTATTGGAGCCTAACAGAGAAGAATGAGGATGGGTTGGTGTGATCGAGAAAGAAGCCACAGGAAGAAGAAAGCTAGGCCTGCCATGAGTATCTTTAGAATCACCAGGAGATAGAGACAGAAAGGGAAGACAGGCTTCTGCAGGACTGCTGCTTCAGTGCTGGGTTGAGACTGGGTTGGAAATGAAATAGAGGAAGTAGAATGACAATCACCTACTTGATTCCTAGGCCATTTGGCCAGTGGGTTTTCTAGGAATAGTGTCCCTCTGGGTGTTGGTGGCTCACGTAAAGAGATGGGAGGAGGGAGGAAGACTAGATCACACCAAGATTTGTGGAGTCCCCAAGGAATGGAGGCAGAAAGGAAAAATGCTTGCCTGGAAATTCTTGAGAAGTACTTGTGCATGTCTTTTACTCATTTTAGATTTTGGGGGTTAGTGTCAGGCCATTTTATTCATAGCTTTGGGGAAGAACTGAAGATGTCCACATGATCTGGTGTCTTTGGCAAGGCAGAGCTTGATGGCATCACCATTGATAAATCAGGAATATTATGCTATTGTTGTGATGATTATTGAGAGATTTAAGTTCCTTACATAGTCTGAATATTATCTTATGTCATCTCACCCTAATTAGAATGACTAGTATTTCAAGACATCTATAGAAATAATAGTAAAGGTTGGTGAAGATGTTGAATTAATCACTTCCACATGGCCATGTCCAATATATCTAAGAGGCCAACTTAAGGAGGAAAGCTGTGTTTAGCTTGTAGTGTGAGGGTGTGGTCCAGGGTGGGTTGGTTGTATGCTTTGTATTAAAACCTCTTGATTGTAAGTAAAAACATGTAAAAATGTTGGACTCTAAGTATCCAAAACCAAGGGATGCGCTCTCACAGAGAACCCACAGGCAGGATTCATTGTAATTACATGAGGTTTATTGATACTGGTACACCAGGACTCCCTTGTGTCCAGGCAAAAGAGAGTGTTGAATCAGAGTTGAGGCCATTTATATACCAATATTCACAAGGCTCATAAAGGCAGTTTTACCTCTTAATTAATAACTATAAAGGCTGATTTTAACATCCATTCTCAAGCTTGGTTTCCTTCCCAGTCTCTGTCCCTATTTACATCTGTATTTCACTCCCAATTTACATCTGTATCTCCCTGGAAGAATTCTTTTAAGTGATTGTTTACCCAGGTCTTTTATTGCCTCTATCTTGGGTCCTTTGTTCTTTTGAAATGTTAGTTCAAGTCCCTGAGATGCACCTCAGGGGCAGCTAACACTTGAGTGTAAATTGAAACTCTGAACCTAAGAATCTTTCATGTTGAGACCTAAAATTTCATTTTTACAATTTATTCCCACAAAACATCAACATGAATGCACAATGGTCATCATCAAAGACTGAGAAGGGTTAGAATTAGACTAAGGCTGGATAATGGCTACCCGGAAATAGAAGTATTAAGTTATAGTGTTCCTCTATACAGTGGGGAATCCATAGTTTATGGTAATCTGTTGTATGTTTTATGCACATGTAGACAAGAGGAATCTGAAATCTTCAAGTACAAAGCAATGACAAGGACATGAATTACTCTGATCTGGTCAACAGCTATTGCACACATGTATTGAAATATCACACTTGCATATCAGGAATACACACAAATATTATATTTTAGCCCACATCTTTTCATGTTTAAGGAGGTATAATTGTTTCCTACTATCATTTGACCTTTACACGTTGCATGTGCACACCAACTTGTCAGACTACACACAAAAATTAAATAGCAAAGGTTGATGAGGCTATTGACAATTAAAATAATCATTTGAAAATTTCTGTGTCAGGTTGAGATTAATTTCTATAATGTAACTGGAAAATTTCTCAATTCTCCGGAAGTGTTAAAATAAAATTATTTTTGAAATTCTACACAAAACCCACAGGTACGACTCTCAAGCTTACTAACTCGCAGTGTGCAGAGGCGGGGATGAATCCAAGGGGCTTTCTCTGGAGGAACTGTGGTTCTGTGGCATCTTTCACTTGGTGTCAGTGTCAAAGAGCCCTGGGATCTTCTGTATGTCTGGAATCTTATTGAGAGGTGATATTAGTAACTGAGCAATAAAATGCATGATGGGATGATGGGGGTTGTATCTGTCACGATGAGAGGAAACATTACACCCAAGAAGGTGAAAAACACTACTCCTCAGCCACAAGGTCATAATCAATGGCAACTAACAGCAGTTAGTCACGATGGTGTGATGTGCTATGATGTGATATGATGATAGTGGCCCTTTGTCTTTGTGGTTGTTCCCCGAAAGCCTACATTTTGGGTAGAACTATGAGAAAAAGATCAAAGAACAGGGAGACACCACAAGAGGGGGCCAGGAAGTGGGGAGGACACACCCACAGGTGGCAATTCACACCTCTCATTTGTGCTGGACTCCTCACTCTCTTAGCCACGGAGTATTTTGTGTCTGTTGACCTGCCCAACAGAGGAACAAAAAGTAATAAAATTCCAGCTTCTCCGGTTCCTCATTTCCCTTCTGTATTCTCTACTTGCACTTCCACCTTACCATTCCCCACAGGAAACCTCAGCCTTCCTCACCATGGGGCCTGACCTTACCTGCTCAGCTTGCTAACTCTGGAATATGCACACTTCAGGTACAAGATCAGCTTCTTTGTTTAATGAGCAGCAGCTCCTTCCAGAGACTCCATCTTTGAAGATTTGACTTACTACACTTTCCCTACAAAGCAAATCAAAAGGTGTCCTGCTTCCTCTGGGTTTATTTGGGAGATGAGTGGAGCTAAGTTACAAAGGCACCTGGGCACACACAAGTGCCCCCTGGGCAAGCAACAGACTTAGGAGGCCCGGGGGCCAATCATATTGTAGTGGGAGAGGTTATAAATAACATGAGACTCAAGGATAAAGCCATTTCTTTCTTAGTTCCTTTTAGACTTCAATACCAGATTAACTCAGAAGGAATTACTCATAACAAATAGAAACCTGTTCTGTACATGAATTCTAAAGGCTGAATTTCCAGGGTCTAGGGTCAGATCACAGCCTTCTGGAATCTTTTCAGGGTGGAAAATTGAAAGCCGAAAGCGGGCTGCAGAAAGCAAGATGTTAATCTCTTCATGAGGGTGGAATCCATATGACATAACAGCTCTCTTCAGGACTCAGTTGTCTTGGATTGGGGCTCAACTTTCCAACCCATGTCACTAGGGTGGCTATCTAAACCATAAAAACTTCATTATTGAAGATTGCTCCATACTCTATGACAGAATCTGTACTGTAATATGAATTTACCAGTAGGGCTGAGGAACCATGATCCACCTCAGAGAGCTGACATCCTAGATTGGTATCCAACTGAGGCAACCTGGTCCCGTGTCTCTGAAAGTTTATGTCAGGCATACCATTTGACCCAGAGGATGGGTAGTAACTTTGACATGCCCAAATGTTTCATTGTAACTCTGTCTCTGTACCTTAGCAAGCGCCCCTGGGCAAGCAACAGGCTTAGGAGACCCTGAGACCAACCATATTGTAGTGGGAGAGGTTATAAATGACATGAGACTCAAGGATAAAGCCATTTCTTTCTTAGCCCACTTTAGGCTTCAATAACAGATTAATTTATAATGGATTACTGATAACAAATAGAAACCCATTCTGTACATGATCCTGAAGGTTGAATTTCCAGGGTTCTAGGAGCTATGTCAGGTCACATCCTTCTGGAATCTTCATGGTGGAAGATGGGAGGGCAAAAAGGGGTTACAGAAAGCAAGATGTTACTCTCTTCATGAGGGTGAAGTCCATATGACCTAACAGCTCTCTTCAGGACTCAATTGTCTTGGATTGGGGATCAACTTTCCAACGAATGTCACCAGGGTGTCTATCTAAGCCATAGAAACTTCATTATTGAAGATTGCAGAGTCTGTGCTGTGATATGAATTTACCAGCAGGACTGAGGAACCATGATCCACCTCAGAGAGCTGACATTGCTAGATTGGTATCCAACTGAGGCAACCTGGCCCGGTGTCTCTAAAAGTTTCTGTCAGGCATACCATTTGACCCAGAGAATACTTAGTATCTTTGACATCCCCAAATATCTCATTGGAATTCTTTCTCTTTAGCTCCCCATTTCTCTGAGCAAGTGTAACTGTCTGCCCTGCTAATGAGTGTCTGTAAGTATGGAACCTTGGCTTACACATCTTCACAAAAAACCTTTTAAATACTACTGGGGTTTCCAATGTGATGGGAGTTTCTCCAGTTATTCATAAATGGGTCTCTGGCCATGCCATGGTGTTCAAAAATAGACAAGATTCATTGCAGGTGTATACAGAGTTTAAAGGTGAGATGTTGACTGTGCACAGTAGACTAAGTTCAAAGTTTGAGAAAAATGATTGGGGGCTATCAGGTTTCTTTTTCTGAGAAATAGAGCAGAGAAACTTGGTCTATACCGATTGAAAGAGGACTGTCTTGGCCATTTGGTTGTAGTTTTTTTATGTCCTGTTCTTGGAAAACCAGAAACCAAGTAGGTTCTGTTTGTAATTTTAGCTTTAGTGACCCCAAAGTGCCAGGCATCATTGAATTGTGTAATTCTAGTTGTCTGAGAGAACAGAAACCACTGGCTGGAAAAGGAAAAGCCATGTGAATGTCAGGGATCTGGACAGCCCAGAAGTCAGGCCTGTTATACAAGGGTAAGTGTCTGTGTGCTGTGGTCTGCAGAAGACAATGAAAGAGCTAGAAGAAACCCTGAGATGCTGGCGTTCCTATTTTTGTGACTTTGGTCACTCAAGCCACTGGACTAATAAGACTTTTCAAGGATTTCCTTGTTAACTACAACCGCAGTTCAGGGTCCAAAATTACTCAATGTCAACCAGCATCCTCATACCATTGTAGAGAAGCCTTGGTTAGTTCGGGGACTTGGAGTTATTGTAACAAGTTAAAAATAAGTTATTAAGAACAAATTTAAAGGGCCTGGCTTGTAGCTCAGTGGCAAAACATGTGTGAAGTCACATAAATTTTCTCTCTTTTCTTTTCTTACACAACAACCTCAAAGAGTTAAAAGAGCTCAGAGTATTTGACTGGACACACAGAGTGCCAGCCCCAGTGAACCAAGCTTTGTTCCCTTAGAGAAAAGTCTGCTGAATAATTTCTCTAATTGCTGGATGTCCTAGGCAGCAGTCCTGGTCAGTCACTATCTGGACCATCTGCCCCTCTTTAGTGCTGATTCCCATTGGCTGATCCCGGCACTGATCCCAAATCACCTACTCCACACCTCACTGCCTGCCTAAGTTTACTCTGTGGTGTCACAGATGATCTTTGACAGCCAGTGAGATGGTTCACAGAGTAAAAGCACCTGTCACCAAGACTGACAACCTGGGTTCAATGTTCTGGACCCACATGGTGGAAGGGAAGAGCCTACTTTAGGAAGGTGTTCTTTGATCTCCTGTGGTTCACTGCATGTGATGAACAAGCTTCTTGTGCATTAAACATTTCTACTTGGTCTGAATTTTGTTGAGGGGGGGGTATGGTGTTGGATGGGGTGAGTGGGTGAGGGAGGAACTAGTTGAATTTGAGGGAGGTAAAACCCAGATCAGACTACATTGTATTGAAAAAGTAATATATGCCATGCAATGTTGAGGGCCGAGCTGCTGTTCTGGTCAAGGGATCAGGGTATCGAAGAACGGAGACAAGGCAGAGGTTCTGTAGTCAAATCTCAAGTCTCCTTTATTGTCTCTCTACTGGCGCATATTCTCCCAACTCATATTCACTCTTGACTGTATTGACTGTATATATTCTTACAAGGAAATCCTGTGTATTTATAAGCACACACAGGAGAACACAGGTGAAAACATTTTACCACATGCACCATGCAGCTGGGGTCACTAACAGCAAAACAAGCTATGTGGGATAAACAAGATATTTGTTAGAGTGTGCTCAGCCGTTGTAGGCTGCTGAAAAACCAAGTCTCTATCAGGGTAAGTGGTTCCAGATGGCTGCAAAGATAACTGCTTTCTAGCCGCTTTCTGCTTAAAGTCGGCTCCCTACAATGCAAACCAAGTCACTCCTGCATGGCCTCTGCTTTAATTTCTGCCGTGAGCTCCCTCCCCTACTTCCCTAAGTTTGGACCTGTGACCTGAGCAGAAACTGAAATAAACCTGTTCTTTCTTCTCCAAGTTGTTTTTATCATGGAGTTTTACCACAGCAGTGAAAACCCTGACTAAGACAGAGGGTTTGGACAGGTTACCATTTTTATCTCTTCTATTTCATGAGGTGATCCTCATCCCCCAGAAACCTCAGCAAGCAGGCATCATCTTGGAAACAGAGAGAAGCCTTCATTAAACACAGAACCTCTCAACACCTTAAACTCATGCTTTCAGTCTCGAAAAGTGAAGCAAATTATGTAAACAGATTTCTCAGTTTCACTATAACACCACAAAGTAAGATATTAGCAGCATGTTTGCACTGTGTTCATACCACCACCCATGGTCATGCCAGTGGCTCCCACTGTGAGTGGTGACAGAGACTGGCAGAGTTTAGGATTTCTGTTGTTGGGGCTTTAAGGATGACAGTGGTGATTGAGGACCGGGAGCTTACCACCCTTCTGAGAGAGATCTTGCCTGACTTAGATCTGCATGTTGACAGAAACATAGGTGGTAAAGGCAATTCTGAGTGTATCTAAGATGGAAAGGAGGAACAAGGTGTGAGAAACCCAAGGAAAGACTAACAGTGACCTTGCAGAATTATGCTCATACCCTGGTGCTTTCTATTTGAAAGTAAAAAATAGTAATCAAAATAACCAAAATAACACAATTCCTTAATGTTTGATAAAAGAAGGCAAAAAGAAAAAGACAGTTTACAATTGAAAGAGAAGCCATGGGTGGAGGCACACACAAGTCAGGTTGGAATCTGACAAAGGAAGATGGCCTTTTAGAGGCCATTTTGAACAATTTAGTGCTTTCCTCCAGATAAAAACAGTGATAGCATTTCTGGCCTTAATCTTCAGTCTTTCTGTCTCTGTCTCTGTCTCTGTCTCTGTCTCTGTCTCTGTCTCTCTCACTTACACATTCACAGGGTTGGGTGAGAATGAGAGGGAGAGAGGGAGAGTCGGAGGGAGGGAGGGAGGGAGGAAGAGAAACAGACAGATACAGATAGAACAGAGATAGAGCAGGGAGAAGAGTAAGGCAGGGAGTGCTAGTGAAATTCTTGACCATATTAAAGAAAGTACATGCTCAGGAAAGAATATGAAGGCTTTCACAAAACTAGCCTTTGATCAAGAGGTTAATATGGCAAGAAGCCAGAAGCTATTCATTACTGCAAGCCAGAGCAAGTCAGAGTCATCAGGGATTATCCCAACTGCCATGCCTATCACATAACAGAATGCCTCAGACAATAGAGTTTCAAGGGAGTAACCCAGTGCATTATGGGACTTGGGATACTGCAACTGCTCACACATTCCAATGTGCCACTCTTTGGTTCTCCTGTCCTTCTTGAAGTCCTTGAAGTCATATCAAGATGTCTCAGGTCAGTTGATTGTGCGGAGTGATCAGTGTGGCACATTCTCCTGGATTTCAAGTGAAACTACCACAGAACATTCGCTACTGGAGCCAGGGGTTGCGTCACTGGAAAGTTTCCACCATGTAGGTATTTCACAGAACTAAAGGCAGCCCTCTTCCAAGAATCCTGAGCAGGGGAGGATGTAGGGTGATGATTCTTAAGTACAGTTACAAACTAGGAAAGCCACAGTGTACTCAGCCTATAAGACCTGATGCTTGCGTGCCACCTAGTGGTCATTGGGATGAAGTCCCTCCCTTCCCTGGCCTCTCACCCCCGCAAGAGTCTTACACAACCAATTACTCTGCTCTCCCTGAGTGTGTTTCCAGGAGGTGGACCAGGGAGACGTGATGAGATATTCCCAAGCCTCATGTCATCATAGTGCTTGTAATGCTGGGCTTTGGAAGTTTGCAGGGCCCACCACTTTTCTTATTTTTTTTTTTTGCATTGTTTTTTTTTTTTTTATAGGAAAATTCTGTCTTAAACTGGATGTGTTTTATTTTGGAAGAAACTAGATTAGATATTTTAGCGGACTTCCTTCACTGAGAACAATGATTTTCTTTCCATGACAGTGAACTCCCATGAGGCAGGCTAAGTCTTCACACCCTGTCACTCTGAGATCAGCGGACTTATTGAAGGATGGTTCATGGCTCCAACAGCAATGAAGATGGGGCATCAAATGACCCAGTGGGATGACACCATCTGATTAGGGCACATGGTTATCAAACCCGGCATTTCCAGCAGACAGAAGTGCCCTGCAGCAGTGCTGAGGGACACTGAGCTTGGAAGTAGAGGTGGACAGGACAGCTGCCTGTCTGCCATGCTTTTGTGCACCAGGCATTCTTCCACCTCTGTCTTTTAGAGCGCACATTTTGGGGTTGCTTGTAGCTCCAGTCCCCCACTGTCCCAGATGGGAGCTCTGACTCTGCTCTGGTGATGAAGCAGATGTCTTCCTCCTCTGATGTCTTCCTTCAAGGAAAACCATGGGCTGCTCCTGGCAACAGGGAAGCCAGGTGCTTAGTCCACTCAGTACCACCAGGGCCACCTGATCATTCCTGATAGTGGGAGATACTACCAGAGTTGTCAGGTTTGTACAGAATGTGACTTCCCCTACTGGGCTGCATTTGTCAATAAAGTGAATGAGATGAGGTCATGTTCCATATGGGCTAAAGATGGTTAGTAGACTGCACCAGGCAAGGGGGTTGGGGAGAGAAAAAGAAGTGAGAGGAGAAAGGGCCAGGAGGTGGACCAAGAGCGAAGAGAATCGAGAAAGCCAAGAGAGCAAGTGTCCAAAAATGGCAGGATTATATAAAAAAGAGAAGCTGGCAGAAGAGAAGCAAGAGCCCTGGGTTGGAGACATTTAGTGCAGGGGTGGGGTGAGAATAACTGAGAAGAGTCACAGGTACTGATAGAGAATAGAAGCCAGTATGAATTTTGGTGTGCTAATAGGTACCACAGTTAGCCAGTTGTTTCTTTGGAACCCAACATAAAGGGTATTTCTCTCTCTCTCTCTCTCTCTCTCTCTCTCTCTCTCTCTCTCTCTTTCTCTCTCTCTCCTCTCCCTCTCCCTCTTAAAGACACACACACACACACACACACACACACACACACACACACACTAGTTTTGATCCAAATATATTAATCTTTAGGTGAAAACCAACAGATAATGTCCAAAAAACCCCCTTTGTTTTTCAGAGCACTGTTTTGTCTTTTCTTTTGGCTTGTGCTGGAAATGGAACCTGAAGTTTCATGTCTATGCCAGGCAAGTGCTTTCTACAGAGGTGTATCTACTGTTCTATGTCTTGAATTTTAGCGTTTAGATTTTTATTTTGGTCTTTTTGACATCCTGTCATTGGGTTCTCCACATTTGTTGGAAATAGCAGTGAAGTTGGCAGATCTCATCAAATCATGACAGCTAACTATGGCAGCTGTGAGCTGTATTTTCTTGCTGTTTTTATTTCATGTGTTTGTTCGCTTGTTTGTCACAAGACTGTGCCTCTTTCCTTTTGGGGAGACTGGTATGTATGCACACCTTGTTTGTGTGCATGTATGCAGGCGCACAGATACATGTGTGTGGGGAAGACAGGGGTACACATTGTGAGTCTCCCATTATCACCTTATTATTATCATCCACCTTATTTTTGAGACAAGGTCTCTCACAGACCCAGGAGCCCACTGAGTGAGCAGGACATTGACTTCCTCTTAAGGAATGCTTGCCCCCACCCCTTGCACTAAGATTTCAAGGGCTCAGAGATCTAAACTCAGGGACTTATGCTTGGGTGGTAAATGAGGTACCAACTGACCCATCTCCCCATTATCCTCCTTTCTCCTGTTTTCATTAGAAATTCCAAGGTCCACCAAACACCAAGCCACTTGGTGTGATCCTCACCAGTAAATAGTAGGATTCTTGCTTAGTCCTTCTGAAGAAGGACAAAAAGCACGAAAAATTTCTTTGACTTTACAGATCCAGACACTTCAATGGAGAATAAAGCCAAGCCCATCAAAGTTATGATGGCCTGTGATGGTCAAGTCTAATTTCATCTGATGGGGAGGGAATGTGTCCAAGGTTTTAGTCCAATATTGGAGAATATTAGCTTGAGGGCCTCTCCAGCCTAGTGTGGTCACTGAACTAGCCTCAGCACCCGAGAGGCAGTCATGGGTGTTGCTAGAAACTGCAGCTTTGTGACCTTATTCAAGGGGACACAAAGGGGCTATACTCCCCACTCACAGACTTCACAAAAAGGATCTCTAGCAGTTTTTGTTGTCTCTCAGTGGAATTCAATATGGAATCATTTGACTTGTGGGAGAGAATATTTTTCCTCCAGGCTTTTCACAGCTGAGGAAGAAATAATTTATTGCCAGGCAGTGGTGGTGCACGCCTTTACTTCCAGCACTTGGGAGGCAGAGGCAGGTGGATTTCTGAGTTGTAGGCCAGCCTGGTCTACAGAGTGAGTTCCAGAGAGCCAAAGCTACACAGAGAAACCCTGTCTCACAACCTCCAACCCCCCCCCCCAAAAAAAAAGAAAGAAAAGAAAAAAGAAATAATTTATTAGGTACTCTGCTTAGAGAAGAAGAGAAAGGCCTGGAACTGAGGACAGTATGGATCACTTGGAAGTGCTTGTCTTCTTCTGCTTTCATTTTGCCAGCTCTGCAAGCTCAGTTTTAAGCACTCACCAGAGGAGGAAAAGCCTCTCCTCTCAGCTTGTGCTTGCCAGTAAGACATGCTCCTTTCAGAGTAAAGGCTGCAGCTGGTTATAGGAGCTTCTTCCTAGGATTCTAGCAAGTGGAGCAAGAATTGCTACAGAGGAGGTAGGGCTCATGTGCAGCATCCCAGGGAGGTGTCTGGCAGGAGGGGGACAGACCTCTCTGCATGTCCTCCTGGAGCCTGCATGCTCTCCCCATGTCTCACCCTCACCCTAGCTGTGACACCCCACCAGGAAAGGCTATGTGGTTCCCCAGCTACACCCAAAGCCAAGCCACTGTCCAGAGGAAGGCAGGCTGTCTCAGCAGTGGTTTTGTTTTTGTTTTTGCCCAGCAGCTTCATAGTCTCAATCCTGGCTGCAGGGAGGATGGAGAGAAGCTGATGAGATGCAGATGTGGCCCTGGTAGGTAAACATCCACAGACTAGCTGCTGTGATTTGTCTTGTACTTGGACAAACTGGAGCTTTGAGTTTGGGACCCAGATGGATTAGCAGATGCCCCCCAGCAAGGCTTGCTTACCCACTGCAGAGGCCAGCTTGGTTACCAAAGGGACACAGGAGAGTGTTCCTCTTCCCTGTCACCAACAGCCTGACTAGGGAGAGTGAGTGGCATTTTCCAATTTGTATATTCTACTCCAGCTGAGACTGCAGCCTTGACCTCAGGCATGGAGAAATAAAATAACATGGTTATCTTTATCAGAATTCACTTGTATGCTCCTGGTTTTCAGGATTCGTTGCCATGAACTAGAACTTGACATTCCACAGGGAGAGAGATGTGTGAGCTCCAGACAGAAGACCGTGTAGTGTGGACACTGTGCCAAGGCCACTGGCATGGTTCCTCTTCAGACAGCTGTCTGGAAGGTTAGAGCCATAAGACACTCTGGGCCCTGGTCCTGTGTCACTGCTGAAATCTGTCTCCAGCTTTGTGTGGCTGGAGGAGTATGCTTGCCCTCTTGGAAAAACTGGGAGGGAGCAGGATTAACCAACCGCAGGTCCTAGGGGTGGATGTCAAAGCTGAGGTAGGTGGTGTTGCTGGTGTTGTAGCTGGCAATGCTGATCTCCTCTCTGTTGCAGCCTTCACCATGGAGCAGCTGAGTTCAGCCAACAGCCTCTTCGCTTTGGAGCTGTTCCACACCCTGACTGAGAGCAACCCCACAGGAAATGTCTTCTTCTCTCCCTTCAGCATTTCTTCTGCCTTGGCCATGGTCTTCCTGGGGGCCAAAGGCAGCACTGCAGCCCAGCTCTCCAAGGTTAGCAGAAGCAAAACTGGCCAGCTCTCCCTGCCATATCCCTGCTAACATGGTGCAGTAAGACTTTCACAAAAGCCTCCTGTCCCCTTTCCCCTTCCCCTCCTTCTCCTCCTCTCCCTCTCCCTTGCCCTCCCACCTCCACCCATTCTACCCCCAACACCTCAAAACCATCAGTTATTCCTTCACCAGCAGCTTCAACTGAGTATAGGGTAGTGTCTCTGTTCACTTGGAGACACAGAGTGAAGAAAGACAGTGACAATACCTGTGGGTTTTGAGCTTCTGTTTCCATGAGTAAATTTTGTAAGCCCTGCACTTCCCTAGAGCTAGCTGTTTTCTGTTTTCCTTTTTACATGGATCACAACTGTTCATAAAAGATGCCTACAATACAGTGTCTTTTAGCAATTCCTCTAGGCTCTGCCCAACAGAGTTACCTAGCAACAGCCAGATTGGAGCCTAGTTTCAGTGTAAGGAGATCTGTTTGGCTCTTGGCCTTTGTGCTATCTCTCTGTCTCTGTCTCTGTCTCTGTCTCTGTTTCTCTCTCTCTCTCTCTCTCTCTCTCTCTCTCTCTCTTTCTCTCTGCCTCTGTCTCTGTCTCTGTTTCTGTTTTTCTCTTTCTCTCTCTCCCTCTCTTTCTTTTCTCTCTCTTCTTCTCTCTCCCCTAATGCCTCTTCCTCTCTTATCCTCTTTCTCTCTTCCTCTCTTCCTTTCTTCCTCTCTCCTCTCTCTTTCTGTCCTTCTCTGTCCCCATTTTCTCTGCCTCTACCACTTTCTAGGTCCCCTATCTGCTCCCTGGTTCCCTTCCCCCAATAAATTCCTTTTTGTATTAGGGCTGTCACATGGCTGATTCCTTCTGGGGAACACCTTGACAGTGCCTGCTGCCACCTTTTATAAAACACAACAGTGTTAACTTCAGATATACAGATATGGGACCATGCTACAGGAGGCAGCTTAGTGGTGGTATCTCTTTGTAGGGACAAGGTAAAACACAGCCATCTGTCTGTGTTTCCAGGCTTAACCCTGTGCCTCTCTCCAGCCTTATTTGACTGGCTATGGCTCTGCAGAACGAGCAACTGGAAATTCCCTGTGGCCTGCTGGACAAGACCCACATCCCCTCAGCCCACCCCTGGGAGACAGCAGGTCACCTTTGCCTCCCTCCCGCAGCTTCCTAGTCTTCCTTAATGGGTGTGGAGGGGACTTCTGCTCTTGCTGTTCCTTAATTCTGAGAGGGGAAATCTGCCACCTTTGGAAGTCTAGCCTGGAGTGGGCAAAGTGTTTCCTAACTGACCTGCCTGGCTACTCTGCACCTGCTGCTTAGTGCTTCTCACGGGTTATGTCTGCTTCAGTGTTAAGGCTTTTAGTGCTGACAGCTTCAGGAAACAATACTCTCAAGGCCTTTCCCTCCCCATTTCAGTCTAGTAGGTGTGTCTATGTAGCAATCTAGCAAGCATAGCTCAGAGAGAAGCATGGACTGCGGACCCTGTGTGCCTTTTGTCCTTTGTGTCCTAGAAGTGAGTAAGCAGCCCAGACCTCAAAGCTCCAGTTTGTCCAAGTACAAGACAAATCACAGCAGCTAGTCTGTGGATGATTACCTACCAGGGCCACATCTGCAGGATCTAGCATCTCATCAGCTTCTCTCCATCCTCCCTGCAGCCAGGATTGAGACTATGATTTAATAGAAGCAGTTGACTACCTATGGATTCACCAAAAGCACAATTTAATGCTGAAAGCAATATTAAAATGCAGAATAAAATTAATAAAAAATGCCTGTCCAGAAGTGTTTAATACTCATATGGAAAGAAATGAGGTGTGAAACCTCATGGAACCATGAAGTCAGTATTTAGAAACTGCTGCAATCATAATATTTTGGCCACCATCTTATCCAGTAACTCAGAAGTAGTGGGCAGGAGTGACTCACCCTCTGGGCTCAATTAAGCTGTGTAATAGATCTGTCCTCAGTCTTGTTATTGTGTGAGTCAGCACCCAGCCTGTCTTGAATTCTGTTAGTTCCCATCAGTGCATCAGACTGTGTAGAGAATGGTTTCTGTTTCAACAGACTTACCATTGGATATCTCTTCTTATCTCTTGGATATTTGTTTAAAGCCCTTTTCAAAATGCTCCTACTTAGTAGATTTGAAGACATTATTTTCCAGTGATTAAAAACATTTCCACTAAGGAAATTTTGTTTCCTCTGGAGACCAGCCATTTATAAAATAATGGTTCTTGATTCCACCTATGAAAGAAGAACTTATTGTTTTAATCCCTTGAAGATAATTAACTTACTCTAAATGATATTTTTTTTTCTGGCTCAAGGGATAGAACTTAAGGCCTCAGGGCACATCAGGCACAAGCCTTTCGTGTCTTACAGTTGGTTTATTTAAAATAAAAATAAAACAAGTGAACCTTTCCTACCTTAACATTGAGCCAAAACAAAACAAAGAGTTAAGTCTATGTCTGAGTTAATAAATTATCAGTTTTAATTTGGGATTACATTATGGATCTTTTAAAAGCTTACCTTATCTTTTCATGGAAAATCCCAGAACTGTTGGCCATGGGTATGGTGGACAGCGTGACTAAACTTGTGCTAGTGAATGCTATCTACTTCAAGGGAACATGGGAGAAGAAGTTCATGACACGGCACACAACCAATGCTCCATTCTGACTGAACAAGGTCAGGTGACACCATCATCCTGAGCTTTTCTTGGTTGTATGTGTGTGAGTGCTGGGGTTGTAGCACAGGGTCTCTCCTATTGTAAGCCAAGCATTTTCCATTGTGCCCTCTACCCCAAGTTCCCAAATTTCTCTTTGTACTAGAAGAGATGAGGGAATAATCTGAGTGATTTTTTTGTACCCATTCAGAAAGACACAAAAACAATGAAGATGACGTATCAAAAGACTAAGATACAGAAAAAATGAAGATGATGTATCAAAAGAATAATCTTCCATTCGGCTACATTCCTGACCTGAAGTGCAAGGTGCTGATGATGCCTTACCAGGGTGGAGAACTTCGCTCATCCTGCTGCCTGAAGACACTGACAATGAGCCCATGGGTCTTAAGAAGGTAATTGGCTTTTAAAGTCATGATTTGTGTTTCTTTTAACTGGACTGTTCTTATAGTTCATGTCTGTATACTGTACCATAAACATTTGTCCTTCCACAGACTTTACCCAAATCCTTTGCCAGTTTTCTCCCATTTTTGTCAATATTGTCCATCAGGAGTTACTGATCTGAAGCCTCTTGCTCATACAGTCGTCGTCTTCGTCGTCGTTGTCATCATCATCATCATCATCATCATTTATTATTTACATTGCCCGAATACCTTGGGTCACTGAGCCATGCTCCCAGCCCAGAGGCCTAAAATTTAAATGTTCAGAATATTTGCTGCCATCAGTGAAGCATTGTGATGGGGACCATCACGGAAAGTCTCTTGAAATTATCTTTAAAGGAATAATAATGAAAATTGATTTACATCTTTAGGAATTATGTGTCTCCTGACAGGATCAGAAGTAAACATGACTGTGAAGATTACAGTTTTTCCTCAGCAATCATAGGCTACCCTGTGGCTTAGCTCTTATTTGTTCCCAGCTTACACTTGCAATCAGGAAGGAGCCTGCGGTCACTCTAATGTACAGAGTGTATACTGACATGAATGTGGCCCATTTGTCAGTTGTGTATTCTGGCTGGTAATTAAATGAGGCTCCAATCACAAGAATGAAATTGTCACTATTCATAAGACAAGTCATTCTCTTTTGGCCCCAAAAAAGGAACAATAATACTTGATATTTATATGGTACTTACTATGTGTCAAACCCTTTACACACAACAATTTATTCGATGGTCGCACCAATGGTACAAAATTGGTGTCATTACCATGCCTAGTGTATTTTATGTTCTACTCTACTCCATTCTACTCTGCCCTACTCTGGTGGAGTCTACTCCACTCCATCGACAAGGTCTTGCTGTGTAGCCAAATCCTACAGCCCTCTGTCAGTGGTACCTGAATGCTGGTATTGCAGGGTGTGCGCCCCCATGGCAGGTGTTTGTTCTTGTTTTAAATGACCTAAGTCCCATACATTTTGTCCACTTTTTATTTTCACCCAGGAGTCATTAGAAATTGGTTTAGCTCTAGTGGAGTTTACAGATCACTACAACTTGAGAAGGTTTAAAAATAAACAGAAAAATCTTTTAAAATTTCCCTTGTACAGTTCAAGCAATCAGGGTAATGAGACCTCTTATAGCCCATCAGTCAAGTGATTCAGTGTGATGGAGGTTTAAAATCCTGAATGGATGATAGGATGGATAGGTCTTCTGGAGGAAGACCAGAATGGAAGGAGTGAGTGAGTGTGGCAGAGAGAAATTGATAGAAGAATGGATGAAGATTGGATGAAGAATGGATGACAGATGGGTGGATAAATGAATGGATGATAGATGAATAGGTGGATGGATGATGGAAGGACAGACAAATAGATGGGTAGATGAATGGATGACAGATCTGTAATTAATTTTTTTTTTTACTTGTACCATCAAAGACCTGGAAGATAGTTCTGATATAGTCTACCAATTGACAGACTAAAATGAAATCCAGGTGGAATTTGTTTGCGTAGAAAACAAGAAGGAAACCTATTAGTTTTGGCAATTGTTGGTTTGTTCATTTGAATAGTACCTTGTTTTACTAATTAATTAACTTCTTTCTCCATTAAATTAATGCCAGATTGAGGAGCAATTAACATTGGAAAAACTTCATGAATGGACCAAACGTGAGAACTTGGAGAACATTGATGTCATTGTCAAATTGCCCAGGTTCAAGATGGAAGAGCACTACATCCTCAACTCCAACCTGGGCTGCCTGGGAGTGCAGGATCTCTTCACCAGTAGCAAGGCTGATCTGTCTGGCATGTCAGGATCCAGAGATCTTTTCATGTCAAAAATTGTTCACAAGTCCTATGTGGAAGTGAATGAGGAGGGAACAGAGGCAGCCACTGCCAGGGCAGGTCTTGTTGAATAGAGCCTGGGAATGATGGGAGAATTCACAGTGAACCATCCATTCCTTTTCTTTATTCAGCACAATCCCACAGCTAATGTGCTCTTCTTTGACATGGTTTGTTCCTCATAGAAGAAGGAGACTTTAGAGATAGAAAGAAGAGCTTAGCATTTAATTCCCTGAGATTTTAATGGTGATAATTTTCATTTGTCCTTGACTATAAAACCGCTATACAAAAACAATCATTCCTGATTTCATATGTTCAGCCCTGTTGGTTTTTTATATCCATTGGCGTGGATACGTATATATTGTTTTTCACTGGAAAAAAATCTAATTTTCAGTGTCAATAGCATCAAGTCTAAAAGCAAAAGAATTAAATATATGTACAGATTCCTGACTGTGAAATGACCTGTGCAATAGTCATACACTCCTGACAGGCATGAAAATGTATGGCTTTTCCATTCAGTTGTTTTTCAGTTTAGATATGAAGTAAAGCAAAAACAAAGAGATAAAACTGACAGGTAATAAAGCACTAATAAAATTAATAGAAACAAAATAACAATTGCTTCTACTTTCTATAGTGATATGTGAAATGAAATAATGCTATTTCTTTTATAGTATTTTGGAAACCTTAGTAGAAGACATCCCTGGTTATTGAAGCCAGGGTTGAAAACAGATATTCTATAGGAACAAATACAACTGAAGGATCTCCTTCTTGTGAAGACATGCCTTCTCCATGATTCTGTTCCGTAGGATTGGAATCCTTATTAATCAGCTTCTCTGGGTTTTCTGGTAAAGCCTCTTGACCTCCTTTACTCAAGTTGCTATGGTGATAGGATGGCTTTGTGCAATATGAAGGAAGTTGGGTTGGGGACTCTTGGGTTGGTATGACCCTTTGTCGGATGTACTCCTTTGGATGGAGCTTGAGATTCTGCATTTCGTTCTTCCATAAGACTGGTGGATTATAATAAATCTAAGATTTATTAGAATCTGCAAGCCAGATGATGCACATCCTCTTTATCCCTGATCTCCAGAAAGCCAAAGCTACATTCATAAGTCCAAGTGGCATAATAATATGGGTGGTGGTAAGGACTTAACAGGTTGAAAACAAAACTAGTGGAGATGGCCAGGAAGCTATTCTTTTTTTTTTCTCCAGCTCATCCATCCAAATACTAGTGCCTACTGTATCCAGGTTCTTCTAGCTGTAGTAGAAAAGACAAAAGTAGCATGCATGGCCTCTGTAGACCTTATTTTGGGTTGCTTCTTTTAATTTGGGTCTGGAATGTGCCCCAAAATTCCTAGTCTTAATAGTTTTGTCCCACAATAGTATTACTGGGAGATGGTCTAGATGGGGCCCAAGGAAGTCTTCAAATCATTGTGGAGTGTGTCCCTGAAGGAAATGTATGGCCTAAGTTTCTTCTTTCTTCCACTCTATGACCATGTGAGCAGTTTTGGTTACTGCCTGTTCTTTGCCATTGCCATCTGACTTTCCAACAGAGACCATGTGGTCACGGACAGGAGTCTGAAACTGAGACCAAATCATCCTTTGCTCTTTATAGTTTACTAGGTAAGGTGCTCATTATGGTACAAGAAAGCTGACTAACACATTCCTCCAGAAAAACTTACTCTTTTTAGTCTAAATAGTGTTTAACACACATAGACAAAATCCCAAGAGTCTAAGCAACTCTCCTCTATTCCTTTTTGCCTGTGAGGTTACTACAAGGTTTTACTATGGGGTGACAAGTTGTTAAATGTTAAATATATTTTTAAGTCACAGATCCTAGACTAGAATCTGACTTACATATTTTGTAAACATATGTATATAATGAAATGCAGCCCCTAAGACAACTAAAATACCAAGAAAGCACCAAGCACAATCAGAAATGGGATTCTACAGGATGAGAGAAATTACTGTAAGAGCCAAGAGAAACTGCAAACTCACAAGGCAAATACGGACACTGGAGCTTAATTTCACTTGCCAGGCCAGAAGAGGCAATGAGAACCAAATGTGGGATTGTGTCAGTGTTAAGGCAAAGGGAAACAATTTGGCCTTCCAAGAGTAGGACTTTCATTTTCCTCCTCTGCTTTTGGGTGAGCCCCCAAGTGTACATGAAAAGTTCACAGCTAGGTTGTAGCCTTCAGACAACTTCAATTTCCAATCCTCAATCTGAATCTGCTGCCTGTGGGCAAGTGCAGATGCAACCTAAAGTCATGTCTGTCGAAGGTAGGATAGGTACCATTAAGCCTCAAATTAGTATTACAATTTGATTTTTAAGTACAACATCCAGAGCATAATAATAATAATAATAATAATAATAATAATAATAATAATAAACCTCTTTGGATGGGGAGCCATAGCAATGGGGATACAAAGAAGTACAAACAAGAGAAAATGACAATAGTGAAAGATTCCACATGCTGCTGACACAAACCAGAGAACAGTTTGCAAATATAATATTGATAAAATCCAAGGTCAGATACTTCAGCAGGCAGCTGTAAACTTAGAAAAGCCGCTGCTTATCTGAATGAAAATGGACTGGAAAGCCCAGAGCTTAAACATATAATAATAAATTATTTCCAAAGAAAAAAAATTGGTAACAATAGCAAGGATTTTAAAATCTGAAAGAAAATTCCGTGAAAATGATAAAGTAATTAACTAATTCTACTTTCTTTTAGAAAGTTAAATATAGTCAACAAATACCAAAATCTAAAGTAAGTATGAAAATTTCAAAAGAAATGACAAACAACTCAAAAGAGTTAGGATGGAGCCAGGCAGTGGCAATTCCAGCAGTCAGGAGATAAAGGCAGCAGATCTAAAAACCTGGTCTACAGAGTCAGTTACAGGACTGCCAGGGCAAATCTGAGAATTCCTGTCTCAACCCCTCCCCTCTGCAAAAGATGATGAAGATGCATAGGAGACAGGGAGTAGCTACAGAGCAGAATAATATATAAAAAGCAAACATTTGGACCAGGGAGATGGCTCGGACAGTGAAGTGCCTCCTCTGCAAACATGAAGACCTGAGCTTGGATCACTAGCACCCATATAAAAACCCTGTGTGGAGGGGCACATTTGCAACTTTAGCACTGAATTGAGAGAGGACAGAGACAAGTGGATCCCTGGAGAGAACTGGCCAGCTAGCCCTGCTAATCACTAAGATCCAAGCCAGGGCAAAAACAAAACAAAACAAAACAAAACAAAACAAAACAAAACAAAAAAACCAAAAACCAAAAACCAAAAAACAAACAAACAAACAAACCAAAACAAAACAAAAAACAAAAAAAGACAAAAACAAAACAAAAACAAAAACAAACAAAAAAACCAAAAACCAAAAACCAACCAACCAACCAAAAAAAGACAGTGTTCAAAGCATATGGTAGAGAATGATGACCTGTGGCTACCAGTACACGTGTGTGTGCATGCACACTCACATGCACATATGCATATGTGTGTAAACACATCCACATTTACCCTCACTAACACACATACACATATGCCCCCATACACATACACAAAAAGAAAGGTGCCATGTGTATTTTACAAGTTTCAACATAGTCATGTCTTATCTGTATTTACATTACTTTGCTTACCAGAGAGACTTAGCTATACTTTATTGTACACATGATATGCTGTTCATCATCACAAGAACAGTTTTCATCAGATTCTGTTGAATTTAAATACACATGAAATAAAAAACTTGGGGCCAGACTCCCCAAGTTTGAACCAACATTGGCTACTGAGTTGTGTTGCCCAGAACTGCCTTCTCTCTGCCTGTAGTTTGTTTCTTTGCTGCCTGTAAAGGTCACAGAGGCCCCCACAACTAATGATTACATAATGTGGTTAACTACAAGCCAATTGCTAATTTATGTTTAGTGCGTTTATCTAGGACAGCTCAAAGATAACTCACGGAAAGAACCAATTTGTGTATTGGATCAAAAGTGTCATCTTCCAGTGTTGAGAACAAGCAAAAGGAACTTATTCTAAGTACTACCATTTCATTCTCAGGCTCCATTTTTTTTATTAATCATTCCATTTGTTTACATCTCAAATAATATCTCACTTCCTCATTACCCCCTCCATCAACCCCTCCATCCCATGACATCCCACTTCCCTGTTACTGGTTACTCCTCCACCAATTCTTCATCCCACATTTGCCCTCCGCCTCCCTCTTGCCTGCATTACAGTGCTCCCCAACCCACCCATACTCTACTGCCCCACTGCTCCAACATCTCCGTACTCTGGAGTATCAAATTTTCCTGGCACTAAGGGCTTCCCTTCCCATTGCTGTCTCGAAAGGTCATCTTCTTCTACATATGTATTTGGAGCCATGGATCCCTCCAGGTACACTCCTTGGTTGGTGGTTTAGACTTTGGAAGAACTGTCTAGTCAGGTCAGCCTTTGTTGTTCTTCTAATGGTGTTGCAATTCCCCTCTGCTCCTCCAGTCCTTCTCTCAGCTCCCCCACCAGGTTCCCTCAGTTCAGTCTGATGGTTGGCTGCAAGCATCCACCTCTGCATTGATCAGTTGGGGCTGGACCTCCCCAGGAACTACCACACTTGGTTCCTGTCTGCAAGTGCCTCATGACTACCTCAACAGTGTTGGGTTTGGTGTCTGCAGACACAATGTATCCCCAGGTGGGGCTGTTTCTAGTTGTCCCTTCCTTCAGTCTTTGTTCCTTTTTTGGTTCCCTTTCCTCCTTTGGACAGATACATTTCTGGCTTAAAAAACTTTGAGATGGTTGGGTCAATATCTATCGACTAGGGGCCATACCTATCTACTGGAGGTGCTCTCCACAGTGTCTATCTCCCCCTTCTTTTTGAATTATAGTTAAAGTCAATCCTGTCAGGTCCTATGAACCTCATGTTTCTCTGGTGTCTGGGACCCTCCAGTGGCTATCCCCAGTTCCTCATGCTCCCTGTTAACTATTTTTATTTGACTTCCCTATCCTGTGTACCTCTCTTACATCTCCTCCAGTTTTTGATACTACCACCTCTTCCTTACTCCCTTAATTGTCTTCCTCTCCTTCCACCTCCCACAATTGTCCTGTCCCCCCCTCAGTGCAGGACTGAAACATCCAGCCCCTGGTCTTCCTTCTTTCTACTCTCCAGATGGCCTGTAGGCATTTTGAGCTTTTGGGCTAATATACACTTATTAGTGAGTACATACCATGTGTGTTCTTTTGTTTTCAGACTCCATTTTATCATATGAAGAAATTAAATTCAAGGTTTCAGGTCCTAGGGGAGCTGGGGACTTCCCAATACCTGAACAGCTTATCAGTTGGCTGAGTCTTGACATCTCAGAACAGTTTGTAAGGAGACAGCTGCCTGAGTCCAGCCACCTCAAGGACAACTTCTCTATCTTGCTGGCAGGGCCAAACAAATTATGTTCTCAGGATTAGAAACAAATGCCTATCCCACTTCTCCAAACTTTTTTTTTTTAAAATTGTCTGTTAACAAGTAAAGAATATAGAACTTGCTGTTATCTAAACAAAGGTGCATAAGCTATAAAAATATAAAACCAATAGCCTGTTATGTCCTAATTAACTGCAGCTGACCTGCCCCTTTGTCTCCTTATTACTCTGAGCTCCAAACCTAAGGTCTAGAAAGATGAATTAATTAAGGGGACCCTGAAACCCAGTGCCCTGGAGAAGGCCCAGTCTCCAATGTGTATTTCCTCACTTAACCTATAAAGTCAAAATACAATTGGACAACACTGTAGCTCCCCCAGCTCCCACCCTGTTTTGTGTTCCTATCCTTTACAATGTTATATAGACTCCATTTGAGGATGGGGGTTCACATCCTGATCTGGCTGCCTCCCTGGTGTGATCACACTCCCCATTCCCTAAGCAATGTAGAGGCTGGAAATCATGCTTAAAAAAGAAAAAAAAACTTTCCTTTTTAAGCTTCTGTATCTGAAGTGAGGCTTTTTTTGTGCCCCCCCCCCCCCCCACTATTATGAGTGTAGATATCACTTTAAACAACAAACCTCTTTATATACTAGGCTTTCAAAGTGGGAATTACCATACATAAATAAATAAAGATTGTTTGCTATGTAACCTAGCCTGTCCTAGAACTTGTGACCCTCTAATATCATCACCCTTCTATAAGGATATTAGAGATGTGTACCCTCACTCTGGCTAGCACTTAATCTTCTCAAGTTCTCTAGGGTCCTTCTGCTTGAATCCATAGTAACAAGCATTTTGAATAAAATTTTTATCATTCTACTGATACAACTTATTTGGAATAATTCACTAGTGTTCTCTGGAAAGAGCCTGTTGGCCATTCCTAGGAAATACTTTCTGTCTGGGTTGGTCAGTTTACTGAGAAGTGACTGGAAACTCTGATAAATGTCTTTCTCTGGGTTTAAACGAATCTTCCATGAGTGAAAAGATAAAACATGAGCTCAAAGATGAAACAATTTGGTTGCAAAAGGAATTTTTAAGCTGAGGAGATGGCTCAGGCAGTGAAGTACAGGAAGCTCTGATCCAAGGCAGGTTGATATGAAATAATTAACAGCAGGAATTAACCTCCTTTGCCAATTTATAATTACAAGTCTGTTTGCTGTAAAAATAAGATAGCTCTCAGAAATGTATGTTTCAAATAATTTCAACTTCCCCTTTCTTCATTGTACTACTTGGAATTCATACAAGGGCACCTAGCATGCTAAGCCTTAGATCATTCATTCAGATATAGTCATTACACCTTCCCTTCATCTTAAAAAACAACAAGAATAACAAAACAAATCCAACATAAAACAGAAAAAAAACAACTAAAGAGCAAACAACAACTATAAAACCTTTTCATTTAAAACTAGCTTGCCAAGGTTAACCTTGAACTTGGGATGCTCCTATCAGTCTCCTTAGTAGCTGGAACTACAGGCCTATGTCAAAGGCCTGGCATAAAATTATTTATGCACAACTTTCTAAGTGAAGTTTTGATGAAATATTAATACTTCCCTCCAAGTTATTACTCAGGAAGTCTCATTGACCTTAAAGAAATGTTACTGAAGGAGACTTGGAGACTGTCTTTCATTCTGTTTAGCCCCTGCTACATGAAACAGTGTGCATATACCTATTCTCTATTCTCCTTTTTGCAGCTCGTAAGAAAATGAAAGCAGATGTGTGTATGAATGGCAATTTACCTGAGATATCTAGACTTTAGGGTCTCCCTTTACTCCCAAGAGGACCATAGCTAGACCATAGGAGATGATTATAGAAGAATAACATACATTTTCAAAGGGCTGTTTTGACATATCATCCTCAAAAGAAGGGTGACAAATGTGTCATTTGCTTCAGAGTATTCATGATGCAGAGTCTGGAGGGAAAGGAGAAATGGAACTCAGCACATAATTGAAGGTTCATTGTTAAAACACAGTGAAATCTGGCACTCTTAGTTGGTATTTCAAAACTCATAATTACTTTAAGATAGATTTCAAAAATTCAATCTAAGTTACGGCTGTTCCAATTTTAAGGTTACTAGTTAAGCGTGGCCATGGCAGGAGACCAAGCCAACTCCTTTCTTTTCTGCACAAGGAGAGGGAAAGATCATCAGGAACTCAAACTCAAGACACAGTGGAGAGAGGCAAGGTCTAGTTTCTTTCCATACAGAACTGCTCCTCTTTTCTCAAGAATGTGGAGTTGCATACAAAGAGAAGGAGGAGAAGAGGAACCAATGAAGAAAATAAACATGAACATCTGAGTCCTCTTGCTTGACTTCAGCAACTCTGCATTCTTGACTCTGCCTGTGAAGAATCCTCCTGAGATATCCATGAGGCATTAGACAGTGCCCTCTGCATTTGCCAATTGCTACCGGAAAGACCTTGAGATGCTGAATGAGACCCAAAGAGAGGCTGGTGTTATCTACCGTGCTGCGTACCAGAGAGCATTCCCCTACAGTGGCTACTCAGGGGACCTTGCATCAGACGCAGGTACCCAGGTTGCTTTTCTCTTGTGTATCCCTTACCGCCCAGAAGAATGGAGAGCTTGACCCAGACCAAGTGATTCACCTTAACTCAATTCTGAGTCACTGTATTTCATGGCTGTTCTCTGTCATATGACCTTTGAACCCTGGAAGTGTGTTCCAGAGTGCTTCCTACTGTGGTAAAGTGCAGATCAAAAGCCTAGGGAGCCTCAGAATACTCAAACCCACACTTTTCCCACTCCACAGACAGGGGGTACAGCATCCTGAGACTGTACTTAGATCCTCTGGATCCTCCCCTTAAGTCTCCCAGGGCTCTGACGAAAAGGTGGGGCTGCTTTATTTCAATGACTTACCCTCTGGTTGGTCCTTTCATCTGACCCAGTTTGCCCCCCCCCCCCATTTTTGTCCATTATCATGTCACTTTAAAGTTGCTTCTGAGTCCTTCAAGTGTTGTTTATTCTACCTAGAAGGTCACTTCCCCCATCCCTGTCAGAGTTCAAACTTCTTACCCATTCTAACTTCATTAGGACAGGACAACCCTGGGACCTCTGCTGTCCTATCCTAGTACAGCTATTCCACCTCAGGTCTGCTCATCACCTGTAAGTATAATCTTTTCTCAGGCTGATTGTCGTCTCCACTGTACTAGTATCTCTGTGAAGACAAGAACTATGTCGGGCACAACAATTCTAATCACCTGATGCATATTCAGGATAAATTTGTGGGTTGATTGTTCAGTCAACCTGTCCTATTTTTAAAATGGAAATGCAGAATTGGAGTGGAGCTCAGACTGACTTGAGTCTTCTGATCTTTAAAGGGAGCAGAAGTAAGAGACATTATTTTGCATGCCCTTGATGATTTTGCAGAGATAATCAAATGGGCTAGGTGATAGGACCAGAGAGGAACCAGGACAGAGGAAAATGGAGAATGCCAATGAGACTCTCTAGCACCCTAGCCTGACTGAGACAGGTCAATATAGCTTTAGGACCATAGCCCTAATACTAGTCCATAGCCATTGGACTACTGGGCTTTGAGAAGGAGTTATCTCTGTGAATGCCCACCAGATTCCCTCCTCCACTGTTTCTTTTCCTAATTCTCAGGTCCTGGATTCAGGCTAGACTTTCTAAAGCTAGCCTTTAGGATTTCCGCAGGTGTGAGCTGTTCCAGGTGCCCTTACCTGAAACTTTCATAACATCCCAGTTCAGTGTTCAAGGCTTAATTCCGCTAGAGTGCAGTTAGCTGCTTACTCTGTTCAGGCAGGTCCTTTCTTAACTGCAGGGTGGGGACACCATGCTCAGCACTTCAGGCCAGGAGACTAGGCAATGTCCTAGATTCATACATTTCTTCCCTTGGTAAGCTGGGGATAGGTGTTAGTTTGGCAAATAGCTTAACCTTAGAGAATGCAAAACTAGTAGGATTCTTGGGTCTCTGGCTGAGAGGGAACCAATGGAGAAAGTTCACTGGATGTCCAGAGCACCTGGTAGCTGTAATTGATGCCAAGCCACTGTCCATGTGAGGGATTCATCAATGAAGGCGTTTGTTCCATGTGTCTTGTCAGATTTGCACTAGCCTACACCTACTTGCAGAATCCTGGCACTACCTTTCAGAAAAGACTACTGCAATGTAGACTGCTCCTTTGGAGGACTCCTCCTTGCAAAAGGACAGAAACAGACTCTGAGGTAAATTAGTATAGGGTATCCTATTCTTCAGCCCTTGACAGGATACACTGCATTTAAAAATCAGAAAGAAAGAGAGAGAGAAAGAGAGAAAGAGAGAGAGAGAACAGACCTCATTGAATTTAGCATCTTAGATGTCTCACCTTTAGTTTTAAAAGTAAAATATCCTAGTTTGTCTGCATGTAAGTCTATGCACCCTATTCATGCTGATGTCCACAGAGGCCAGAACTCAGCATGAAATTTCCCTGACTGGAGTGTTTCTTATCTAGGAGATGTTTGTACTCTGGCCATGTTGATGGTAGCTTAGGAACTAAGGACAAATGCATTTGTGTCAGAGACCCTTGATATCAAGGTACTGCTAATTAGTTCACTGAAGCATCCACCTTATGGCTTTGAGTGTCCCTGCAGAGCTCTATGGCTGTCATCACAATCTAATTTTTATGATTACTGAAAAAACAATTATCAGTATCCATTTTCACACCCACACTCTTCATGGCAACCACTAATAGATATTTCTGCCTCTTCTTGGCGGTCATGAACATTTCTTGTAAATGAAGTATGTAGTCAGGTGTGTGGTCCTCTTTTGTAACATGTAAGCATGTTTTCTAAACACATGCTTGCTGGTTTAAGGTGTTAGTGACCTGGTTGCAGGCCATTACACTTTGCCATCAACAGTAAATTGAGTTCTATTCAGAGGCCTCAAGACAGGTGAAGCCACAATTCTTGACTTTGCCACAGATAGAAATTTTAGAAAAAGCCTGAATGAAATACTAAGAAGAAAATACACACACATAAACACATAAACACATAAACACACACACACACACACACACACACACACACACACACACACACACCTGTGGAGGCCAAGTAGGAAAATAAAAGATGAGGCACATGTAAATATTCAGGAGTCTCAAGGGGGAGTATGGCTTTGGTGTCTTAGCAGTAGCTACACATGTGGCTTTGGTGTCTCTCAAAAGTTATATCTTAGCAAGGTTGCTGGGAAATTCTTATTCTCCTTATTACTTAATAGAGGCCCAATTTTATATTTTTAAGGAAAAGACTTTAATAATAACATGAATGAAGCTATATGAGACCAAGTTACATGAGCAGAACTTCCACATAGAAGCATGTCTTACTGAGAAACAGGAACGTTAGGAAGACTCCACAAACACATGGAACGCTCACCCTGTCTACAGGGCCACTCATCCAGCTCTGTCTGAGAATGTCAAGGTTTTATTTTCTGAGCCTGAGAGTGTCTTTCCCACTCCACATGCTCTCCTTGTGGCCTATGAATGAGCAGCTTTTTACCGATGTCTTCCACCAGGAAGCTTTACTGCTGTGATGTGCTTTAGCTTCTCTAGGGTCCCCATCTGCTGCAGCTATGCCCCATGTGTCCACAAGAGGCTGCTCATACCACTTGCCTTCCAATCCCTGACCCAGCAGAGAGTGACAGCAGCTGAAAACCTTTAGCCTGTGGCCTTTTTGCTCACGTTGCTTGAGGAAAGGTTCAGCTACCTCATGTGTAGCATCTGCTTCTTCAGTCACCCTCCGTTCTCCACCAGCAGAAGGGGATTTCAACTTCCTGTCCCTTTAGCTTTCTCTGTTTCCTCTATGTTGTCCAACAGCCAGTCTGATCATCTCCTGTCTAACTTGTGTTCTTGGGGCCACTTTTCACTTTGGTCCCCCATCACTGAAGCAGTTGGCCCATTGTTACCTTCCACATCGTCCTTGTGTCCTCTGACCCAGCGTCTCCTTTTTGCTCTGTTTCTCTTTCTTCCTCACCCTTGCTCACTCCAGAACCTTCGCTGTCATCCTTCTCTTCAACTTCTAACAAGAGGCCACATTATTTTCTCTTCTTGGCTGGAATGCTCTAGTTTTTTTGGGGGGAGGGAGAAGGTGGTTTGATTTCTGGATGAAGTTTGCTTTTTAAAACAGTGGTCACTCGCAAGAGCACAGATACCATAGCAAAACTAACTACCTATTCGATTTTCCTCAACAGAGTCTTTGTCATCGTCATCCTCACTGTACACTTTACTTGATGACATATAGCCCTCATCCTTTCACACCTAAAGTATTTTAGAGGATTTTTCTTTGTCAGTCGGGCGAGTTAGAGTTCTCCACTTAGTACTAACATCCCAACTTTAGGGTAAAATAGGCCTCCATCTGAAATGAGTGTCACAAAAAGAATACAATGGAGACCAAGATTTGAACACATCCAGTTGTTCAGAAGACCAAGGATCAGAACCATTTATCCATAACCCCTTGGCTTTAGTCACTCTGTGTCAGAGCTTGTCTAAGCAACACCTTCTTTGTTGGTTTGAGACAAGGTGTCACCATGAATCCTAGGTTGGCTTCAATCATATGATCCTCCTGCTTTCGCACCCTAAGGCTGGGGCTCTACTTCAGTTAGTGATCAAACTTTGTGAGCTGTCTTACTGGCCCTTCATATTCAGTTTTTCACTTGTAAGTATTTTTATTTTAGTAAGGATTATTATTGTAACTGCTACTGAAATCTAAACCATACACACATGATGGTGAGAACATAAGTTACACAACTTTGGTAACATTTCCAAACCACCTAACAGGCTGAAATATTCAACATGTCATCCAGTCTTAGGGAAGAATGGTCACAGTGGTGAGTATGGAGCACAGAGAGGGCTTTGCCGAATTGAGTTTATAGAAAGATTTTGCTTTCTTTTCCTAAGATACTCCACCCAGAGCTATTGTAACAGACAGTACATCTCTTGTCCAGTTACTAGGAAACCTTTCCCTAAAAAGAATGAGACTAAGGGGAAAATGAGAACACAGCCATTTCTATGTCTTAGTGCCAACTACTGCTTTGTTCAATAACCTATAAACTTAAATTATTAAAGGGAAATATAAGATATCTGATAAACACTATTGTTAGAAACTTTTAAATTTTAATTTTATTACCTGTTTTTCGGGAGGTGGGGGGAAGGGCCACAGCGTATGTGTGCTGACCAGTGTGCTGGTCAGAGGAGAGGTTTATGGGGTCAGTTCTCTCCTTCCACCTCTACCTGATTCTAAACACAGGTAGTAGGTTTCTGTAACTACTGCATGCAAATGCTCAGCCACGTAACCACCATAAAAAACTGTATTTTAATCATCAGGGAAATATCACTGTTAGAACAAAGGGACAAATGGAAGAATCATGCTGTCAAGGATGAAGGAGGAAGCAGTAACCCCCTACCTGGGAAGGCTGGGGTTTCCTTCATCGAATGCAAGTTTTGCAAACTCATGTGCAATGCTAATGTCTTATTCTGATGGTAGCCATCAAGTCATACATGTATAGTCACTGGAGAGCATTGAAAACATATCTGAAGATTAAAATGAGAGACAAAAATTTTAGTAGCTTCTTTTCATGTGTTGCGTTCTCAGAGCAACATAGCACAAACCATTAGAACATTTATTTTTAATCCTACCTTAAGTCTTTTTTAATTCTTGACACTAGTAGAATTGTTTACATTTATAAAATTTCAGTGTGGCTTTTCCTTTTTTCTTATTTATTTTTTAAATTTATTTATTTATTCACTTTACATCCCTTGTACAACTTTCTTCCCACTATCCCTTTCTCCCTGTCATCTCTGAGAAGGGTGAAGACCACCCTCAGTACCTACACACTCTGACATCTCAAGTAATTGCAGTACTAGGGACATCTTCTCCCATTGAGGGCATCCAGGAAAGCTCAGATAGGGAGACAGGATGCATAGCTAGGCAACAGAGTCAGGGTAAGCTGCTGCTCCAGTTGTTGTGGGACATGCCTACGTCTAGCCCTTGTATGTTCTTTGGTTTTTGGTTCAGTCTCATGGAAGCACCAATGGTCTAGGTTTGTTAACTCTGTTGACCTTTCTGTGAAGTCCCTATCTCCTCAATCTTTCTCTCAACTCTTCCACAAAACTTACCCAGCTCCATTGAATGTTTGGCTGTGGGTCTCTGCATCTGTTTCAGTCAGCTGCAAGGTGGAGCCTCTCAAAAGACAGTTATGTCTAAATGCATAACAGAGTATCATTAATAATAAAATTGGATTGCTTCTTGCCAAAGGGATAGGTCCCAAGTTGGGTCGGTCATTGGTTGGCCAATCCCTCAGTCTTTCCTCTACCTTTGTCTCTATATGTATTGTAGATGTAGGCAGGGCAAATTTTGGGTCAAAGGTTATATGGGTTTGTTGGTGGCCTTATTCCTCCACTGGGAGACATACCTGGTTACAGGAGGTGGATGCTTCAGGCTCCATACTCCCCCATGGCTAGAAGCCTCAGCTAGAGTCACCCTCATAGACTCCCTGGAGTCTCCCTTAACCCAGGCCTCTGGCAGTGCTACAGATTGCCCCCTCCCCTGATTTCCGTTTACTCTGTCCTGGGCTCTCCCTACATCTTACATCCCTTCCACTCCCTATCTTCTTTCCTGCTTAGTTCCCTCCCTCCATCCATCTGTGATGACAATTTAATTTTCCATTCTGAGTGATATTCAAGTATCAAGTATCCTCCCTTGAACCCTTCTTTAGTTCCTTTGGGTCTATGAACGGTAGCAAGTTTACCCTGTACTTTACGACTAATTTCCACTTAAAACTGAGTGCATACCATGCATGTCCTTTGGGGTCTGGATTACCTCACTCAGGATGATATTTTCTAGTTCTATCCATTTGCCTGCAAATTTTTTGATGTCCTTGTTTTTAATAGCTGATTAGTATTCCATTATGTAAAATGATCACATTTTTTTTTATCCATTCTTCAGTTTACAAGCATCATGGTTGTTTCCAGTTTCTGAATAAATCTTCTATAAACATAGTTGAGCAAGTGTCCTTGTGATATGGTGGATCACTTTTTGATTCTATGCCCAGGAATGTTATATCTGGGTCTTGAGGAAGAACTATTCTGAATTTTCTAAGAAACTGCCAAATTGCTTTGCAGAGTGGTTGTACAAGTTTGCCCTCCCACCAGCAATGGAGGAGCCAAATGGAGGTTTGCTCCACAGCATCTCCAGAATGTGTTGTTCTAGTTTTTGATCTTAGCCATTCTGGTGAGTAGAAGGTGGAATCTCAGAGCCATTTTGATTTGCATTTTCCTGATGACTAAGAACTTTGAACACTTCTTTAAAGTGCTTATTGGTCATTAGAGATTCCTTTGTTGAGAATTCTCTGTTTAGCTTGTACCCCATTTTAAAATTAGGTTATTTGGTTTGTTGGTGTCTAACTTCTTGAGTTCTTTATTTATTTTGGATATTAGCTGTCTGTTGGATGTAGGATTGTTTCTCAATCTGTAGGCTGCCATTTTGTCTTATTGACAGTGTCCTTTGACTTACAGAATCATTGCAGTTTCATGAGGTCTCATTTATGAATTGTTGATCTTAGAGGCTGAGCTATTGGTGTTATGTTCAGGAAGTTGGCTCCTGTACCAATGCTTCAAGATGATTCCCCACTTTCTCTTCTATTAGATTTAGTGTATTCAGTTTTATGTTGAGGCCTTTGATCCACTTGTACAGAACAATAATTATGGATCTTTTTTGCATTCTTCTACTAGCAGCAATTCAGATAGACCAGCACCATTTGTTGAAGATTCTTTTTTTTTCTATTGTATGGTTTTGGCTCCTTTGTCAAAATCAAGTGTCCATAGATTTTTGGGTTTATTTCTGGGTCTTTGATTTGATTCCATTGATCAACCTGTTTGTTTCTATATTGATATTATGCAGTTTTTATTACTGTTTCTCTGTAGTACAGCTTGAGATCAGGAATGGTAATAACTACAGAAGTTCTTTTATTATATGGGATTGTTTTAGCCATCCTTGGTTTTTTTACTTTTGCATATGGAGTTGAGAATTTTTCTCTCAAGGTCTCAAAAGTATTATGCTAGAATTTTGAAGGAGATTGCATTGAATTTGTAGATGGATTTTGGTAAGATAATTTTTACTTTGTTAATCATACCAATCTATGAGCATGGGAAATCTTTCCATCTTCTGATATCTTCTACAAGAGACTTGAAATTTTGTCATACAGGTCTTTCACTTACTTCGTTGGAGTTACAGTTATATAAAATATAAAGATATTTTATATTGTTGTGGCTATTGTGAATAGTCTTGTTTTCCTGATTTCTTGCTCAGCCTGTTTATCATTTGATTAAAGGAAGGCTACTGATTTTTTTTTCTTAGTTAACTCGTATTGGACCACATTGCTGAATGTGTTTATCTGATGAGTTCTCTGGTAGAATTTTTGGAATCACTTATGTCTACTCTCATATCATCTGCAAATAGTGACTTTTTTTTTTCCAATTTGTATTCCCTTGATCTCCTTTAGTTGTTCTATTGCTCTGGCTAGAACAGGGACAATATTGAGACCTCCGATTTAACCTAGCTCTCAGTATAATGTTTGCAGGTGGATCTCTGCAACTCCACTTTCTGCTGCCAGAGGAAGCTTCTTTGATGATGACTATCAAGGCACCAATCCTAGGTCTTGAGGACTCTCCACTCCCTGATTGCTGCCCATCCAGGAAGAGTCACTCAATTTTGAGGATGAAAACACCTAGTGTTTTCCAATTCTTTCTACCTGGTGTAACTAAGACAATTATTGAGGAAAACATCTAAATAAAACAAGTATCTTAAAATAGTCTAACTTAAAACTCACTCACTTTGGAGGTCACAAAGTTTGATAAAATGTTACTGCTCTCCTGCTAGCTTTTCTGTAGAGAACAGTTCAGCCATTTGGGTTTCAGGGACATGGTTTCCTTTTTTTTTTTAAGAAAAAAAAAAGAGTGACTCTTCCTTATACATTCAGATATCTAATGGGTGATAGAATGGAATACAAATCTTAAGCTTCACAATGTGTCTGAAACCTTTGCTGCCTTAACCTCTGAGTTAGAGACTTCTGCTCAGCTCTCCACGTAGAAGTGTTGATTATACTAGGAATATTTTCCCCCTAAAACTGTAAATAAAGGTTAATGAGTAAGCCTTGCCTAATCTCTCTTCTACTTCAAGGCTAATGACACTAAACAGCTGTCTGACAAGAAATGACATGTCGAGAACAGACTATGAGAGGATTCTGGGTAGGTCTCTCCTATTCCCAGGAAAAGACAGAAATTTTCCTGCATCCTCTTTGCTCACCTACATCTTCACTTTCTGATATTTTATAAACAGCTTGTTCCCTTGTTCATCCATTAGGTTGTAGGGATTCACAGGGTCTCCATGCTTTGTTCATTAATGAGTAATGCTACTATGAACTTTGTGCACCTGTTTTGGTACAGATAAATATTTTCAGTTCTCCTGAATACATGCCTAAAATGGAAATGCTAGGCTCCATGGAAGTCTCTAAAGACCTCTTAGTTTCCAAGGCCAGTGTACCATTTCACATTCTCATGGAGACATCCTTTCTAATCCATCCTATTTGTCTTTTCTCACCCCTTGCTTTACTTTAAATTAGCATATAATGTATTAGATAGCGTCCTGGTGACAAAATGTGTTAGATAGCATCCTTTTACATACAGTGTGTTAGATGACACCACAGTACATAGAAAATCATAGGTAGCATCACTTCATTTTTGAACAAAGTATGTTTTAGTACATGCACCTCCTTCATGTTTTCACCTCTTCTCTCTTTGCAATCTCCCTTCAATCTGTTTTATGCTTTCACCTTACTTGTGTCTTTTAGACCCTTTCTCCTTAGTACCACCTTTTGTCCCCTTCTTTATCTTCTTTCAGGCTTTGTCCACATGTACAGCCATTCATACACATCAACATCTACATTTCCTGCCAGGATAAACACATGAGACACAGTATGAGGTTTCTGTTTTTCTGAGATCAGATGTTCTTTTTGAATACAAGATTTCTGAGATCTGTTTATTTTGCAACATCTTCATTTTTCCTCATAACAGAATAAATGTATATTGTGCATGTTTCCACATGTGGTTGTCTGAATAAGAGTGGGCTCCATAAGTGCATATGTTTTAAGGCTTGGTCCCCGGTTATTGGAACTGTTCGAGAAGAATTAAAATGTATGGCCTAGTTGGAAGAGGTGTGTCATTGGAGGTTGTGCTTTGAGGCTTTAAGACTCCATTCCAAGCCAAGCCTCTCAGTCTCCTTGCCTGCAATTTTCAGATACAAGCTCTCAGCCTCTTCTCAAATACCATGACAGTCTGCCTGCTGCCATGTTCCTCACTCTGAGGATCATGAACCAACCCTCTGAAATGGTACATAAGTGTTGCAAGAGGTATTATAAAAAGTTGGCGTGACTGGCTAGCTCCTGTCCTGGCTGCCATGTTCCTGCTCTAAGTTCCTACACTAATGGCAGCACTGGCTGGTGAGTGGTGCCAGCCTGGGACCCATGAGACAATGTCATGGCTGCTGCCTCCGCTGGTCAGCTCCGTAGTGTCCATGGCTCTAAGCATGGTCCCTGGGCCAACTCCACCACCCCCATGTGGTAGATATAACAATTCCAGTACCCGGTAGTAATAAGACTCTTAATGCTAAAGATTAACCAAATAGATTTATATATCAGCAAATACTCAATACACAAGATGGCCACACAATTAAAATTGTTTTCCCAAATATCTAACCTTGATAATAATAACTACTTTTGATAGCTAGAGACACAAGGGTAACATCTGCCTCCATCTCTCCTCTCCTCCTTCTCCTCCTTCTTCCCTCTCTCATTTCTTCCTCCTCCCAACTCCTAGCTCCACCTACCTCTTCTCTATCCAAAGGCAGAGCTCCGCTGAAAATACAGTGGGCAGGAAAATTCTGCCATACATAAGCTCCCTACTGAATGCATGTTTTTATGAGCCTTAGCTTTGTGGTCTCCTCATAGAAATAGCAGAGTAACTAAGACAGAAATTGGTACTAGGGACTACAGTGTTGCTGGGATAGAATTGACTACTCTGTTTATAGAAGACCTGGGCCAAGTAGACAGCAGAAAACAATAATGGTAAATCATGTGTTTATTAATTCACCTTCCTCCCCATCCACAGGAAAGGAAAAGTGGAAATTAAACAGAGGCCCAGGTGCCTATTAAACACCATTTAAGTGGTCACAATTTTGGAGAAATCAGGGGATTCTCAAGGAAAACAAGAAATAGAGCTGAGTGGTAACTCCTGACTTCCTAGCTTACTAAGCCTTATCCATTGATGTAGTCAGTTCCCATAGGTAGTGATGCTGCTGCAAGGGAATATGTTCCTGATATAGACTCACAAAGCTGCTTTTTTAATGCATAGAAAATTATATACTATTAGCACATTAATAACATCTTTTATGTTCTTGATTAAAAATTGTTTTCATTTTGAAAAGTGATGTGATTTTTTTATTGTGTAGTTCTAGGTTTGACCTTAGAGCCAGCCTGATCCCAGACAAGTGTTCTCTCACTGACCTGTATTGACAGCTCCTGTAAAGGTAATTGTCCTGCAGTGAACACTTTAAAATTATACGATGAATTGTGTGTGTTGGGGTGAGCAAGGGATATTTTAAGTCTTCGATTTAATTGTTAATTTGATTGTTCAAGACTGATATATTGAAAACTGAAAGTGAAAATTGTTTTCATTGTTATGTAATAGGTTATTTTCAAATTTTTGGCTCTGGATGATTGAGGGTTTTTTTTTTAAATCTTTATTGGATATTTTATTTACATTTCAGATGCCATCCCCTTTCCCCATTTCCCCTCCCTAGAAAACTCCTATCCCATCTCCCCTTCTCCTTTTTACTTTTATATTATTTTTTAAAATGTTAATCAAAGGATTTATAAGTTTGGTAATGCTCAAAAACAAGATGTCCATACAATCAGAAGAGTTACCCAATACCCAACCTAGGTATACCAACTACCGTTGACTGGTGGAGACATGGGAAAATCCACCTCCATTTCCTCCCCCCCTTCTCTCTCTCGTCACCTAGCTCCTCCTCTCCATCTTCTCCTCTTCTCCTCCCTTTTCCTCTTCCTCTACTTATTCCTCCCACCTTAGCACTTCCTGCATATCACCCTTCCTATTAAATTCAAACTTTTCTCTTAAAATACAATTAAAGCATAACTATACCAATTTGTGTCAGTAAGGTACAAGATAGACCTAATACCCAGTCCATTGTTTTGTTGACTAACCAGAACCTCTGTCATCCCTCCTAACTAAAAGACTTAGTTCTGAACCTGGTTTTTTTTCTTGGCTTTAGAATGACTGTCAACTGAAGACCATCCTCTCAAATCTTTTCAGTCAAAGTAAATAGCCAGGATTGGCTATGAGACTATAAGTCTTCAACCCCGTCAGAAATCCAGAATGACTGAGTTAACTGAATTTATGGGAAGCACACGGCATAACTTCTAAAACTTAGCCAAATTATAGAGACTGCTGAAAACCTGGATAGTCCCTATACTACAAAACGTTGGAGCATCTGATTTTCAGCCTTCTGGCCCAGGATCATCTGACAGACCTAGTGATGCAGAATTATTAAGGGCTGATTACTCTGTCTTGGCAGATATAATCAGTCGACTATTCCACAAGTGTGTCCTTTTCTGGACAATGATTTGTCTGTAGATGGAAAGAGGCAATTCTTGCCTAGTGGCTGTCTCACCACAACTGGAATAACTCCAAAGATTCTCAATGTCTTTTTAGACTCCAAGACAGAAAGCTGTCAGGAGCAGACAGGTCTCTAATCAAAATGAACATTAATACAGAAATGTTTGTAATGTCAATTCTGTGGACTTCTGACGTTTTGAAAACCTATTATCCATATAAAGCAATCTGGACTGTAGTCTGTTAACTCCTCTCAGCTATTTCTAAATAAAATATAGAAAACACCCTAACAATAAACTCAGAGCCATGAATTTTCTATAGGCCCTTAACTCACAGGCTAACCATCTCAAATCAGTTAGAAAACTTAAAGAAGGACAGGGTCTAAGCCTTGTATTCCTAAATGTGTTATATAGGCACAGTGTCTATGAGAGTAACAATATTAATCTCACTTTTATATCATTAAGAAGCTCATACCAATGAAAACCTTAAATTAGAAATCAAAGTAAATTTGGTACCATTTAAGAAATTATAACTTCATCTTAATAACAATTATACACATTTCTACCAATAGGTTATGGCTATGCAATAAATCCTAGCCAATCCTCCCTGTTCCAACAAACCACTACTTTCCCCTAGAAAGACAGCCCAATATTAACCACCTCAGTCCCCAAGCCCAGGGAATATTGTCGCCAACTCTTCATTAACTTCTTCAAGCTGATTATGGGTGTTGAGATATTAGAAGAGGAGCAGGGGGAAGAGTAAATTGATAAGCCTCTAATGCTGTGTCTTTACTGCATCCAGATGGAATTCCAGGACATCAGAGGTTCAAGCAGGTCTGCTCAGCTCGCTTGATGAGTAGATACACCAAGGCTGTGTATTCTGCAATATACAATTCTCAAAACAAATTTTAGTATCACAATAATTTTTTGTTTGAATTCTGGAATGTAGTCTTCTGGCGAACTGCCTCTGTCATGTTTAATCCACATAATTCTGGGAGTTTTTCTGAGGATGTGCTCCCACCATCCTCCTATTCCAGCCTCCCTGCTCTCGAATTCCCCAACACTAGGGAATCCAAACTTTCAGGCACCAAGGCCCTCCACTTCCACAGATGCCTAACCCCTTATCCCATCCCCCCTCCTCCAATTACTTTGAGGGTGTGCTCCCACCATCTTCCCATTTCTGCCTCCCTGCTCTCAAAATTCCCCAACACTAAGGAATCCAAATTTCTAGGCACCTAGCCTGTCCACTTCCACTGATGTCTGGCAAGAGCACCGTCAACTACCTATATAGGTGGAGCCATGAGTCCCTCCCTTTGTTTTCTCAGGATGGAGATTTTAGAATGGCTACTCCAGCTTGTTTCTTAGGGCCATTTGCTTGAAAAATTGTTTTTCAGCCTTTTACTCTAAGGTAAAGTCTGTCTTTGTCACTGAGGTGGGAGCTAAGGTGGGAGGAGTAAGGATAGGAAGAGGAGGAGTAAGGAGAGGAGGAGGAGAAGGAAAGGAGGAGCTAGGTGACAAGAGAGACTGGGGGAGGGGAGTAGCAGGAGGGGACATGGAGGTGGATGTTCGAATGTCTCTGTCAGTCAAAGATAGTTGATATATCTAGGTTGGGTATTGGGTTACACTTCTAATTGTATGGGCATCTTGTTATTGAGCATTACTGAACTTATAAAGCCTTTGATTAACATTTAAAAAATAGTATATAAGCAAAAAGGAGAAGAGGAGATGGGATAGGAACATTTTAGGGATGGGAAATGGGGAAAGGGGATGGCATCTGAAATGTAAATAAAATATCCAATAAAGATTTTAACATCAAAACAAGAAAAAAAAAAGAATAAACAATGTATTATAATACAAAAAAAAAGAGTGAAGAACTTAAGAACACGGATAGTGAAGTCTCATGATTATGTCTTTTTAGGTACTGGTGAAGTGGAGAAAGAAGGGCCCATTCTAATATTATAAACTCCATTTTGTACCTAAACTCCATCTTATGTTGAGCTTGTCCTCAGGCTAAACTCAGGAACTGGAAAAACCACAACTTGGTCCAGGTACCAATGTAACTTTGTTGCAACAGCCACAACATTCCTAATAACAACTACTCCACCCTCAGTGAAGACCAATCTGATCTTAGAAAGAAAATACCTAGTGTTCCAGATGTCTCAAAATAGATTGCTCAGGTTAGCCGCAATTATACATAGCAATCTGACATAATTGCTAGACAATGAAAATGGGCCAAGCTGTAATTTGTTAAATGTTAATCAATCATGCAATTGCCAAGTTGGAAAGCCCCTCACCCTGCTAAAACATGATAAACAGGCAAGATTTTACTAGCTCAGAACCTTATGGAAGGTCCTGTATCCCATCCACTACACTGGAGATGTTGGAGAGGTCTGAACTAGAGTTTAAATAAAGACTCTTTGCTCTTGCAAGTGAATTGAATTCTTGGTGGTCTGTGGGGACCCCATGATCTAGGCATAACAGTCATAAACTTCTAGCCCATCACAAAGTAGAAAGCTCAAGAGCATATATATATGCTCAGAGCCTTAGCCAGACTTACATCCTGATAGTCCATTAGAGGGAATGAAAATCGTGAGTTAAATTACTTTTAGATGGGAACCATATGGTCACTCAGTTGATATAGTAATAATTTAAAATGCTTGTTCAATTAAAATTAATCTATTAAATATATTATATATAAACACACATATATACATATTTCTATATTACAGTATGATTCATAAAAATATTATCCTACCTAGGAAGCTAAGCTTTGGCACTCTTGAACTTGATGTTCTAGAAATATGCCTTTTATAAGAAATGATCAGAAGAAATATGAGCCACCAATGGAATGGGAAATAACACAGGCAGCACATACTCCTTATCCATATCATTTTCCTATGGAGTATAAACTTTCATTCAGAAATAAAAGTCTCAAGTAGTTTTCTGTGTTTTCCTGCTTTCTTCCCTTTTGGGCTGAGGAAGAATTCCAGCACCACCATAGGATGTGCAGTTTCTACCACTGAGCTCTGAGTTATGCAGTCACAATGAAAGCTTTCCATAAAATTTTTCTCACACTGACATGAACTTTTTAATGTTTTTCCTTATCTTGTTTATTTGAAAGGGTGTTTCTTTGGTGAATTCTTTGTAAGACTGGCAATGCCACTTTCCTTTGACATTTAATTCATTGATGAGAACAAGCTGGTCTGTGAATCAATCAATCAATCAATCACCTGGAAAAACTCCAGATTTTTTGTCTTTTGAGAAAGCAGAGACTTCATTCAGTATCACTTTATATATGTATGAGACATAAACTGATATAATATCTGGGTAGATCTAGGCATCATATTTCAAATTTGCTGAATTTGTGTAAACATATTAAAGCGAATCAAAATAAAACATCAACCCTTTTGTTTGCTTTCAGACCATGCACACTGGAGGAACATCACCATTGATAGAATGGAAAAAGACTTGTAGGTCCCGCAAGGAAGGTAGGTTTGGGCAAAAGCAGAAAAAGAGGCTTCAGGATGGTAAACAAAACAAGCATGTAAATTGCAAGGGGTGGGAGGGAACTATGGTCACCCGCTGGGGTGGGTAATATTGGTTGACAACTTAATTAGGTCTGGAATCAGATAAAAAAAAAACATGTCTCTTGTTGGGTCTGTGAGGATATTTCCCAGAAAGAGAAAGTAATGTAGAGAAAGCTTATAAGGGTGGGCAACACAAAACTGTTCCGCCAGATATAAAGGTCTGAGAGAAAAGCAGTACTGCTTTTGTTTGCCTGCTTTCTGTTCTTGCTGGTGAGTGGTCTGTGGAAGCCATTGTGCCTGTCAATAGCTGACAATTAATTTGGCCATCATGAGGATAAAGATTTATGGCTATGCAGAATCGTTTAGATTTTGCATGCCAGATTGAGACTACTGAGGTCTCCAGCATCAGATTCATCAGCTATCAGATTCTCAATTTCCCTACAGGCAGATAGTCAATTGCCAACTTCTCAGCCTATAATGTATAAGTCAAGCTATCAAATCCCTTCCATAATATGTATTCATTGTGTTTCTTACTAGTACATTATAACCCTTTCTAGTATACTAATGTTAATTATACAATCTCATCTAGCACTCCATGGTCATGCCCAGATCTCACATTGCACAAAATCTCAGAAACTCAAAGGCAGAAAGTCATTTGTGGAGGACATATTGCTGTTCTACACTTTGGAATACTGTCCATCCCTAGAAGAGATAATGCACGTAAAAGGGCAGATTCCCTTCGTTCTGTTAGGGACATTCTTTCCTTGATGGAGACAATCCTTGCTAAATTGCAATATCAAGTATGCAGAAGAGTTAAAAACTCTAATAAGAAATGGGTAAATAATTGCTGAGTCTCTAAGATTCTAATTCTTTATTGTTTGTTTTTGAAAGCTACTGGAATGTACCTAGTGATTCAGAGGCATCTGAATGCTTCAAATATCAATGATCTTAATGCTCTAAAAGACAAAACTTGAAAAAAAAATCTCTGAAATAAGAAAACAACTGATATTCATCCCCAAATGGGGGCTCTTTTATGTCAATTTAACAGTATTCTTGGCAGAGTGTCTTCAGTAGAAATTAAGTCTATTGTTATCAAATATCACTAAGAGAACAGAAGCAGAAATTGTGGAATCAGAAACAGTAGTCCTCTTCAGAGATAAGGGTGGTGAAAGTCAGGGCCACACAGACTGTAGGAAGAAGCAGCCACCAGGGGGCATTAGGAGAAAGCTCTATCCACAAGTCTCTTAGCTATGGCAGAATCACATCCAGTAAACATTGCAGACAATCCATGTCTTCTAATATAAACTGTTAGCCTGGAAATTAGGACTATGAGTTCTTATCATATTTGCATCAGCTCCTTTTTCACAGAGAAATATAAGAACAACTGTTTTAAAAATTTATATATCTTAGTACAACCTCCATAAATTCACTGAACTCTAAATTACACCATGCAGCCTAGGTGGTCTGTATCACTTTGATTCTGAAATATCAGTGAGATTAGTCCATGGTGGAGAGAAGGGAAATTAAGAGACAGAGGAGAGAAGGAAGAAGGGGGTGGTGGATGGAAATGACAAGAATGTGAGGTGTGAAATAATTTGAAATTCTGACTTTCACTCTATTTGGAGACCCACATGTTGATGTGTTTTCTAGACTCCTCTGCAGCTTTGGCAAAGGAGAGCTGCTCTATATCCTAGTGAAATAACAGAAGATTAGATTAAGTTCATGAGCTACAAAATGAAGATTAAGGCAATACGGTATAAGTAGTGTCAGATTTAATTATTTAATACTTAACAACCTTCTCAGCAGCTCTTCTGCATGTGGAAGTGGTGTAGTTTTGACAGGAAACTTACATGAGATATCTGGACTGCAGTGTTTTTTCCTTCACCCCCAAGAGGACCATAGCTAGAGTATAGGAGATGTATTGAAGTATTATTTTAAAACAGCGGCACCTGATCTATCTTGTGTTATCGAGCCACCATGTTCCCAACTAAGCTAAGCCTGAGGTCATGAGCCGCGGCATGTTCTTGCTGCTGCCACACTGCTCAGGCCACGGGCTCAGTCTGCAGGCTCAGGCAGCTAGAGACAACAGCCTTGCCACCTATGAGATGCCAGCATGGGAAATGTGGCTGCCAATCTTCCACACTGTCTCCACAAGGCTGGGCTGAGCTCAGACCATCCACCATCCACGAGGTACCCAGTAGAAAATGAGACTCTAATGCTTGATGATTATCTGAAGGCTTTGTATGTTTGGTAATGCTCAATAAAAATAACAAGATGCCTACACAATTGGAGGTGTTTTCCAATTAACTAACTTAGATGTAAGTTGTTACCTAGGACTGCTCTCTCAGTACATGCGTGGTCATCTATGGCGCCTACCACTCTCCCCTTTGCTCCTCCTCTTCCTTCCTCTTTCTCTCCTTTCTCCTCCTCTTCCTCTCCTTACTCTTCCCTCTTTAGCTCCTCTCAACTTTTGGGGAAAATATGATGCTACAGAAATGCTCACAGGAGAATAACACACATTTTCTGAAGGGTTGTTTTGACAGAGTATCTTCAAAAGATGGATGGCAAGGGTGCCATTTGCTTCAGACAGAGTATTCATGATGCAGAGTCTGGAGGCAAAGGGCAAATTGAACTTAACACAGAGCTGAAGGTTTATTGTTCTGAGGAAGGGAAATCTAGGTCTCTACTTCTGATTGTCATTTCAAATCTCATAAGTATTTTATAGATTTAAAAAATGCATTCTTAGTTAAAGTCCTTCCAGTGTTTAATGTTATTAGGTAAGCATGGTCAAAGCAAGAACCCAAATCAGCTTCTTTCTTATTGGCATAGGTAGAAAGAAAGATCATCACGAATGAATACACAGGACAGCTTTCTTCTGAAGAATGTTGAGTTGAAGATAAAGAGAAAAAAGAAAAAATAAATAAGGGAAGAAAACCGTCTTGAGCATCTGGCCCCTCTAGCCTGGCTGCAGCACCCTACAACCTGGACTTGGCCTGTGAAATAATATTCTGTGATTTTCTAGGCATGCACTGGACAGTGCTCTCCAGAACTGTCAGGTACTACAGCAAAGACACTGAGATGTTGAATGAGTCACATAGACAGGCTGGTGTTTTCTACTCTGCTGTATAGCAGGCACCATCTCCTCCAATGGCTGCTCAGGGGACCTTGAGTCAGCTGCAAACACCCAGGCTGCTTTTCTCTTGAGATTCCCACATCTCTCTCTCTGATGAATGGAGAGCTTGGTTTAGACTAAGTGACTGCTTCTGACACCTTAACCCATTTCTGATTCACTGTGCATCCCATGGCTGTGGTCTCACTGTCTTATGACATTTGAACCCTGGAATATCTTCTAGAGTTTTTCCTTGTGTGCTAGAATGCAAATCAAAAGCCCAGAGAGCCTCAGAACACCACAACCCATACTTTCTTTCACTACCCAGACACTGAGAGTATAACTAGATTCTTGGACTTCTGTCTTTAAGTCTCCCAAGGTGTTGGAAGGGACGTTCTATCTGCATTATTTCAGTGACTTATGTTGTGATTGGGCATCTTATCTGATCTCATCTTGCCATTTCTACATTCCTGCCCATTTTAATTTCAGTTTGCTTCCAAATCTTTGAAGTGGTGTTTCTATGACCTTGACAGTCACCTAGCCCATCCCTGTCACTGAGTTCAAACTACTCACACTTTGCAACTCCACTGGGACAGCAAAATCTCAGGGACTCTGCTGTTCTTCTACCCCAGGTCTGCTCTTTACTTGCAAGTGCAATCTTTTAACTTACTGATTTTTGTCTGTACCATACTTAGAATTATGCTTAGCAGGGAGGATGTCTGGCACACCACTTCAAATCACCAGGAATAATTGTCTGGCCTCATGCGGCTCTGACATATGCAGGGTGGGAATGAGTGTGGGGTGGGGAAAGCTCAGGATAAAGGTGAGGTTGGTGTCTCAGACAACATGGGGTGACAAATTTTAAAGTCATCTTTAATAGTTGGAGCAGATCTCAGATAGGCTAGAGCCTGCTAGCCTTAAAAAGCACAGAAAAAATCATTACTTTGCAGTTCCTTGAGGGGAAGGCAAAGGTAGTCAAATGGGATAGGGGGTAGAACCACAGAGGAAGCAGGACATAGGAAAATGGAGGAAGTCCACTGAGATCCTGAAGCACATAATACTGACATAGATGGGTATTCTATGACCTTGACAGTCGTCTAGCCCATCCCTGTCACTGAGTTCAAACTACTCACACTTTGCAACTCCACTGGGACAGTCCTTCTGGACTCCAGCTGCAAGACAAGCCTTACTGCCAGTCTCCACTGGAATTTCTAGAAAAGCCACTTGTGTGACTGCCCACAAGATCTACTCCCTACACACACTGTTTCTTTTCCTAACACTCAGATACCAGGATTCCATATCAAAAGTACATTTGATATTTTGATTATTATGTGGCAGGAGGTATTTCTTTTCTGGTCTAGGGTATTTGGAGTTCTGTAGCCTTCTTGTATATTTATGGACATCTCTTTCTGTAGGTTAGGAAAGTTTTCCTCTATAATTTTGTTGAAGATATTTACTGGTCCTTTAAGTTTGGAGTCTTCACCCTTATCTATTCCTATTATCCTTAGGTTTGGCATTCTCATTGTGTCCTGGATTTCCTGGATGTTTTGGGTTAGTAGCTTTTTGTATTTTGCATTTTCTTTGACAGTTGTATCAATGTTTTCCATGGTATCTTCTACACATGAGATTTTCTCTTCTGTCTCTTGTATTCTGTTGGTGATGCTTGAGTCTATGACTCCTGATCTTTTTCCTAGGTTTTCTATCTCCAGGGTAGTCTCCCTTGGTGATTTCTTTATTGTTTCTACTTCCATTTTTAGATCTTGGATGGTTTTGTTTAATTCCTTCACCTGTTTGGTTGTATTTTCTTCCAATTCTTTAAGGGATTTTTGTGTTTCCTCTTTTTTCAACCTTTGTACCTGTGTTCTCCTTAAATTCTTTGAGAGTGTTATTTATGTCCTTCTTAAAGTCCCCTACCATCATTATGAGAAGTGATGCTAATTTTAAAACCTGCTTTTCTGGTGTGATGGGGTGTTCAGGGCTTGGTTTGATGGGAGATCTGGGTCTGATGATGCCATGTAACTTTAGATTCTTTTGCTTACGTTCTTATGCTTGCCTTTCACCATCTGGTTAACTCTAGTGCTGCCTGCACTCACTGTCTCTGACTGGATCCTGCCTTTCCAGTTATCTTGCTTGTGTCTGAACTCCTCAGGGTCCAGATGTCTCTGTGATCTTTTAATCCTGAGCTTCAGTTGCTCTGAGTACAGTGGCTCCTCTAGGATATCTCAGGATATGGTGTCTCCATGGTAGCAGACCAGCTAGGTATCCGCTTCTCTGGGTGCAGCGTTTCCTCTAGGATGTCTCAAGATAAGATGTCCACTGCTCTGAGTGCAGTGGCTCCTCTAGGATGTCTCAGGATGTGGGTGCCCATTGCTCTGAGTTCAGTGGCCCCTCAAGGATGTCTCAGGATATGGTGTCTACACGGGAGCAGACCAGGCGGGTGTCTGCTCCAGACACCAGGCTCAGGTTAGGGGCAGAAGGGGAGTGGTATTCCGCAGGGGCAGGGTTTGTGTGTCTGCTGGGATCTGAGTGCTGCCTGCACCCAGTTATAGGTCTGGGGCTGGCGTAGGGCAGTGTCTGAGTTTTCTTACCTGCCACTCTGGGTTCAGTGGTCCCTCTAGGATGTCTCAGGCTCAGGTGTTCACACAGGAGCAGACCAGGCTGGTCCATGTAAAATTCTTGCTTTGAAATGGTTGGAGCTTTTATGATTGCCAAAGCAACAACCAGGACAGGGATGAAATATAGACAATGATATTCAGCAAGAGAAATGTGATATCGAATGTTAATAATAAAGTTCTTCTTGGGATTAAAATGCCCCACAAAAGCTCATATTCTAAAGCTTTTTCATTATGGTGGCAGTACAGGGAACAGGCCAAAACGTTAGGAGGTAGGGCCCAATGGGAGAAAGTTAGTATTGGAGAGCATGTGCTTGTAAAGGGAAAATTGGCACTACAGACCATTGCTATATCTCTCTTTTGTTTCCTGACTAGAGTGGTGTGAATGAGCCTCTACCAGTGCATTACCACCAGGATACTAGCACAACCTGGACTGATTGTGCTAACTTCTAGAACCTGGGCTGAAACTTCTGGAACCATTAGCCATAATAATCCTTTTCTCCTTTTAAGTTGATTATGTCAGAAAGTTTGTTACACTCATATAAAGAGAACTAACATCAGAAGTAGGATTTTCATTCAATATGGTCAACAGTGATATCTAATGAAATACCATAGTCAATTATAAATAGCATAAAAATATCATATGATGAAATATGTTCATAGTGCAATAAGTGTAACTGTAGATGGAAGTATCCTTTCAGAAAACAGCCTGGACATAGGAGCACACATACTCAATGTTTAATGATGGGTCACAACTTTCTAGCCCATCACAAAGCATAAACCTGAAGAGAAGAGACACTCCTAGGTTTAGGGTAGAGCTACATTCTGATATTCCATCAGAGGGAAGAGAAATCTCAAGTTACATCACTACAAAATGGAAACCATATGAACATAGCTCTATAAATCTTTGTGAAGCAGTAACAGTGTGATAACTCATCACAAAGCAAAAAATTATTGTCTATGAAATACAAGTTGGGGCCATCTGGACAGAGTTTTGTATATTTTCTTGTGATTTAACTGAGGTATTCTGGTTCTAATAGTCCAGATGTAGATTTCAAATACAGAAGTATTACACTTGAGAATGTTTTAATTACAGTGTATATTAAACATTAAAATTTGATAGTGACTGGGTGGTGGTGGTACATGCCTTTAATCCCAGCACTTGGGAAGCAGAGGCAGGCAAATTTCTGAGTTTGAGGCCAGCCTGGTCTACAGAGTGAGTTCCAGGACAGCCAGGACTACACAAAGAAACCCTGTCTCAAAAAACCAAAAGAAAAAAAAAACTGATAGTGGCTGTTCATAGTAAAGATTAGATTTCCATGTTTGAAAAAAAATCTCATTTTTTATATTACTGTTAAATTATTTTTAATAAAATTGTAATGGGGAATATAAAATTCATAAGACTGAAGACTGCATTAAATTATGTTTTATAATGACAGATCAAAATATTTTATATCTATGTAAATAAAAATTATACTTTAACCTTGAGATATTAAGTTTTGATGTTCAAAAATAAAAAGCTGTAAGTGGTGCTTAATAATTATAAATTAGTGAATTATTTAAAATGAGCATTTTAAGTAAATACTTGTATATACCTTTCCACTGTATAAATGTTTGTATATCCCTTTCTACTCTTACTTATGTTCCAAACATGTCTTATATTACCTTAGCAGCACAGTTTTGGCATTCTTGAACTTAAATGAAAATTAGTTTCAGCATTGAAGTGTAAAGTATGTTTCTATAAGACTTGACCAGAAGGGGTATGAGCCATCAACAGAATGCAAAATCACAAAGACTGGAAATACTCTTTGTTTCTATAATTTCTTTTTGTGAAGTTTAACCTTGTTTTCACAAATATAAGACTCAAATATTCTTCTGTGCTCTCTTAATTTCTGTCTTTCTAGATTTAGGATCAAGGCCAGCATCCTACACAGGATATGCAATCCCTACCACAGAGTCCTGAGTTACACATTTATGATTAAAATTTTTCTAGCAATTTCTTTATCATTACACTGGCAAGAAGTTTAGGGTACTGTTCCTTACCATGTTCATTTAAAAAAGCAGTTCCTTAGTGAAGTTTTTGTGAAAGTGTGATGCCACATTCCTTGCAAATATAAGGCATTGACAAGAATCAGTCTGGTCTGTGAATTAACTGAGTCACTTGAAAACAGTTCTGAAATTTTGTCTTTGGAGAAAGAAGAGACTTCATTCAGAAGTCATTCTTTTTATAGACATGTGAGTTATACACTGATATGACATCTGATCAGTTCAAAGCACCACATTTTCCAGTTCTCTTAATTTGTTAAAAATATTAAAAAATAAATTAATAGAAATACTAACAGCCATGTTTGACTTGAGGTCATATATATTGGAGGAACATCATTTGTTAGTTCTCCAAGGAATGCTGGTTTGTAAAAAGCAGAAAAAAGACTCCAAGATGAAGAACAAATCAAACAAAAAATGGCAAAAGTGGTAGGAGTGATTTATTGTTACTACCTGGGATGGCTCATATTAGTTGCAATCTTGATTAGGTCTGGAATCTGCTAAGAGGCATGTCTATGTATAGGCCTATGAGCACATTTCCCAGAAAAACTACTTCTTTTACTTGAAAAGTCCTTTTGCATCCAAAATGCTTCATTACTGGCCTGAAAATGTCTCATTTTTTCCTTCACAGGCCCTAGATTTAAAGCCAGAAGAAGACATCCACCAGGGCTTCCAGTTGCTTCTTCATAATCTGAATGAGCCAAAAAGTAACTACTGTCTTAGAAAAGCCAACAGGCTCTTTGCAGAGAATTCTTGTGAGTTGCTCCCAGTAAGTTGTATCACTAGTAAGATAACAATTGTATCCCAAATGCTTGTTTCTATAGATCCAGGGAGAAGGACCCTAGAGAAACTGAGAAAAGTAAGGCTGACATACTAGCCACTGTGAAGTGTCTCATCTATAAATCTGTATGTAGACTTCTGGGACAGGAAGATCACAAGTTTTGTGCCAGTCTAGGCTACATAGGAAGATTCACCAAACTTAACCTTCATCAAAGACAACAATTTTATAATGATATCTTGAAATACCTTGTGGATATAGTCGAGCCCAAGGCACTATCAATGTGAAGGATGCAGGTGTGAAGGTGTTTGTTTCAGGTGTCCGTCAAGGCTTCCCTACCCCATACCCACATGCAGAATAATAGTGTTAAGTTTCCAATGAGATTTTTCCATCTTCTGGGTATAGACTAGTACATTAGAGAGCTCCTCCTTGTGAAAGGTCAGAAAGAGACATAGACAATTTACTATAGGAATTGGACCCTTTCTGCCTGGATAGGGTACACTGTATTTGCATGCTGGAAAGAGAAAGACCTCCTAGAATTCTTAGATATTTATAATTTTAAAATAGAAATAATATGGTTTGCATTTAGAGTGTTTTGCCAGCCTTATATCTAAGTACTATGTGGATGCCTGGTATACTCAGAGGCCAGAAGACAATATGAAACTTTCTTGACAGGAGAATTGACAGAAGTATTTGTTAGATCCTGGGGCTATTTGCCAACCTGTCTATGCTGGCGATAGCTTAGGAGCTCTGTACTGGGACAGAAGCACATTTATATCAGAAAACATTGTTCTCAACATATCGATTTGTCAGTCAATGCTTACATTTATTGGCTGTGACTATAATTTCTAGGGTATATGACAGTCATCATCATATAATTCTTGATGTATATTTTTACTGCTCATTATCAGTATCCATCCTACACAACCACCCTCCTTGCCTGGCAGTCAGCAATCCATTTTCTTCATGTGCTTCTCAGTCACGAGCAGTGTTTGGTTTTCTTTTACTAACCTAATGTTTCAAAGACTCATCCTACTGTTTCAAGATGTCAGACATGGGCATAGACAACAGTCTTGCTAAACAATGTCACCTGAAAGAGGTTCAATTATTCTTAGAAAATTTAAGTCTCTTCAATTCATAATTCTTGACATTGCCACAGAAAGGAATTCTAGGAGGAACCAGAATGAATTAGAGTTGGATTTATAAAGATAGCAAACAAATACATATTTAAGCACAACAATATACAAAGGGAGCCCCTGTAGGAAACATTAGGACAAGACACATGTAAGCATTCTGGTGTCTCACAGGAGAGAATGCCTTCTGTCTCAGCAGTAGCTTTACCCGTGGTTTTCTTGACTCTCAATAATTACATATAAAAAGATTCTAAGTGTGCCCTTCCCCCAAGCCTGAGTAGGCCTGTGAGTCACTTACCACAATAGACCCAACAACAGTAGGACCTAAGAAGGACCTAAAAGGAGGCATTGCCTTGCCAGCCTTGGCGCCCTATGGTCTGTTATATGTGAAAGCAAAATATTAAACTTTGGGCCTTGATCAGAATACTTTGTCTTGGCCCCACATTTCTTTCACCCTCCATTCCTGTTCATTCCCAGGCTTCCTCTCAGGTGAACCGGTTCCCATAGCTGAAGGAGGCTACATCTAAGTTCCCGATTCCCCTTCATAATTAATAGAGATTCATTTTTTAATTTTTTTTAGTTATTTAAATCCAAGCATTTAAAACTACCATAAATGAAGTTATATGAAATAAAGACACATAAACAGAACTTTAACATAGAAAGATGACTTGTTGGGAAACAGACACATTATGAAAGACTCCACAAACACAGGAAAGCTCTACTTCTTTACAGGACAACTCATCTAGTTCTCCTTGAGAATGTCAAGGTTTCCATTTGCAGAGTCTGGAAGGTCACTCAGTTTCAAGCTATCCATTGTATATTCAGTTTAATAAAAATTTCCACTCCATATTCCATATTTGGAACTCATGGGTGGTAAGTTTTTCACCAATCTCCTCTTTCTACCTTTGCTGGTGTGTAATTTGGGCTTCTTTAGGGTGCTCATATTCTTCTGCTTGACTTGTTCAGAGGAAATGCTGCTTA